>JARHVA010000852.1:600000-922500 GCA_037957365.1 Torreya grandis | reverse complement strand
TCTATATCTGAGGAGGGAGAGGGGTATGTAGGGTTTGAGCTTACAATATTTAGGTCATAGGCCTAACGAGTTGATAATTTAATCCACATTGATTAGTTAGATATGCATATGGCCACAATGAATCAATAACATATCCATATCCCATATCTATATATGGCAAGTCCTTATCAAGTGAATGAATAAATGTGAATCATATTACATATATAATATGATTAGATAATTTTATTGTAAAAAATAAGAATAAATTATATGGGGGCACCATATTTTTTTAATGAAAAAATACATGATCATGAGACCACCCCGTAATATATAGATATAGAGTTTCATTAGCATTATCATTGTATATAATTTGATTGGCATAATACATATTAGATCCCCCACCCCATATATGGGTTTATATATATATATATATATATATAGTGAATATATATTGGGGACAAGGTTTTTCAATGTTTTTGGATATATCTAGTTCACTCTATCCATTAAACAAGTCTATCAATGATTGACCATGTCAATCAATGATCAATTACATTATATTACATACAAAATATATATGATATGACCAAAGTGACCCAGTGTGCATAATGCCTAACATGACATGATATATATGTGATGCAACACATATCAATATCATAGAATAGACCAATGTCATCCATATATGTAACATGATGTTGATGTGATAGATAATGGAATAAGCATGGTTAACATGATGTGATGGATAATTCCTAACTTATTGATATGATATTTACTTTTGACTGTTTGATGTCACTGAATGGGATTCTACATATGGGTTGCATTGGTGTGGTGGGCCCATTGAATATTATGATGTCATTAAAAATAATTATATATCATATCTGTTATCCTATCTTGAGATAATAACTATGACTCGTGACTCAAAGAAAACTCATCTCATGTGTTTATATCTCACATATACATGTGACATGATAGATGATACACATAACATGATAGAGGCATATTATATATAGTGTAGCACCATATAGATATGGGGGGTTGATGTCTCATTCCTATTATTGAGGCACACTTTATAAATATCACATCCCCATAATTTAGATAAGAATCAATATAGTGTTGTTTTGTTGCTTTTGGCTTATAATCCACATAATTGACATGAAAGGGTGGTTGGATATGTGTAGGTCATAAATGTGACCCATGTTTCCCCAATCATAATACTTTGGTTTGATTTAAAAGTGAATTTGGGTGATCACACTTATGTGTTCCCCAAATCATCTGCATTTTATTTTAGTCATAAGTGGATATGTTGATGTTGCATGGATTTTGGCATGAGGGACATAATTTCATTGTTGACTTGTGTACACAAAACCAAAACCTATGTTACCCCATTCACACCACTTTGGCCTAAATATAAAGTGAATTAGGGTGATCATACATAAAGGTGTCTAAAATTTCCCCATTTTACCTGTTCGTAAATGGATATGGTGTTTTTGTGTCATTTTTGGCCTATAAGGGACCTAATCAAAAATAAAATTGGCATATAAGGGTGTTTAGGTGTGAAAAAGTCACCAATGAAGCCTATGTTTTCCAATTACACTATGTTGGCTTGAATTCAAAGTGGATCAGTGTGATTATACATAAATGAGCCATAAATTATTTGTTTTTTCCCTGGCCACATGGATATGGTGTCATTATTTTAATTTTATCTTATAAGAGACCTAAATGTAAATAAAATAAACATAAAAGAGTGGTTAAATGCATGTCTATTATCAATGGGACCTAGATTATCTAAATAAAACCACTTTGACCATAACTGTAAGTTAATTGAGTTGATCGTGCATGAACGTGTCCCAAATTATTTTTATTTTCCCTCATCACAAGTGGATATGGTGTTGTTTTGTTTATTTTGTCCCATATAATCTCAAATTACATTTAAAAATGATGTAAAGTATTGGTTTAGTGTGTGTGGGTCATCAATATTACCTATGTTACCCCAATCACACCACTTTGGCTTGAATTCAAATTGAATTAAGTTGATCACGCATAAATATGATATAAATTGTTTGTATTTATATGGTCACAAGTGGATATGGTTTTATTGTGTCAATTTTGGAAATAATAAACTAATTACAACTAAAATCACCATAAATTTGTGGTTGGATGTGCAAGGGTCACAATTAGACTTGATTTTCCATAATAACACATGTTTTTCTTGAATTTGAAGAGAATTGGGGTGATCATGCACAAATTTACCCTAAATTATTTGCATTTTGGTGTTTTTATGTTACTATTTTCATATAAGGGACATAATCTCAAGTAAAATTGACATGAAGGGGTGGTTGGGTGTGCATGGGTCACCAATACAACCTATGTTTCACCATGCAAATGACTTTTGCATGAATTCAAATTCAATTGGGGTGACAACACCTAAATGTGCCCCAAATTTTATATATTTACCCTAGTCTCAAATGATTATAGTGTCTTCATGTCATTGTTTTGCCTTTAAGGGACCTAATCATAATTAAAATCAATATAAAGGAGGGGTTGGGTGTGCATTGGTTTGTAAATATTAATTTTGAAAAATCAAGAACCCCTAAAAATGCTAAAAAGTAATCTAAAAGGCCCAAAATGGACATCAAGTGTAAAAGTTATGCCCTGAAATCCCTATGTTCAATATTGAAATCCTGAAAATGACTAAGTACTAACCAAATTGGATTTTGAAAAACTATCTCCCAAATTTTAATTCATGCCACAGTGAGACCAATTCTATAAGATGCATAATTTCCCTAATTTATTATAGTTATTAAAATAAATTTAAATCATAATGAATACAAATGTAACAATGCAAATTTTAATTTATACTTAATAATTATTTTAGTAAACCACCCCCCACCCCCACCTTTTAATTTCTCACCTTTTTGCATTCTAAGGCTTTTTACTCACATCTCTTACTAGTGTGTACACATTATAATGGGTAGGTTCTTTTGTTATGTGTAATTTCAAAAGCATGCCTTTAATCTTGGAAATGGGTTAGAATCTCGAGCCTAAGGCCTAAACCTACAAACACATATCTGAATCTATGTTTTTGACTAAAAATAATAAATTCTAACTTATGCCATCATAAACACTATAAAATTCATTTAGACATTTCTTAAATCTATTACTACAACATCGAACACATTCTCCTCTTTCCAAATTTATGATTTTTTAATTGTTTTGACTATTTAAGGTTTCCATCTATATTAATTTCTAAGAATTTATTTTTTAGGCCACTATATATCAAAATTATACATTTATATATATGTTTAAGTAATTTTATTTTCATTCATCCAAATGTAAAAAAAATATATGGTCACAAACTAGACCTAATTATATACACATTTAAAAAAAATCATTTTTTTAGATAGTGAAATGGGGGGAATGGGGTCACACAACTGGCTATCCATTTTTTTTCATTTTTTAGGATCTATTTACTTGTAATACACACACACACACACACACACACACACATTAAAAATTTAGCAAAAAATATATAAGTAACAAACTATATGATCTTATCTAAAGTTCCACCAAATAGTTTTAAATAATATTAAATGATGCTCAAAAATTGAGGGGTTGTAGGGTTGGTTATCTACTCTATTTTCCTAAAAAAATAGGAGTTCCTATCTGAATTTTAGATGTTTGACCTATTATATTTAGCATATTTTATAAAAAAATTATTTTAAAAAATAGACTCAAAATAATATAATTTCTTATATCATCTTCAAATTTGAGTGTAACCATCTCAAATAATGTATGAAAGTTGAGATTTATCAATTTTTTCAGAAAAAAACATGTCCATGAGTAGGCCCCTTTTCGTCCCCCAACTTTGTACATGTACCCCAATATGATTTGAAAAGGAAAGCATGTTGTGATAAAAATGATAATGAAAGATGTATTATTTTAATGAAGTGTATCTTTTTATCCAGTTATTTGTTTACTTAAATTATGTTTGTGTGATATGTTTCTTTGTTTAAAGATTATGTACTTGTTCATCTCTTTATGGTTTTTTCTCATATGGATATTATGTGTTCTCTTGATGCACCTTAGTTGAGAACTTAAGTTATTAGTCTTAGGTGAAATTCAAACACCATGAGCATTCTATATTTATTACATAATATTTGGCATGTGCACGACATTAGGAACAAACAAGCAAAAACACAAAATCTATAAGCATTAAATAAAATGCAAGTTCATTGATCTTGTAGGGTGAATAAATGGATCTAAATCAAGTTTGCATCACATCTAATTGTAAACATTGTAAATAAATATAATTTTACATAAAATATTTAAATTTAATTTAATTGCATTAATAATTTTCCTATTACAATAAATGACAATATATGGGTTTAAAATAATATTTGTTACCATGAAAATATGGTAAAAGTTATCACATGATGACAACAAAACTAGGGGTTTTAAGACAAGATAGTGAGAATCTAGAAAAATTGTAATGACTTGAGAACCTCAACAAAACCATAAAATTGATGTTTGTGGTAAACCATGACCATATGGTAAAAATAAAATAGGTAGAGACTGATTTGACAACTATATTCATTATTTTTTGGGTCTAAAAGCATCACTACTTTCTAAAAAAATTATTTAGATCTCTAGGAAATTGGACTCCTTTAAATTCCTAATAAGAAACATGAACCTGTAAAGGAAAAGTAAAAAGGTTTTTTGGGGAATTATGTTAAGGATTAAAAATATTTGGATCACCATATACTTTCAAACACCTTGACATATAATAATATCACATATAACACACCAAATATAATTAATGTTCATCCAAGTAGTTTGGTAGTAATGCAGTTCTAATCTATAAGATTTTTCCTGTTAGAATGAATGCTTGATGTCATGGTAAATGCTAAAAATACCTTATATTATTGAATCTTTATGTTAAATTATTTAATGGATTAATTTGGGACATTTGAAATATATGTTTTACATTCATTAAATGAATTAATACACATATACATGTATTTTTAGACATCTCAATTTAAAAATAGGATCCCATTGGTAGAAAAGTTGACACACTATTCATGTGAAAAGTTTAAAAATCATGGACCCATGCCACAAGTAGCCCAAAATAAGGTTCAAAAGGGATGAGCCCTAAAATCATACATTTTACATTTTTTGGGCCCATAATAATACAATGCAAATTTTTAGAAAAATATCATAAATCCATGGAAATGTGTGGGAAGGGGGAGAGAGAGGGAAGGAGGGTGGAAGAGAGAGAGATTCGAAAAGAGATAAAAAAATCCAAGAGATAATAATAACTCAAGTAAAAACATGTCAATAAGATCTTGATCCATATTTTTGATTGAAAAACACATAAGTACCCTTGGAAAAAGACATTAGTACCCTTGAATAATAAAATTTTATGATTAATAAATGCTTTAATACAAAAATTACTATCCATGTTTATATATCATTATGTAATCAATCAACATGACCATATTTTAGGGTAAGTTTAGAGAGTTGATGAGCCAAAATGGGGACTTAAGTGGATATATTTTTTCTAAAAAAAGAGAAATCTCAACTTCTATATATTATTTGAGATGACTACACTCAAAATTTGAAGATGATATAAGAACATGAATTGTAACATTTCGAGCCTAATTTCTAAACTACTATTTTTTTTAAATGGTCAAGTATAAGTAGGTCAAGCATCTAAAATTCAAAGAGGAACTCTCATTTTTTAAGAAAAACATAGTAGATAGTCAATCATGTACCCCCTCATTTTTTTAGTATTGTTTGAACCATTTAGTATAAAATTATTTAAGATCATCTAGTTTGTGACCTATATTTTTTTTGAATTTTTAATCAATATTTTTTTATATTAATTTTATAAGTAAATTGACATTGAAAACTAATTTAAAAAATGGAGAGTTTGGCATGCACCCTCCACCCCAAATCCCCCTCCCCCCCCTCCAAAAGAAAAAAAAAAAAAAAAAAACCTACCTCAAAAAATGATTTTTAAAAAAATGTGTATAGAATTAGGCCTACTTTGTGACCATGTAATTTTTTTTTCCTTTGAATGAACTTAAAAAATACATAAACAAATATAGACATGTATATTTTTAACTTATAATGGCCTAAAAAGATATACTTAAGAATCAATATAGAGAGACATTAAAATAGTAAAAAAAAAATTAAAAATCATTTATTTGGAAATAGGAGAGTGTACTCGACATCATAGTAATAGTTTTAGAAAATGTTTCAATGAAATTCATAATGTTTAGAAATGATGAAAATTTTATTTTATTATTTTCATTCAAAAACATAGATTCAGTTGTGTGTTTGTAGGTTCAAGCCTTAGGCTTGGGAATACAAACCATTTTTAAGCATGTAGGCATGTTTTTGAAACTACACATATAGAAAACATGTATGCACTATAACACTTGATCATTATAATGCGTACATGTTCCTTTCACATAGCATAAAAACCAAAACACATTTATGTATATATTTCTATATGCATGGATGTAAATGTATTTATCTTTATGTATCTATCTATTATCATTTGTCATTAAAATGTATTTATTTCATGTGATTTGTGATCACTACAAATATAAACAAATATACATTCAATGTTTTCATAATCTATATAGTTAACTACATATTATCCCTAAAGTTAAACCATGTGCTATAAAAGATGTAAACATGAAGTGAAATTTTTTTAATTATAAAAGTGGTGGGTGTGTATATATAAACTGCCATATAGATGAAATAATGAATATAATGATGTAATTTGGGTGGATTTGGGCATGTGAACCTAATTTTGACTATATAGAATATGATTTGGGGTTCAACCAGGCCAAATTTCATCACATAATGAAGCAAAGAGTCAATTTTTCAATGGAGGTAATTAGGGCCAATTTGAACCCCTTGAACCTAACTATGGCTATAAGATGTGATTTGGGGATAAATTAGATCAAATATCATGATATATTAAGCAAATGAGTTAATAAGTGTAATCAATGATGTGATTGGGTGAAATTGAGCCACATGAACATAATTTTGAGTATATAGGATGTAATTTGGGGCTAAATTGACCCCGATGTGATAAGAGAATAAATAAAATAGTTGATTGGTTCAATCACAAAGGTAATTGGGGCCAATTTGAGCCAATTCAACCTAACTATGACAATAAAATGTGATTTTGGGTTTAATCAGCCCCACTCTCATCAATTTATGAACCAAAGAATCATTTGGTTCAATGACAGATGCAATTTTGATTGTATAGGATGTGATTGGGCCTAAATCAACTCAAATGTCATAAAATAATGACCTAAATAGTTGTTTGGTTTAATCATGGAGGTAATTATGGTCAATCTTATCCCCTTGAACCTAACTATAACTATACAATGTGATTTGAGGCTAAATTTGCTTTGATTTCATCATATATTGAGCCAAATAGTCAATTGGTGTAATCAATGATGTAATTTTGGAAGAAATGATCCACTTGAACATATTTTCAATTATATATGATGTGATTTTGATCTCACTTGACCCTAATGTCAAAACATAATGAACTAAATGGTTGATTCATTCAATCAGGGATGCAATTGAGGCCAATTTGAGATCATTTAACCTAACTATGAGAGTATGGCATTATTTGGGGATAAATTATCTTTGATTCAATAATGAATTGATCCAATTACTTAATTAGTGAAATTAGAGATGTTATTTGGGCCAAATTGACCCTTATAAACCTAATTTATGTCTCAATTGATTCTATAGGATGTTATTTATGGCTTAATATCACAAATCTAATCACAAAGGTAATTTAGGACAATATGAACCCATTGAACTTAATTTTGAGTATAATATGTGGTTTGGGGCTAAATTAACTCATATTTCATGAAATATTGAGCTAATTAGTCAATTGTTACAATCAATAATGCAATTTGGGTGAAATTGAACCCCGTGAACTTAATTTTGACTATATAGAATGTAATTTGGGGCTTAATCAACCTCAATTTCATAAAAAAATTAAAAAAATAGTTTATTTGGTTTAATCATAAGGTAATTGGGGAAAATTTGAGCCTATTTAACATAACTATAGTTATACAATGTGATTTGAGGCTAAACTAGCTATGTTTTCATCATAGATTGAGCTAATTAATCAATTAGTGAAACTAATGACATGATTTTAGACATGATTTAGGGATGAAATAACATTGTTTCCATTATGAATTAGTCCAATTAGTCAATTAGTGCATTTAGAGACTTGATTTGGGCTAACTAGGCCTCGTGAACCTAATTTAGGGGATGATCGATTGTATATGATGAAATTTATTGCTTAATCAACCCCAATTTTATCAAATATGTAATCACATAGGAAATTATGACCAATATGAACCCCTCTGATCCAAATAATCAATTTGTTTAATCAAAAATCCAATTGGGGCCAATTTGAGCCCATTGAACCTAATTGTGAGAGTAATACATGATTTTGGACTAAATTAGCTTTAATTCCATCATTAATTGATCTAATTAGTCAATTGGTACAACTAGAGACATCATTTGGGATAAATTGAGCCCTATAAACCTAATTTAAAATGTATAATATGTGATTTTGGTATCAATCAACCCCAATTCCATCACATAATGAACCAAATAGTTGACTACCTCAATCATAGAGGAAATTGGGTCTAATTTGAGTCCCTATAAAACCTAATTATGATTATAAGATTTGATTGGGGGCTCAATTATCCCTAATATTATCATAGATAGATCCAATTAGGAAATTGGTGTAATCAATGATGTGATTTGGTCCAAGTTGAGCCCAAGTCGATTGTATAGAATGTAATTTGTGGTTAATCAACTTTGATTTTATGAAAATTTGAAGTAATTATAAAGAAATGAATGTTATTAAAAACACTTGAACAAAATTTATAGATAACCCTTGAGTCAAAGGTATATTTAACATACATATAAAAAGTGTATGTATTTAATTCATAACCAAATTAATGTTTTCTCTACCATTTATATTTTACCTATTTTGAGATTTTTGTCCCCATTGTTATTCTTTGTAAAATTATATGCCTTCCATAGTGGAATACAAAAGGTATCAAGTTGTTTTTTTGGTCCCCACCCTCAAAAGTTACCAATTTTGTCTAGTCATGGCTAATGAGTCTAATTAAAAAGTGAAGAAAAAATTAAAGCATAAAATGTTAGAGAAATTACAAGTCTTGATAGAAAAATAGAGGGAGTGAATGAAATCATTTATTTTAATAAAATGTGTTGTGCTCTAAAAGACACCCCATATAAATCCTAAAATGGGAACCCACTATGGTTCCATATATTTAGTGAAGTTCATATGAACCAGAAGTTTATGAAGTAGCATTTAAAAAGAATAAACTTAGGATCATTTAAGTTTGTAATATGTTTCAAAGTTATTAGATAATTAAAGTTATGTATAATCCATCTTATACGATTCAAATTTTTCCTTTGATTTTCCTTTAACTCAGTATTCATTCACATGTTTGATTTTTGATTGATTGGCTAGTTGGGCTGGCATGTTATGTTTTTAGTTGTTTCTTTTCCTATGTTGTGTATTGAATAGGTTATTATGTGTTTGAATGTTCCCCAAAATAATTTTAGGCTAATATAATTTTGTCATGTGACATCATTTCTATAACCAAGAGCCCAAGTGAAGAACATAAGTCACTCGAGCAATCATATCATCTAGATCTTACCAGGTGTTACCATCTTGCTCACTTGGAGGTGATGTGAACAAAGACCTTCATACATATATCTTAGGAAAGTAGAGCAATGGGATCCATCCATGTATCATCATCCTGTTCACCTAAAGGTGATGTAAGCAAATTCCTTTTTACATTTATCCCAATCAAGTGGAGGAGTGAGAGTTAACCATGTGTCATTATCTTCCTCACTTAGACGTGACATTAATAGAGTCCTTCATATGGATATCCTAGACAAGTAGAGTAGTGAAAGTAATCCATGTGTCATCATCCCACTCACATGGAGATGACATTAATGGATTTCCTTGTATGAATTTTTTTATGTAAGTGGAGAAATGAGAGTCATCCACGTGTCACAATCCCACTCATCTAGAGGTGATGTTAGTAGAGTTCTTTTTATGGATCATCCTAGGTAAGTAGAGTTGTGAGAGCCATCCATGTACCATCATCCCACTAACCCATGACAAAAATAATAAAGTACAATAGGCAATAGATTAGTTACAAGTGAAGTAATGATAAATAGATGCATGTATCTCAACCACATAAGTAGATAATAAAGACATGAATGCCAAGCCTGAAAGCACAAAAAAGGTAAATCTATCACATTATACTGACTAAGCACCTGAGAGCATGTAGAAGAAGCCACATGGGAATAAAATTCATGGAAATTGATATTATTAAATTCAAATGGAAGTAATAGATAGGGAATGGATCAAAATTCATTATTTCCATTAATTTGCATGAATTGGTGAAATAATACATTTAATTCTCAATACCAACACACCCAAATCAATTTAATTCAAGCTACCATATCCAATTTAGTCGTATTACCTTCTAGATATCAAGTGAACATTATGAATTTAGAGCTATATTATGACCAATAATTTACAAAATCTCTATAGAATATACATTTTATACATAGAGTTTCAGTGACCTCTTCTTGCACTCCAACTCCTTCTACATACTCAATTATAGGACTAATTGAGTACACTGACATAGCCTTTAATTCAAAAACTTTCCACCATGACTTCAAACATTACTCTACTATATGGGATAAGGTCAATGTAGTTGATACATACAAGCTGAGGATTAACTTTCAATTTTCACACAAAGATATAAGGATGACTTAATGGCAATAAAAGCAATTAGTCTACATAATGCATCAACCAAACTAGAGTTAATGCCCTGCATTGACCTATTATTTTTTTATTTATTGATAGGAAAATCTTTGAAAATATATTACATTTTAGACTTAGGAAAACTCTAGTAACATACATAAGTGTAAATTATTTTAATGGATACTACAAACTCCCTCTACTAGAAATGACCTATAGGTAAGACATGGTCAATTCATGGCACCTCTTAAACAACATCCATAGAAAATTAGAAGAATGGGCTGACAACCCAAGTAAATTTATAATTTAGGGCCCTACTTCTATTGTCCCCATTGTTGTCTTCAAAGCATGGGTAAAAGTTTCCATGGGCATACTAAATATAATATATGGTTTCTCAACCATTTCTTATGTCAACAAGATATGGGTCCCATTGTTGGATATTATCCTAGACTCAAACAAAATCATAGCCTTGGGAGAGATAATTAGCTCTAATTTGATTCAATGAATCATAAATCTAGGAAGTTTACCAGATGGTAACTTCTATTTAATGTCCTAGTTGGTAGATGATGTGACTATAACTATGCATTCAACATATGAAGAACCTTGGTAACCATCCAAAAAACACCCAAAGAATAGGATTTGTGATGAATTCAATGTCTTCCATATGCATAAATTCATAAAGCAAATGAAAATTCTGACAAAAACCTTTTACCCTATGGTATACCAAGCCATATATGAGAATAACATGTCCAGATTATTTGATCATATAAATAATACTATTCAAAAAATAGGTGAGAATTGGTTCTATCTTGAGTGAACTATAATTAGGATAGAAGGTACCAAGGCACACCCTTTTTAATTAATGTATATTATACTTCATAAATTGTTTGAGCATGAAATTACTTCTCAATTAGCTAATGGTGTTGATGTTGAGTTATGAAGGGAAAATTAAGCACCCATCCACCCAACCCCTCTCAGTATTGGTTTGATGTAATATATAAGGTGGGAGCACTTCTAATCTATTGGAAGAATAAGGATGCATTATGGATTGAAATGGGAACCATTTAGAAATTGGGACCCCAGGAAGAATGTCAAGGAACATATTAAGAGATATAAAAGGAAAGTGAAAATCAACTATGGTCACTAGTCTTATGGTCATGGCCATGTGTTCATGAATGCAAATGATGACACTGAGGTTGATATTAGGATACTCAAGGAAAAAATGTAAATGATTATAATGAAGAGGATCCAATATGATCCCATAATCACTGAGGAATATGCCAAGCTAATCTAAAAGGAACAATGGGTTTATAAACCTATTCATGGACCTCCTCTTCACATAGAAGCATACATATAGGAACAACTTGGTGCATCTAGGGAAGTAAGAATTTAATAAATAGTTGAGACTACCCCTACACATTCAATTGATGCTACTTCTCCTCAACAACCAACTAGTGTGGAAATACCTACAAGTCCTACTATAACAACTAAGATATTCTCTATGTTACAATTGATTCCCTTGACTATAGCACATCAAGTAAATCTTCCTAATTTCATCTCATGTTTCTATTGTTCATCCTCATAGGCCACCCCCTATTGTAAAAACACCACCAACAATAATGCCACAATCTCCTAGGCAACCACCTTCACCACCCATAATTCCTACATTGGTCACAACTCCCCCCATTTCATTACCACTTGTTACCATTACAATCCCTTTATATCCCACTCCACCTTCTATAGGGCCAAACCCTACCATTTCTAAACCACC
Organism: Torreya grandis; assembly: GCA_037957365.1. NCBI lineage: Eukaryota > Viridiplantae > Streptophyta > Pinopsida > Cupressales > Taxaceae > Torreya > Torreya grandis. Next base: position 909,889 of record JARHVA010000852.1, on the reverse strand, counting down.
AATTACCTATTAAAGGAAGCCAAAGACTCCTCTTATTTTACTACAAAAGGTGGAAGTAGAATGGAAACAAGAAAAAATTACTAGGGAAAGAGAGGATAAAAGAAAGGGTAGACAAATATCAGACCCTGTTCAAATCTATAATTGTGAAGAAGACAAAAAATGGATAACTAAAAAATAATGGGTGTCCCAATTAGATAGAGGAAACATAGTCATTTAGTGAAATAAATTAAAACATATTAAGAGCATGAATGGATAACTGAAGAAAGTATTCAGTCCAAAAAAACTAGGATATTGGGTAAATCTTAGAAGGTTGATCAAATATATTATAGATTAGTGGCCACTAATTTTTTATCAGATAGAGAAAGAGATGTAGAAGTGTATGTAGAGTCAAAATTACAAACCTCAGCATAGGGTCCATCATTAACTAAACCTCCATGTCCTCCATATTAGGCTATAATGGTGATAATTTCAAAAACTATTTCCCCAACTATCCCCTCTCAAATTGTAAGTAAAATAATCCCTTAATCTTTGATAGTTTCCTTAGTTATTTCTAATACAATTAGTGTGGCACATACTACTCATTATATACATTCTTTGAGCTAAAAAAATAACCCTCAGGTAGTTACAATGCCAATTTTTTCCATTATAGCCCAATATTACACCATGGTTACTAATATTATAACTACTTAAGTTTCATATACATCAATCATATATCACTTGTAAAATATACTTATCACCCTAATGACTTATTCATTCTTTAGTGGGACCTGTGCTCAGTCTCCCACAACATTAGTGAGAGTACATTTTGAAAACCTAGAGTCCACCTCCATTTTTGTTTCACAAGACACATGCTTTAGGTTGCCTATATAATTAGGAATGCCTAATAGCCAAGTTACTTGGATAGATTCCCTTACAGTTTCAGTGCATAGGGAAGCTTATAAGGCTAAATATATTATTGATACACTAGAACATAAGTAGGTTATTCGATAGAGGAAGTCTATACCTACTCTTACTACATTAGGGACATCATACCCCACAATGATGCATCATATAGGTTAATCTTCTTCCATTATTGTGGTCACATAATGGGCAAAGCAATAAGTTGAATTAAGCATTATTCCATGGATTAAATAGATGCAACAAGAGGAAGCAGGAAGGCAAGACCTAGTAATTATTGAGCAACCAATAGTTAAGTTCCACTTTGATAGAAAAACTAATACCTTGAGGAAGTTTAAAATAAATATTGTGGTTAAAAAAGGAGAATAGGTCGAGTTATAATAGAGAGAAGACATATTCTCTCTAATAAAAAAAATTAAATCCTTCTAACCTAAATAAATACATAAAGTACCTTTATAATTTTATGGATTCTACCAGAGAAGTAATCAAAGAAATGTTCAGAATCTATGACCAATCTATTTATAGGTCACAGGAGAGGAGAATTATTCATGATCCTAAGGAGATATAATATATCTTAAAAGGGACAACCAACATTGTATGACACCATTCATTTAATAAGGTCTACTAAGACTACATCCCAGCCTAAGTGGGGGGACAATATTCAATTGTTCAATAAAATGAAGGATATGGAGGGTAAGCTTAATATATTAAACTAGGTGACTAGAAATAAAGCATATTCCCACTTAAACCTAATAATAATAATAGAAGCTTCATAGGCCCAGAATTATGTTGATACCAAGAGAGATGGCTTTCTTGACTGACATCAAGAGATGTGAACTTTGGTGCAATAATTTATGAATCAAGAGAGATAAGTAGGCTCTATTTTGAAATATATGAGAGTCACTGAGGTAAGCACTCCTTTTGGATAATTATTTCCCAAGCCCATTTTTGAGATTCTTCTTCGAGCTACAACTCATAGCTTTCAAGCTAAAATTAAAGGCACAATCTATAAAACCAATGATAAAATTATACAACTAGTGAATTTTTATAGGAACATAATTATAAGAACTAAGTCACTTTATGTGGAGGTCAAATATACATTAGTCACACATAAGAAGTTGATGGACAAGCTCCAAAAGTTTTTTAAAAGGTCTTTGCTTGATTTTGAATCTATTGATATCGACTTCCAGGCTAGCCATGCATTCTATCTACAAATGGAGGTAGCAAAGTGTCAACTTTAGTGGTAGGATCACCATAGGCACCTACTCAAGGTACGCAGTCTCTGATATATACACTAGTGAAAACATAGATAAGGCCAACATATTAGCCACTTCTAATACTCACTGACATAACTACATTAGTGTCAAATTATGGTGTATCCATAGTGATAGTGTCTGTTCTCATTGTAACTTAAGTTATAATATTGGTTTTGTCTACTTTAGTTTATACAACTTTTACCCCAACATTTTATTCTTCCAATAGTGCCACATGAACACCCCCTCAAATACATATGCATTTTCATGATTTAGATAAGTTGGAACTATTATTTCTAATTTATTTGGAATGTATATATTTTATTTTAGATAGGAAATTCTATTCTGGGAAAATACCATTGTACATGCATGCTTTGCATGAGAATTGACACATCATTATATTTTTAGACTTTCCTTGATAGATGAGGCATCCCTATCCAAGATTATATATATTTATATTCCCCTAATCCCAAAGAAAGAAGAATTTTGGAAATTAATATTAATAGGAAATTCTAAGGAAAGTTCTATAATAGGTTTTGATGTGAAAATCTTGATTCTTCTCCAAACCTATAAATATTGTAATAAGTTTTATCATTTTCATATGTTAGTCTCTTGGTTGTGCATGAGTTAAATTTTCAATATATTTATTCATATTGTATTATTACGAATCTAAATATCTTTTATGTAGTAATCATAATCCCCCCTTGTAGATGTGATAACACAATCTTACAAATGCAGTGACAATTTATTATGTGTTTTTGGTCCTTGATAACATCATTTATTCCTAAATTTTTTGGGGGCACAAATTATGTTTTCAAAGAATTTTTTCTCAAGGACCAACATCTTATTGCTACATCTATCATGGGGCTAGTGAATGATTCAAATAAAATACTAGATTGAATGCCTATATCAAATCAAATCATGTTTACATCCCATTTGGTGACTACTCAAATATATACTCTTAATCCCAATGGTTATGTTAGAATTAATGACATTCCATTGGAATGAGCCTTGATTGAATACTTGTCTATTTGATCACTCTTAACTCCTAATCATTAAAATTAAAAATGTATAAAGAAAGCTATGTTGTAAAATTAAAACCAAATATGAGAAGAACAACAACTTGTATTCATAATTGATATAAATGATCTAATTGATAGAATGATCAAGGATTAGCCTAAGGAGAGGTACATATATAATAATAAGAGGTGGAGTTTACACTAAGCCATAGTAAAGTGGTGACTCATAATTGTGTTTGATTATTGGTGTGCTTGTAGTAGCTTGTATCAAACATTGGATTTTGATTAGTTTTCCAACATTTAGTTCAAGTGTTGGCTTAGAAATGTTTCATCTTGTTTGGTCCATAAGATTTATTTTTGACTTTATCTTTCCCTCTTTTTGAGTTTCTTTTGGTCAAACTCACCTTAGGTTAAATCCATCACCAATCCACCCATCTCAAGTAGGTTTAGATTCATCCATAGTTGAACCCATCTATGGTAAAAAAACTGCTTCACTCACCACTATTCCACCAACAAGTTTTTTAAAAAAACCCAACACCCCACAACTCATGAATTGGATTGAATCTTCATTCATAGATCTTTAAAATGTTAGAAGGTACATCATAATGCTACCTAATTTGAATAAAACCCACATCAATATGAATTTATTTATCATTATAAGTAGGTATTGAATCTTTGCCTCTATTTATTTGAAGATAATCACTTGAGTTACACTAGTTATACTCAGAAGATTAACAAGGTCTACCTTAGACACTAACTTACTATTCCCACATTTGGAAATACATAGAAAATTTAGGTATGATAAAGGTTTCAAGAGGGGGCCCTAGGCTCAATCATACTCTCCAAGTAGATGACCTCATTTTCCATTATGCTTAATATCTCTAGCTTGGTTAGCTAGTTTTGCTATTGTTATTGCTGGTGCCACTCATGACTTGTCTAGAAACCCTGCAAAATATCTTCCCTCCTTTTGGAGGAAGAACTAATAAAAACACCTGAAGTATGTTAAGACATTTATTGGGCTAATGAATGTGATCAATGAGGATGTGGCATGTAATATTTCCCCATCACACTATAATATGTCACTTATGATTGGTTTCTCAACCTCACACAAGCTTAAATGACTTCCTAGGCCTAATGTGAAAGCACATTCTTAGGTCAATTTGGATAGGTTACCAACCCTAGTGTCATTTACCAATTTTTTTATAGTATGAGGAGAGAGCTCAATGAACCCATTGGAGCCTTTAATGCTAGATTACAAAAAATGTTTACCAACCTAGAAACTGTCTATAAACCCAACATTGCACTAGCCTTTAATATGTAAAAGAACACCATGGATCTTGCACCGTTGGTATTATTACATAAAAAAATAGATGTCATTAACCTACCAATGACATATGTTGAATCCATCAACATTGATAGGAAAATAAACCCCTAATTATAGAGACTATTTAGACCTAATATATACCAAAATTATTTAATGTTAATTCTAATTAAAAATGCAAACTAGAACATTATGACTTATAATCTGAATCAAACACACATGTAGTTTACCTTGTCCCATGTTGCACCAAATCAAATCCTAAGATTTTTGAATAACCCTATTCATACATCCCATCATCGTCAAATCCATACTTTAATTCCAATTAATACTTCTACCACTCAAGGTCAACTTTAGACTTTAACAAAGCTAAATTAGATGCTATGCAAAGGATGTCAAATTGATCCAAGATACATAAATGTCAAAGATTTCATGAAAAACATAGAATTTAGTGAGTAAATATAGAGAAAAAGAGACCTTCATAAATTGATAATCTAATTCATTAGTTGATTAGCCAAAAAGTACAAAGAAGGCACATTATATAATGAGATATTGGTTCAACATAAAATTAACAACTCAACTCACAATTAGAAAACACATTGTGTGTTCCCCTAATGATATTAAAAAACCTAAGAAAGTTGAGTAATATTTTTTTAGGTAAAATTGAAAGTGAAAAAAACCTACACTAACAAAAGATGGTTAGAAGTTATGTAATGAATTCTTGAGCATGTAGAAAAGAATGGGGAGTACCGGTGGATATAATAAAAATTAGGGATTCATATTCCAAATATATAATAGACCTATAGATAACACAAAATAATATACACCCAATAAGGTGCTTGAAATAAATATCTTAGGAGTAGAATTTCCCAATTGGTTCCATGTTCACAATACTGCACAACATAGAGAATTTGATTGCATAGAGTTATGCACTATTTTTAAAATCTTTTAGAAAGAAATGGAAAGACAAGAGAGTTTTATGAACTAGCCAGATCTATCTTCCTATAATGCATCAGGGCACCCTAGTACAAAAATGGTTTTGGAAACCTATGACTTCCCATTCCTAGTGGAAAATGAGAATGAACTAGAAGATAATATAGATGAGATCCACACCTTCCAATAGTTCTAGAGGAATAATTACAATTTGAGGAATATATATCCTATTAATACTTTAAATCCTTTGAATAAAAATGCTACTACTCCTCCAAATTCTAAGGCAACCAATAATCCACCTCCCCATAAAAGGTATGATCATTTATAGAGTAAAGAATCATAAAGTAGAGTGATGTACAACATGGTTAAGGATGTGAAGAAAATCAAGGCTAATATCACCCTACATGAACTGGCTCATATCACTAAATAGAGATAGTTCTTTCTTAAGGACATGACTAGGAGATCATCCACATCTAACAAGTCTAAATATACCCATGCCAACATGATGGTAAAATAATTAAACATAAATTACCACCATTTATACCCACTATTGGAATGTTTGGTAAGAACATATTAAATTACCACCATTTCTACTGATTGTTGGAATATTTGGTAAGAACATACATAATTTTTTGTTTAACTTAGGGGCTTTAGCCAATGTGATACCAATAACTATGTGCAAGAAGATGGGTTTGACAATAGATAATTCAAAAAGAGTGGCCATACAATTGGAAAAATCTCCTATACCATGCATTGGAGAACTAACAAATGTAAACATCCAGCTAGCATTAGAGCCATGTGTATAACAATACATAGATATTTTGGTCATTAACATTCCAAAATATTATGGCCTACTTTTGAGTCTTTATTGGTTGAAGACATTAAATGGGTATATGCACACATATTTATCACACATGTGGCTACCTTATAAAGGAGAAACCAATTAGATCCAAGTAGATAGAGAACCAAAGCTAAAGTACTTGATCACTAAGTACAATGCCAAGAATGAGAAGGTTGATTTTTCATCTTTGCATGTAGGAGTGTACACATTTACTAGCAAGTAAAATATTCATAAATAATAATTTGAAGGTCCTTAATTCTAAAATCTCCATTTTGATGGAGATAGATTAAAGTAAGGTCTTAGTATAGGCGTAGCCCTAATAGATGGAAAGTAATACCTAGCTACCTATAGACTACAATTCCCCTACACTAATAATAGATCTGAGTATGAAGCTCTAATCTTAGGGCTGAGATTTGTGTTGAAGAATAACATCAAGTAGTTGTAAGTATTTAAATATTCAAAGATGGTAGTTAACTAGATTAGGAATAAATATCAATGTAATCTCACATACTTCAAAAAGTGTAAACACTGAGCATGGGACATGATAGACTCATTTTAGGCATTCAACATCAAGGGAACAAAAATAGATGATAGATTAACTAGAATATTCAACTACCAATTTTCCACCACTCCAAGAATCTAAAATGCATAAATTCTCTATGGATTTGGTTCTTTACCCCTCCATTCTAGACAATGTGGAAAAATTCTAGGTATTTGAGCACTCAACTTCATTAGTAGTTTTGTGACATTTGAATATTAATTGATAGATGAGAAATATGTTGAACCCATGCATATAGAATATATGGGAGAGGATTGTGTCCTACAACTGAAGGAGAACTACCACCCTCTAGGCATGGTTTCCATAGAATGAGAATTCCTCATAGATCCATAAGATTAAAATCAAAAGCAACCTAAATAAACTAAGCCTAATTTCATTAAGTATAATTTAGGCACCAACTAACATCCTTAGTATGTAAATATTGTTCTATGTTGCATTAAAAGTGAGAAATATAAGTTAAATAGTCTACTGACAGAATATAAAGACCTGATTGCCTAGACATATAAAGATTTGATAATATTTGACCCTAGAATCATCATACATGTCATTTAATTAAATCTAAAACATAAGCCTTTCAGGAAGAGATAGAGGCTATTTAATCCAATATTATAACCTCTCATCCAAATAGAGGTACAAAAACTAATGAATGTTAGTGTTGTCTTCCTAATCAAGCATTCTACTTGGGTAGACAACCTAGTATGAGTTAGAAAGAAAAATGGAGAAATTAAACTCTATGTTGACTTTAAGAACCTAAATTGAGCATCAAAAAATGATAACTATCCTTTGCCCTCCCTAGATAAGGTAATTCAAATGGTTAATGGCTCTAAAATTATGTCCTTTTTGGATAGATTCTTGGGCTATAACCAAGTGCTAGTGGAAGCATAAGAGAGAATGAAGACTGCCTTTACCATAAATTGGGGAACTTTTACATACAAAAGGATGCCTTTTAGCCTAATCAATGTAGGATAAACCTTCCATAGAGTGTTGAAATTCACCTTTAAATGACTTTTTGGATAATGTATCATCATCTACATGGATGACTTGATAGTTTGTTTAAAAGATAGAGTTGATCATGCATATCATCTACAAAGAATATTTGATAGATGTAGATGACATGGAGTCTCTTCTAATCCAAAGAAGAGCATCTTTATGGTTATTGAAGAGAATTATTAAGCCATGTCATCACTAAGGATGGGATATCCATTGATCCAAAATGGGTTTAGGTCATTTCCAAGCTGACACCTTCCAAAAATAAGAAAGAATTGAAGTCCTTTGGCAAGATAAACTTTGTAAGGAAATTAATTTATGTTTTTATAGATACTATCAAGACATTAAATGCTATGATGAAACAAGATGCAAAGATAGAGTGGACAACAGAGGCTAAGAGATATTTTCAAGACATCAAGACTCCTATTTCTCAAGCTCTCATTTTGATCAAGGTAGACTTTAATAAATATTTATATCTTTATTCACTCTCTTTAGAACATATTATAGCTTCTGTGCTTACACAAAAGGTGGATGATAATGAACATCCCATTGCCTTCATGAGCACCAATCTATATAATGTAGAGTTGAAATACTCTATGATAGATAAATAGACATATGTATTGATCAAATATATGAAAAATTTGGGTAATATATTTTGAGGAACAAGACATACACTATTGTCCTAGACCCAAATTTTAAGCTCACACTTGGCTAGAATGAATTGGGTGAAAGAAGAGGTAAATAAATAGCCAAACTTTAGGAGTTTGACTTTGAAATTAGGCTAGCCAAGATGATGAGAGGCCAAGGAATCATCTAGCTCATGATTGACACTGATCCATGAATTTTTATTAAACAAATCAATAAGACTAAGGTAGTTAGTGGTGAGTAGCACACTGAAATCATCCATTATTTACTCATAGGTACATGTTTCCCTAAACTAAATAAAGAGTAGAAGTAAGCCCTAAAGCTTAAATCATCTCATCATATGATCAAGAAGGGAGTCCTATAAAAAAATAACTATGAGGGTATATATTTAAGGTGTGTTTTAAGAGAATAAGTTGTAGATATCCTAGGCAATATACAATAGAATATCAGTAGTGGGCATCCATCAGGCAACACAACAACTCACAAAATTATGAGGATGGGATACTATTGGCCCATAATCCTCAAAGATGCATATAACCATGTCAAAACTTTCAATGAATTTTAGGTGTTTGGAAAAAGGGAGGTGAATGCTACCATGCTACTACATCCAGTCATAGAAGGATGTTCCTTTGATCAATAAGGCCTTGAATTTATTAGGGTAATCAACCCAAACTCTTCAGTAGGGCACAATTTTGTCCTAATAGCTATTGACTATTATACTAGATGGACATAATCTATGGCTACTAAGAATTATAGAGCAATCAATGTTATTAAATTTTTATAAGAAAATGTAATGATCAAGTTTATTGCCAAATTTATTTGGTTTGTGATAATGGTCCAACTTTCTAGTTTACTAAATTTACAGAGTGGGCTTACAAAAACCAAATCACCATCGAGTTATCTTCAAATTACTACCCATAAGGGAATGGAGTGGTTGAATCTACCAAAAATAATCTAATGGATGCCATTAAGAAATCATCCCAAGATAGACCAAGGGAATTACATATCCTATTAAAGTATGCATTGTGGGTAGACTGGACTAGATAGAAGCATGCTCTCAAGGCTTCACCTATTTTGTTAGTGTATAGGTAATAACCAGTCTTCCCCATTACTCTTAAAATACTAACATACCATTTTATGTAAAAGTACATGGGAGAAGATGAAACAATAAATTCTAGACTACTTGATATAGTCTAGATGGAAGATGCAAGAACTAAAACACTTCATAAATTCAATAAACATTAAGATATTGTCAAAATATGGTTTGAAAAAATCTCTAAGATCAACGCCTTCAGGATTTTAGACCTAGTGCTTCTATGGTATAAATCACATGAGAAGAAAGGCCAACATGATAAGTTCACTCCTTTTTGGATTAGGCCATATCAGATATTAGAAATTCTAGGTAATAGTGATTTCCACTTAAAGGATCTCCAATGTAATGACCTCATCTTTCCATTAAATATATAGTTTTTGAAACATTATTTTATGGTTACTCTAACTAGAGATGCTTTTGAGTGGTGGTAAGTGGAAATGTATATTTAGGAGTAGAATATATTTCTTGATTTATGGATTATATTTCCTACTTTTTAGATTAGATTTTATATTTTCTTAGATTAAATTTTTCTTACTTTATGTATTTACTTTCATTAGATTAGTTGTTATGCTTTCTAGATTAGTTTTCTAAAATTGTAGAATAGACCAATTGATTTCCTACGCTGAAGTTACAAAGATTTGCCAAAATAAGGGGATGATTTAAAAAGATGCACAATTGGGTTTCACAAGGATTTATTTTGATAGTAATTGAATTTTTGGGATTGAGGTATGTATTATGACTAAATTAGGTTCTACTTAGATTGAATGGTTTATTAGACCTCTAGGTTTTACTATGATGTAGTCATGTAAAATTTAAAAAGACTTTCCATTTCTAAATATTAACTTCACTATTACATGATTAAAACTTGGATGGGAGATAATAAACATAAAAATTGATACACATTTATAGGGATGTATTGATTAAAATAAGTTTTACTATGCATACACCCATCCAATGGTGGTTCCCAACCCTTCTTCTATTTGTGTTTCAAAAAAAATAATCATACAAATTGATAGAAGATGCGTGATTCAAGTAATTTTTACCAGGGCTATGGATGCATGGTTGGCAACATAGCAATGCTTAGAATGGAATCAAAGGTATCTTTGGTGGGCCTATAGATGCCTAGTTGGTGACAGATCAATGTCCATATTTCTCTTACTATTTGGTTATGAAATATAAGGTCTAAAAAAATCTATAGTATTTATTCAAGTATTTTTTAAAACTCTCATAACCAAGGGACATTATTTTCACAAAAAATCACACACTAAATTCCAAGGAATGGAAAGGTTAGTATGTCACATGAGGAAGTAGGAGTCTTTTTCAAAGTCTAGTTTAATTATTATTATTTTAGTATAGTTGAAGTTTTTTTATGTTGCATTAATGAGATTTGGATTATCAAATACTCAGGAGCATTTATCCCACTAATTCTCCATTTTTTGTGCCCTGAAACACACACCCCATATGAATCCTATAATGGGGACCCACTATGCTTCCATATACTTATTCAATTTATTGTCAACCAAAAGTCTATGATGTAGAGTTTGAAAATAATAAACTTGAGATCATTTCAAACTTTATAGTATGTTTCAAATTTATAGGAGAATAAAAAATATGTATAAGCCATATTATATGATTCACTTTTTTCCTTTGATTTTTCTTTAAATCAATATTCATTCACATGTTTGATTTATGATTTTAGTTGGTTCTTCACCTATGTTGTGTCTTGAAAAATTTATTTCATCTTTGAATGTTTCTATGGAACACTTTTGGGATCATCTACTTTTTCCACATGGCATCATTTCACTAACCTAGAGCCCAAGTGAAGAACCTAAGTCACCCAAACACATGGATTATTGGGATCTTTCTAGGTGTGACCATCCCACTCACCTAAAGGTGATGTCATTAGATTCATTTATATGGATATCCTAGGTAAGCAGAGCAGCATGATCTATCCACATGTCATCGTCTTGATCACCTAAAAGTGACATCATTAGAGTCCATACAAATATCTTGGACTAGTGAAGTAGTGAGAGTTATCCACATGTCATCATCTCACTCACCCAGAGGTGATGTCAGCAGATTAATTTATATGGATACCTTGAGTAAGTGAAGAAATGATATCCATCCATGTGTCATCATCTTATTCACTTAGAAGTGACATTAGAAGATTTCCTTATATGGATTATCCCAAGCAAGCAAAGAAACTAGTATCATTCATGTTTCACTATCCCACTCACCTAAAGGTGATGTTAATAAAGTTTCTTATAAATATTATCCTAGGTAATAAAATTTATGAGATTCATCCACATGTCATCATCTCACTAACCCACAACTAAAAGAACAAATTACAATAGACCATAGCTCAGTTACAAGTAAAGTAGCGATACATAGATGTGCATCCCTAAACCACATAAGTTGATTAAAAAAACACAAATGATAATCCCAAAAGTGTGGAAAAGAGACATTTTTCAAATTATACTAACTAGGCACCTTGTAGTAAGTAGAAGCAGCCACATGACAATAAAATCCATGGAAATTGACATTATGAAATTAATATGGAAAGATATGAAAGGAATGGAGTGAAAGTTGTTATTACTATTAATTCATACAATTGGAGAATTCATGCATTCAATTCTCAAGGACATCACACCCAAAGAAATATAATTCAAGCTACCATATCCAATATAATCACATTGCCTTCTAGCTATCATGTGCACATTGAAAATTCAAATCTCTATTGTGATCAAAAAATCATAGACTCTCTAAAAAACAAGTATTTTCAATGTAGAGTTTTAATGGCCTCCTCATCTCACACTAAAACCTCTTATACATACTCAATTTTAGGACTACATGAGTACAATGACGCAAATTTTGATTTAGGAGATCTCAACCATGAATTCAAACATTACTCCTCTATATGAGATGAGGTATATTGACCATTTTGACCACAAGTCAAAATGGGTCAACCCCCTATAGCCAAAAACTTGATATAAGGGTATATTATAATGTAATAGGGTGTTTCATAATCTATTTGATGTCATTTCATATGTTTTAAGCCTTGGTCATAGTCTAATTAAGTCTTTATGTCATTTTGAGTCATTTTAGAGTCATTTATGAAAATGTCATAGTTTTCAAGGTGTCCAAGTGTTCTATTTTTCCTTCTAACATAAAATATGTTATATTACCTATCAATAATGTTATTACTATCTAAAACTTGTAGGTTTCCTAACTAAAAATCAAGAAAATAACTGAAAAAGAGTTTTGGCACTTATACAACCTATAGGGGAGTGTGACAGATGTGGAAACCTTGTGGGATGACTCTTCAACTTATTTTGACTCATCTCAACATTTTATCATCTTTTAAAGTGCTAAAAATGGTAAAAAACCATTCTACTCCTTCATCACCCTTCTAGACATGCAGAACTAGTTAATAGGTTTTTGGTTGGTATGACCAGTAAGAAGACTTCCAAGTCAAATTCCTTTGGGTAGTGATATTATACTTATTCAAATTAAATTTCATGTTTGGAGTGTAGGGATTGGTCACTTGTGATTTATGAATCAACTTTTACAAGTTAATTGTGTTTTTTTGCTTGTTAAACCCCATACCTTATAGGTTTCCTTCTTGTATGGGAAATTCTATACAATCCAGCTGATGGAATTGACTCAAAAGGACATGGAAATCCTCCCCACATGGTTTCAATAATTGGTTTCATTATTGGAGTTGATTTGAGTTTGTAAGTTGGTCTCATTTAGGATGATAAGTAGGTCTCTACTATCTACAAAATCTTCATGTCTTGGTAGTGGTTTCAAAGGATGGTGATGGTTTGATTTTCATGTTTCTAATGTTTTATTTATCCCCTCTCCTTTAAAAACTCACTCTCCAAAGCAATAATACATAGAGTTTTAGCCATAAGTGACACCTAGTTAATTTTCCTATAAGTGTTCATTGACAGTCATGTTGGGTCATGTGTATGAAGCTTGTCTAACACGTTCATATGGTATATTGAATTTATTAAGGTGATTAACATTATATTGCACTAAATAAATCAAGCTAAACCACTCCATAGTCTTGGTTTTCTTGTGGCAATTTGCTTTCCAACACACTAATCCTAGGTTAAATTCTTGGAATGAAATTTTTGATGATTTGATCATGTGAAAAGGTGTTATTAGGTCTCTATATTGAGTGTTATTCCACTATAGAATGACATTATTCTCTGTAATGATTGAAATCAAATAGCATTTTAATGATAGGAGACATAATGAAGGCATAAATTTACATATAAATGAATATTTATGAATAAAAATGGCATTATGATCCTCAAAATGCAACAAAAGGGGGTTAAAATTCAATATTAAGTGTAGACCATCACCTACAGGTTCCATATGGTCACAAAATAATCACATATAAGTGAGTTAAGAATTGACAAGCCTAAAATTACATTGGTTTGAGTTTAAAACAATATTAACTGGAATAAAATATCTATAATAGGTATTATATAATATTTTAAATTTTAAGCACAAATTTTTATCTATAGATGGGTCCCTGTTCTGAGGTAAAATATAGTCAGGTTTGAGTTGAGTAGGGTATGCATTGAAGAATTTAGTATGGATGGTGTAAAGTTTGGAAATGTTATGAATATATTAAATACAATAATTTTATCCTAATTATATGTTCAATATATTCCATAGAGCATAAAGTGAGTTTCAAGCACACTACAGTCCACATTTACAACCCTAAATAATCAACATTTGTACCTAGTCAAGTACAAGGTATGTTATGGAGAGATTGACAAGGTTTAAGATGATAAATGTGTTTTAAAGGATTATATAGGGTTTTTATACACCTAATTATACTCTCATATATTGTAAATAGAGCATAAGATCCATTTTCAAAGGTAATGTATAGTCCATGAGTAAACCTTGCACAATAAACTCATCCAAAGGTCTATCTTGGGTTCTAAGGCATTTGGGGGTGTTAAGAACATCAACCAACCTTGAAAATTTATATATACCACCTTAATAACTATATTAAACCTCCCATACCTTCATTTCAACCAATAATACAAGGGAGATACCCTATGTTCTATCTCAGAGAGAGGGTAATCCAAGATAGCATGAAGTCTGTAGATAGGGATAAAGAGGTATAACAGATAAGCAGAAGTGTCAAGGCATTGGGAGGAAGGTTTATAAGGTTGATAAAATAATAAAAAAGTGTATCCAAGGCCTTGGAACCATCATGAACTGAATAAGAGAGGTCTAATCATATAAAACACAATTAGGCCTTTAGGCTTTGAATAGGCCTAAGACCCTAAAGACATGTAGTCAACATTTCTAACCCCAAGTGAATACTCCAATGAATTAAAACACATTTATAGGGAGATATGAAATGGAAAACAAGTTTTGGTTTGTAGCGTAACTTCATAGAATGGTCAAATTTGGCCCAAAATAGCTCAATCTTATGTATAATGGAGAATAAGAGCTTGAGAGGCCCATTTAGGATGCTCATATCTACTTGAAGTTTGTGCATGGGAGTTTGAGTAGTTTGGGGAGGTTGAAGAAGGTATTGAACATTATTTTTATAAAAAAAAATTGCAAACCCAATGTTAGAATTTTATAAATAATCATTTAATGTCAAAACATCTCCAAACCCTCTAAAACCTTGGGTCTAGACTTGATGAAGAAAATGAAGCAAGAAAGATATCAAAATGGCACATAATGGCTTGGAAAATGATTTTAGGTTGCAAAGGTATCTCCAAGGCTTCCTCCATCCTATTGATTTATTCCCTACTTATATGGACAGGGGAAATTAGGTTTTATTTACTATTTTTAGTATTGTGTAGGTATAGAAAGGTTTCAATAGATGCATTAAAATTTTGGAGAAAGGTTAAGACTTAAAATAACTCACCATTATCATTTAATTCTTCATCAAAAATCATAATTTCTTCTACAAGTTCCTTCACTCTAGCCAGTCTAGGATGGCATAATGAGCAAGCTCATGGGAGAGTCACAACTTCAAGTGTGAAGCTTTTTAAGGACTACCTGATCAATATAAGGCCATATAGGGTATTTAAAAGTGTTATTCAATCCTTTTTATATATTTTCATGGAAAATTGAATTCAAATTTGAGGCCAAGTGTGAGGGGTAAGTGAAAGAGGAGTTATTTAGACTACAGGTAGTGATGACTCATCTACAGAAGAATCCTAATGATTAGGGATATAAACAATGCATGTTGGATCATGTCTAAAACCCATCCCTCTTAGTGTAATCATAAATTCTATCCCTAGTCATTTTTGGGTTGTTAAAAAAGGGCCAAATTATGAAAGCAATTTTATTATGCAAAATGAGGAATCCTACACCACATTTCATGAGTTTCATAACTTGGAAGGAAATTTGGACTATGAAACCTTGCATAGTCTATATTATAATTAATTATCCTACATGTGTATCTCCTAATCTTATCATGACAAATGTTCTTATGAAACTTGGACTTCTCACTTCTCTCTCTAATTCTATAAGTAGTGGCCATTTTAGCTCTTGTAAGCTAATACCACACCATGTATGGAAAATCCCTACTAGAATGACATTATATTTTTCCTTTAAACATTAATACAAGTATGGTTTTGAGTTCATAAACATTTTTATAAGTGTTCAAATTGATGTAAGTTAGATTTAGTGACACTCCTCTATCCTTGCTTGCCTTATCCTTTCATGTTTATACAACAATTCATATTCTAACAAGTTATATAGAGTGTAGTCAAGTATTTTAGGATCCTTTCAAGTATACTATTGTTCTTAGAGTGTTTATTCTACCCTCTAATTCATTTACCTTGTGTTTATTTCATGCACACCATCTCTATATTGAAACACTCATGTTGGAATCCTTTAAGACTATGAAACTAGTTTGTATGCCTTGTTTCATTGTGATAAGAGTATGTTGGTCATGAGTAAATCATCTTAGTGTATCACCCCCTTATATTAGGCTCATTCATGAAAATTATAACTCATTTCCCAGAAACAAGCACTATTTTAGGTGATAAGTAATACAAGATACATTCAGGGAGCTAGCCCTTAAATCTAGAGGCTTACTTCTACCATAGGTACACCCACATACCTAGAAGTATTCCCATGTTACCAAAATCTAAAATAGGATTGAACACCCTCTTCTAGGGTGAAAAATTTGGTGACAACAAGGTCAATGTAGTCAATCCATATAAGGTTGAGGACCAACTTTTGATTTTTAGATAGACATATAAGGATGACTTGTTGGCAATAAAAGTGGTCTATCTACATAACATAGCAGCTAAACTATAGGTAATGCCGTTTATTAACCTGTTATTTGATTTATTTGTAAATGATAAAATCTCTAGGAAAATATTATATTTTAGACTTAGTAAAACTCCAGCAACATACATAAATGGAAGTTCTTTCAAGAGATACTACATACTCCCTTTACTATAAATAACCTATAGGTAAGACATGGTTGATTCATGGATCCTCTCAAAAAGCATCCATATAAAATTAAAATAATGGGATAGCAACCCAAGAAACTTTACAACTCAAGGCCCTACTTTTGTTATCCCCATTATTATCTTTAGACCAGGGGTAAGAATTACTATGTCCCTACTAAATAGAATATATAGTTTTTCAACCATTTCTTATGTCAACAAGGTATGGGTTCTATTTTTAGATGTTATCCTTACCTCCAACAAAATCTTAGCCTTGGGAGAGATAATTATCTCTAATATGATTCAAAAAATAAAAAATATAGTAAGTTTACTAGATGGTAAATTTTATTTGGTGTCTTATTTGGTAAATGTTATGACTGCAACTATACATTCAATATATGAATAACCCTGGCAACCATCCACAAAATACCCAAAGATCAAGATTTGTGATGAATTCAATGTCTTCCATGTGCACATATTTAGAAATCAAATGAAAATGTTGATAGAGACCTTTTACCCTATGGTGTATCAGGCCATATGTAATAAGAATATGCATAGATTAGATGATCCTATAAAGAAAACTATTAAAAATATGGGTGACTATTAGTTCTATCCTGAGTACACTATAATCAAGATAGAAGGTACCAAGGCACACCCATTATACTTACCACATATTATGCCTGATAAATTAGTTGATTAAGAAATTTTTGCTTAATTATCTAATAAATTTGATCTTAAGTTATGAATGGCTAAGCAATCATCCATCCACCCAACCCCTCTTAGCATTGGCCGAATGTAATATACAAGGTGAAAGCACTTTCAGTCTATTAGAATAATAATGACACATTATGAATTGAAATGGGAACCATTTAGACATTGGGACCCTTGGAAGATGCCACAAAACATATCAATAAATATGAAAGGAAATTGAAAATAAACTATGTTCACTATTCCTATAGTCATGACCATGTGTTCATGAATGAAGAGAATGGCATTGAGTTTGTTATCAGAATCCACAAGGTAAAAATGTCAATGTTTGTAGAATAAAGGATCCAATATGATCCCACAATGATTGAGGAATATTCCAAGCTGATCTAAAATGAAAAATGGGTTGCTAAACCCATTCATAGACCTTTTCATCACACAAAAGAAGAAATACATGAGTAAGTTGGCCCATCTAGGGAAGCAAGAATTAAATAAATAATTGAGATTACCCATGCACATTTAGTTATTGTTCTCCTCAACAACTAGCTAGTGTGGAAAGACTTGAAAGTCCTACTAAAACAATTAAGATATTATCTATGTTTCCATTGCCTCCCTTCACTATATCACAACAAGTCTTCCTACTTTCTTGTCTCATGTTTCCATTGTTTTCCTCCTAGGTCACCCCTATGGTAACAATAAAGTAATGCACAAATCTCTTGGTCAACCACCTTCACCACCCATGATTCCTTCATTGGTCACAACTACCCCAATTTCATTACCACCTATTACCACTACAATCCCTTCATCTCCCACTCTAAATTATACAAGACCAACCCCTACTATTGCTAAACCACCAATTACCTATAAAAGGAATCCCAAGACTCCTCCTATTTAACCCCAAAAGGTTGAAGTAAAATGGAAATTGGAATAATTTCACAAGAAAAGTGAGAATAAAATAAAGGGTAGATAAAGATCAAACCCTATTCAAATCTATAATAATGAAGAAAAATACAAAAAATGGATAATTGAAGAAGAATGGAAAACTGAATAAAGTACTCAATCTGAAGGAACTAAGATGTTGGGTGAATCAAAAGGTTGATCAAGGAGATGTTAACTTGGTGACCACCTAGCTATTGTTAGATATAAAAGGAGATTAAGAATGGGATGCAGAGTCAAAATTATAAACCTCAACATAGGGTTCATCATCAACTACACCCCATGCTTTCCATCTTGGGCTATAGTGGTGACAATTTCAATAACTATTGCCCCATATATCCTCTATTAGATTGTAAGTATAATAATCCCTCATTATTTGATGGATTCCTCAATTTTTTTTTAATAATTGGCGTGTCAAATACTACTAATTCTATACATTATTTATGCCAAATAAATAAGCCTCATGCAGTTACAATGCCAATTTTTACACTATAGCCCAAATTTCCACTATGGGTCCTCTTACTAGTACTACTAGGGTTGCATATACATTAGTCAAACATTACTTGAAAAATATACTTAACACCTAAATTACATATTCATTTTTTAGTGTAACTAGTTTTCAGTCTCCTGCAACATCAATGGGAGTAGATTTTGAAAACCTAGTGTCCACCTCCATTTTTATGGAATAGGCTACACACCCCAAGTTATCTACATAATTGGGAATCCACATTGGCCAAGATACACAAATAGATTCCCCTGTATTTTTAGTTCATAAGGTAGTTTGGAAGGCTAAATACATTATTGATACACTGGCACAGATGTAGGTTAGTAGATGGGCGAAGGCTATACCTATTTTTCCTACATTGGGGACATCTTCCCTCTTAATGATGCATCCTCCATGGTGATATTATTCCATTCATGTGGTTATAGAATAGGTAAAGTAGCAATTACATTGAACATTCTTCCATCGATTAAATAGTTGTAACTAGAGGAAGCAAGAAGGTAAGATCTAGTAATTACTAAGTAACCAATAGTCAAGTTCCAATTTGATAAAAAACAAAAAATCTTGAGGAAGGTTAAAATAAATACTATGGTTGCATAAGGAGAACATGTCAATTTATAATAAAGAGAAAACATATTCTCATTAAAAAAGAGAATAAAATTAAATCCTTCTAACCTAGATAAATACAAGGATGACCCTTATAGTTCTATGGATGATACTAGAGGAGTAATTAATGAAATGTTCAACATATATGACCAATCTATTCAGATGTCATAGGAGAGGATCACTATTTAGGCTCCTAAGGAGATAATATACAACTTATAAGAGGTAACCAAAATGTTGTATGACACCATTGATTTAATAAGGTCTCCTAAGACTACATCCAAGCCTGAGTGGGGGGGACATAATTTGATTATTCAATAAAATGAAGGATATATAGGGTAAGCTTCAATTAATAATCTAGGTGACTATACAAAATTTATATCCCCACTTAAATATAATAATTTCAACAAAAGTTTCATGGGACCAAAATTATGTTACTACCAAGGGAGATGGATTGCTTGACTGGCATCAAGAGATGAGAACTCTAGTGCAATAATTTATGAATCAAGAGATATAATCAATCTCTATTTTGAAAGAATAAGGTAATCACTCCTTTTTGACAATTAGTTACCAAGCCCTTTTTGAGAATCTTCTTTGAGTTGAAACTAATCAATTTCAAGCTAAAATTGAAAGCACAATATATAGAACCAATGATGAAATTATATAACTAGTGATTTTTTTTAGGGATGAAATTATGAGAATTGAGACACTATATGTGGAGGTCAAATATCCTTTATTCACAAATAATAATTTGATGGACAAGCTCTCATAGTTATTCAAAAAGTGTTTTCTTGATTTTAAAGCTATTGATATCAAATTCCAGGTTAGCCATTCATTATATCTACAACTAGAGGTAGAAAATAAGTCAACTTTAGTAGCATAAGCACCATATGCATCTCCTCAAGGTACTCATTCTCTAAGATATACACTAGTGTAAACATATTTAGGTCTAGTATATGTGTGAATTTTGATACTCACTACCACATCTACATTGGTGGTAACTTTTGGCGTATCCATAGTGATAATGTATGTTCCAATTGTAACTCAAGTTATAATAATAGTTTTGTCCACTTTAGTTTATACAACTATTACCCCATAATTTTCATCTTATAATGGTTCCACATCATCATGCCCTTAATTAAATATGTATTTACATGATTTATCTAAGTTATAATTATTAGTTCTTAATTTATTTGACATGTATATATCATAATTTAGTCAAAGAAATCTGTTATGGGAAAACACCATTGTGCATGCATGTTCTACATGTGAATTGACACATCATTTTATTTTTGGACATGTAATTTTATAATTTTCTTGAGAGATGAGGCATCCCCATCCCAAGTTATATATGTTGATATCCTCCTGATCCCAAAGAGAGGAGAATTTTGGCAACTAAGATTAATAGAAAATTCTAAGGAAAATTTTACAATTGGTTTTGTTGTGCAGATCATGATTCTTCTCCAAACCTATGAATATTTTAAGAAGTTTTATAATTTTGGTATTTTAGTTTCTTGGTTATGCATGAGTTATCTTTTTACTATAGTTATTCATATTTTTTATTACTAATCTGAATGCCCTTTGTGTATTAATCATAACCCCCCTTGTGGATGTGTAAACAAAACCTTTGATTATATATGCTCAATTTTACTATATTTATTGTTTCTTTGTACTTATAATTATTATTGAGTGGTGGTGTGCTTATAAAATCTTAGATCAGACATTGGTTTCAAATTACTTATCCAACCTTTTGTTTAAATATTGGATTAGAAAGGTTTCATGTTGTTTGGTCCACATGATTTTTTTTATGCCTTATTTTCCCCTCTTTTGAAGTTTCTATTAGTCAAACCCACCTTAGTTTAAATCCATCACCAATCCACCCATATCAATTAGGTTTATATTCATCCATATCTGAACCCATCTATGGTAAATAAATTTCTTTGCTCAACACTATTCCACCAATAGGTTGTTTACAAAACCCAATATCCTTAGAGTGTATAAAACACACATCAACATAATATATATATATATATATATATATATATAAAATCCCCAATGAACCAAATTCCATAGATAATGATGAAATGAATAATGATAATTTATGTTTACCTAAAAGTATAAATTATGTTGCAAGTCCACATTCAAAGTATGAAGTTTTTAATTTTGTGTATGAAGAATTTATGCATGATAATTTACCCCATAACAATGAATAAATGACATAGACACATAGAATAATGAAAGTAATAATGAATAAAATTCCATGGAAATACTCAATAGTGAAAGTAACAATGAAGTAAACTATGCGACAATAAAAAATGAAGAAACTAGTAGTGAAGATAACAATATGGAAACACCAAATAAAAAAATTGTACCATTAATAACAACTTCTAGGATTTTGTGTAGAAAACCATTATACCCATTTAAAGTTGAAGAAAACATTTTGAAATGAATGTTTAATAAAATGTTTGATCACCATTCAAGAAGAATAGTTGAAAAAATAGGGGTAATCACTTTGAAAAATTAAATGAGAGTCAAAGATGTCAATTATTTATTTAATTAATGAAATTTCTTAAGATGACATGTATAATGTACACCTTAGGACTAAGAATATATAATATTGATGGTGAAAACAAGGTAATTGTTGAAAATATACATGACGTATACCATAGTATAGGCATGAAAAGGTGTAACAAAGATAGTAACATTGCTTGATGCATAATTATAACTTATATAGTAAATGGTCAATCATGGAGAAAACACTTAATTAAAAAACAAGAAGATTATTAAACATAAACATAAAAACTAATGAAAATAATTGAGTTACATAAAATACTTGATGAGTCCAATACCAATGAGCTTTGGGTGTTCTATGGTAGACTTCCAAAAATATGAAAGGCTATAGCCTATTACCTCAAATATTTACTTGCAAAATTTTAGAAAGATAACACAAGAGTTTCACCCAATACAAGATATGTAGAGAAAATAAGAATTGGTTCTCATAACCATGAATTGTTTCTAAAACATAGCTTAGTTATAACCCAAACATAATTGTTGATGCAGGAGCATCAGGCAAATCCATGTAAACATGAACATGATTAAATGTGTTTAGTATCTTAACATCCCTTGGAAGGTTATTAAGTATTTATAAGAGTCTTGTAGTGTGTTTTGATATCCCTTTGGCATTTTATTTCCAAAATGGGCATTTGAATATTTAAAATTGTAATAGGAGTCTATTAGGAAATTATCAAGAATATCATGTTAATAAATTAATGTAACATTCTATAAATGAGTTTAGGTGGAGGAAAGAAGGTGTCTAAATACATGACATGATTAAAATGACAATACCAAGAGTTATGAATGTAATCATTATGTCAAAGTAGTTGTCATAAGAGGTATTTATCCAAGAAATTAGTTTATCTTGTGTATAGGAGGAATGTAATAAGTTTTTGGATAGTAGAGGTGGTAGATTTGTAGATAGGAGTTAAGTACAAGTTAGGAGAGTTAGTTTTGAAGTTTAAATAGGTAGAGGTACAAAGTACTAGGAGGAATGAAGAAGATTTGAAGAAATATGTGTTTCTATCCATGGTGACAAAATTAAAATTTAAAAAAGTAGAATAAGTGAAAATTGAAATGATTTAAGTAGTTACTTATGTGCCTTTATATTTATCTTGTTTGTGAATAAAAATTTATATGATTGTAATTCTTGAGCTTTGAAAATAGTATTTTTTATTACCTACAGGGTTAGGTGAAGATTGAGTTTAGATTTCTATGTGTGAGTATTTTGAATCCAAGAGAATAGTAAAGGAAGCAGTTCCTTGAGTTAGATAAGATGAATTTTGAGAGAACAAAGACTTGAATGGATTTGAGCATTAAACAAATGTTTCTCAATGTGAAAAACTAACTGTCTCTTCCCTATTTTGTTTATATTTTATGAATTAAGGAGTCTGAGTGCATGTGAGTCAAGCAAGAGGTTGTGAAAAGATGAGTGATACACTTTTATATTTTTATAATATTTTACCTAAAAGTGTCTTAAATATTTATATGTTGTTTTTAATGTTTTAAATCTAAAGACCATAAAGTCTTTTTTAAAACCCTATATTAGACTATTACAGGTAGACAGTGTTAAAAATACTCCTATGGAACCATAGATTCAAGTGTGTTTAGCAGTGAATCAAAGGAATTTAGAGTTTAATAATATGTATCAAGATTAGATAGACCCTTTAGAGCTATTAGTAAGTTTAGAAAAGTTGATAAATTCAAATGAAGCCATTTAATGACCTCTCGAACCTATATACAGGCCTGAAACCCTATTGAAAAGACAAAGTGAGATTTTTTATTTTTAGATAATTAAAATTTTTGAAACTGCTAAGGGAGTTGTTAAAAGTTGTGTATGAATGAATGGATAAGGTTTTAATACATTTAGTGGTGTGAGGAGAAATATAACTCAATTATCATAACTATAGACCCTATTGAAAACCCTATCAAACAACCAAAACTCTGTCAAATACATTATCATAAGAGTTTAGTGATTGGTGTAGATTATTTTATGATTGGACAAATTGTCTAGAGGTATAACAGACCTTATTTATCTCTTATGAAGTTTTTATATCAAGACAAGTCTAAAGCCTCTCAAGTCACTCAGGATTGTTACAATCCTCTAACTAGGGTTTGAGAAGTTAAATTGAACTTTAAGGAGATTCCACTAGTCAATCATAGCAAAAAATTGTTATTAGAATGATTATGATGTGACCTAATATATTTTATGTGTTTCACACTAGTATAGAATGGATAGTATGGAATACTTAGGACTAAGACCAAAATAGGGGTAATTAGGCCTATGGAGGGTTAATTAAATTATGGAGTTATAAAGTGGTGAAGGTAAGTGAATTAGGTAATGAAATTTGGAGTGAAGATATAAGGGGATAGAGGGTATCTAGAAAGGTTATCAAATTTTCAAGACAAGGATGTACCTATCCATACAAGTCAAATTTGTCAAAAAAAAGCTAGAAGGATAGTATGCAAATGAATCAAAGTTATATAAGAGGGTTTAGTGATAGAATAAGGATTAGGTTAAAGGTGAGAAAAGTGAGATATGATCCAAGAAGACTATAAAAGGCTCAAATATGTGTCAAAGAAGAATATAATTAGGATTGAGAGTTTGAATGAATCTAGAACTAAGAGAGAGTGGACCTCAAAGAGGAGACAATAAAGAGGAATCCATGGAGATAGAATATGAATAAAATGATATGAGTGGATGAGTAATAAGTTTTTATAGGTTCTTAAGGAAGTTAGAGAGAATCCAATAAGCCCAAGGAAGGAATATAATTGTGTCAAAGAAGTAGTCTAAGAGGAATTGAGAGTTTGTAGTATCAAGGACTAGTAGAGAGAGAATGAACTATAAAGAGAAGACATAGAGAGAGATTGCAAGATATAAAGAATAAAATGTATTAGATTAAAAGTTGGGGTTTAAGAAAATAATGAAAGAGGTCTATAAATAATTTGGTATTAGAGTGAAAAATTCTTTGGGAATAAGAGAAGGATAGTCATCAAGTAAAAAGATAAAT
This sequence comes from Torreya grandis, assembly GCA_037957365.1. Lineage (NCBI taxonomy): Eukaryota > Viridiplantae > Streptophyta > Pinopsida > Cupressales > Taxaceae > Torreya > Torreya grandis. The sequence continues at coordinate 884,589 of JARHVA010000852.1, read as the reverse complement.
GTTTGTTTTAGTTTTCATCTTATGTTTTGATATGTTCATGAAAGAATATGAAGTGTGAAGGAAGGTAGTGATTGTGGTAAGCAGCCCTAAAGCTAGTGAGGCTTGATAAGAGAGAGAGAAAGAGATATATTTTAAAGCTCAAGAGATATCTCAAGAAAAGATTAAAGAGAGATAAAGGAGTCCTAGGCAAAGGAAAAGAGAGAGTGATAGACCCATGTGAGTTCATAGAGATTGAGATAGACCCAAGTGAGAGGTCATGAGTGGTAAGTGGATGAGGCTTGTCAAATAAAAAAGGTCCAGGTGAGACCAAAAGATTGATATAAGTATAAGATGAATATATAGAAAGTTAATAGAAAATAGGGTATGAGTGAGATGAGCTACCATAAAGAGAGGAAGGTGAAAGAAGACACCTAGAGCAGAGAGATGGAAAAATATATGATAGAGGTAAGATAGTAATTGGATGAGTTGATAATCATAATAGAGTAAGCGAGAACCCATACTGTGGATGGGTCATGAGAAAGAAGACACTCAAGTGGAAAATAAGGCTATAGATGAAGAGAAGAAATGTGAAATCCATGAGAGAGGAAAGATAGTAGAAGAAGTTGCTTTACAAGCAACTTAAGAGAGATGAAACTAATATGGATGAGTAGAATAGTGTATATAAGTGAGTAGCATAGTAATGAAGATGAACAATACTTTGAGATGGATGAGGAAGACTTGAGTGAGGAGAAGGAAATTAGTTGCATCCACTTAGAAGGTGGAAAAGATGAATAGAAAAGGGTAAATTAGTTTGAAGGCCTCATTGAAGGCTTGGACAAAGGAGCACAATCCAATGAAAGAGATGAGAGATCTGATTACATTTTTATATGAGAGTCAAGAGAAATTGAATGAATAAATAACAACCTTAGAGAGAGCCTTGTATGGTGAAAATATGGATAATGGGGAGAAGCTACAGGTTGTAGCAGATGAGGTTTAAAAGATGAAGGAAAAAGGATAGCAATAGGAAACATTGATGGTAGTACAATAGATTGAAGCAAGTAAGAAATAAATTTTCATTGTTTCTATTACAAGCATTAATATTTTAATAGAGGAAGATGAAAGTGTAGTTGTATCAGTAATGTTTTGGGGCATAAATGTCCCATATGACAAAGGCAAAGGCCAAAAAATGAGAGTACATCAAAAACTAGTTATTGCAAACAAGCATTAAAAATGAGTAAAAATTATCTATGACAAAGGCAATCATGAGATAAAATAATATTAGTTGAAGCATGAAGGAGAAATAAAAAGGAAGGATGATCTAAGGAACATGAATTAGAAGATAAGGAAGAAAAGTACAATAGTCCATTCAAGTTAAATTTCTTTCTTGCCTGAGAGTATGATGTAAGAGCATCAGGAAAATCCATGTAAACATGAACATGAGCAAATGTGTTTAGTCTCTTATCATCCCTTGGAATGGGATTGGGTCTCTAGAAGAGTCTTTTAGTGTGTTTTGATATACCTTTGGCATTTTCCCACCAAAATGGGCATTTGAATGTTTGAAATTGTAATAGGAGTCTATTGAGAAATTATCAAGAATGTCATGTTAATAAATGAATGTAAGATTCTCTAAGTGACTCTAGGTGGAGGAAAGAAGGTTTTTATGTACATGACATGAGTAAAATGACAATACTAGGAGTTATGAATGTAATCATTATGTCAAAGTAGTTGTCATAAGAGGAAGTTATCCAAGAAAGTAGTTTCTTTTGTGTGTAGGAGGAATGCAACAAGTTTTTGGATAATAGAGGTAGTAGATTCATAGATAGGAGTCAAGTAGAAGTTATGAGAGTTAGTTTTGAAGTTTCAAGAGGTAGAGGTATGGAGTAGCAAGAGGAATGAAGAATATTTGAATAAATCTATATTTTTATCCATGATGACAACATTGAAATGTAAAAGAGTAGAATAAATGAAAATTGAAATGATTTAAGTAGATACTTCTATGACTTTATATTTATATTATTTTTGAATACAAATTGATATGATTGGAATTCTTGAGCTTTGAAGATAGTACTTGTTATTACCTGCATGGGTTAGGTGAAGGCTGAGTTTAGATTTCTATGTGTGAGTGTTTTGAATCCAATATAATAGTAAAGGAAGGATTTTATTGAGTGAGATAAGATGAATTTTGAGAGAAAAAATACTTGAATGGATTTGAGGATTAAACAAAGGTTTTTCAATGTGAAAACTAACTGTCTCTTCCCTATTCTATTTATATTTTATGAATTAAGGAGACTGAGTGCATGTGAATCAAGCAAGAGGTTGTGAAAAGATGAGGGTTACAATTTTATATGTTGGTAAGATTTTACTTGAAAGTGTAATAAAAATTTCTATGTGGTTTTCAACATTTTGAATCTAAATACCATAAACCTTTTTGTTCAAACCCTGCATTAGACTATTACAAGTAGACAATGCTAATAAGATTCATGTGGAACCATAATGTGTTTAGCAATGAATAAAAGTAATTTGGAGTTTAATAATATGTATAAATATTTTATAGACCCTTTAGAGTTCTTATTAATTTTAGATAAGTTTAAAAATTCAAATGAATCCAGTTAATGACCTCTCAGGCCTGTATGCAGGGTTGAAACCTTGTAGAAAAGACAAAATGAGATATTTTTATTTGTAGAAAGTTAAAAATTTTGAAACTACTAAGGGAGTTGTTAAAAAAAAATTTATGAATGAATGGATTATTTTTAAATACATTTATTTTTGTGAGGAGAAAGATAACTCAATTTCCATAACTGCAGACCCTATTAAAAACCTTGTCAAGTAACCAAAACTCTATCAAAATGCATGATCAAAGGAATTTAGTGATTGATGTATATGACTTAATGCTTGGCTAAGTTGTATATAGGTATAAACAACCTTATTTAGGTATTAAAAAAAATATATAATAAGAAAGACTCCTTTAAGATAAGTTTGAAGCCTCTCGGGTCATGCAAGATTGTTATAGTCCTCTAACTGGGGTTTGAGAAGTCAAATTGAACTTTAAGGAGATTCCATTGGTCAATCATAGAAAAAAATTATTATTAGCATGATTATTATGTGACCTAATTGATTTTAATGGTTTCACACTATTACAAAAATGATAGTATGTAATACTCAGGACTTAGAGCAAAACAAGGGTAATTAGGAATATGGAGGGTTAATTAAAAGATGAATGAAATAGGAAGTGGTGAAGGCAAGTCAATTAGGCATGAAATTTGGAGTGAATATATAAAGGGATATAGGGTATCTATAAAGGTTATAAATTTTTCAATACAAGGATGTACCTATATGTACAATTCAAATTTGGCAAAGAAAAGGCTACAAGGATAGTATGTAAATGAGTCAAAGTTGCATAAGAGGGTTTAGTGACAGAATAGGATCAAGTGAGCTCCACTCATTTCTTAGCTCTAATGTTGGTTCCTAGATTTTCCATATGATGCACTTAGCATGATTTTTTTCTTCATGCATGGACTTTAATTGGAATGAGTGTGAGTCACAAGAGTGGTTGGATGAATGGATTTTTAGACCCCTTATTCCAATCGATACATATCAAGTTTTACCAACATTACAACTTACATATTTGACATCATCACATGATTGTAACCATGTATCTGATCTAGTGCCACTAGGTACAAGATTAATCATTATGTACTAAATTATCATTATATATCAACATCATTCTTTCAAGTGTACTAAATTCTAAACCAAATATGTGGTTGAAGCTAGAGTGGCATTGTGGGGAATCTGGGTGGCAACCAATCCTAAGATTTTAAATTTTATTACATAAGGTGATTATTTAAATATCATAAGATGTATTTTAGGGAAGTATCCTTTGTATTTGACAATCAATAATGAAATCATGGATGCAAATAATCTCCATTTAAATTTTAAAGATATTCTTATCAAACATGAATATAGGAAGGGTAATATATGTGTGGTTTTTTGGCAAACTTGGATGTGGATGGAAACTTCAAAACTTGGGATTCAATAAAAGAATTTCCACATAAAATTAATAATAAGTTGGTAGATGAAGATAATAGTAATAATTTACTATGGTCAACATCAAATTATCTATAATGTTGGAGGCAAGGCTCATAATCCTAACCCCATGGGAGAACCTCACTAATTATGGTGTTGAAAGTTGTAATTGATGTCACATTTTTGTGTACTATCATTGATGTCAATAAGGATCAATAAGATGACATTTGTCTTTTATTTCATATTCCTGAGGTCATTGATGTCAAAGAAAGTTTGAGGTCAAGTGTTGGTTCACAAAGAGGTGGTTATGTTCATTGGTATGAGGTTGATTGTTTGAGCTTGCTAATGTGGATTTGAGTGATCAAATGGAGTGTCGTGTGAAGCATAGTGAGGTATGGTGAAATTAATGGACATATGTATGTGGAGTTTCTTGAGGTAGTGTAATTTTCATGTCTTTGGTGAATATCTTCAAATCTTCATGAGTTTAGAGAGAGAGATTGTCTTCACATCTAATGTGTTTAAAAGGCTAGTTCAATCTTGGGTAGCGACCTATATGGTATAAGGATACTTGGTCAAAGTATAACTATGGGAGATGTTTTTGTTCCTATCTAAAATTTTTGGAGGTGAGTAGTGAGCTAAAATTGTTCTTAAAGATCTCAAAATGGTATGGTGCCTAGTAGGTCTATGTGATGAACTAGTCCTTGAGCATGAATATGGCTTGTAGAGGCATGATGGTGGTGATATATGTTGGGTGAATATTTTGTTGGCCAACTAACTGGCATTCAAAATAGTTCTAATCACCACAGCATAGAAAGATTGGTCATCCAGGTGTGCAGCTTTACTGCATCACAAGGGGACAAATCCCTAATCTCATCAAGGGGAGGTTCCCTATTAAATATGCAGAGCTTATATACAATATGTGTGTGTGTGTGTGTAGAAAATAAGACATAGGGGTGGAATAAACCATCCATCTCTCTTCTTTCAGAGATGATGCTGATAAACAAGGAAGAAATCTTGGGTGATGGGGAAGGTGCTTCTCTTCTTTCAAAAGCAACTTTCAGCCAAGAGCTAGATTCCTTCCTAAATAGTAGAAATTTTGGTACAATGACAGAAGGCACTTCTCTTCTTTCAGAAGTGTTCTTCAGCAGGCAGCAGGAATCTTTCAGGTAGCAAGTAACTGGTAACAGGGGTGCTGAGTGACCAGCAGCCTAAGAGAGAAAAATGAAGAACAATGGGGGCACCAAGTCGTCCCAAGGCTCTTTACATAGGAAAGGAAAATGTAAACACATTAAAGGTACTTATGGGGGCACAACATCGTCCCACAGTCGACCTTCAAGACACCTTCCTGATCACCTCCACTAGTTCTACCTATTAAATCAAATGGACAAGAAAGCTTCTAGGAAATAGACATACAAACAATCTCCTAAGATAGCACAAGCTATAACAGCACAAAGTCTATAGGTAACTTATTTTCTCATTCAGATAAAATAATATGAATTACAATTTGAGCTCAAAGTCTTAGTAATGCCTTTCAATTTGGGCAGAGTTTTGCTTCTGATAATCAAAAAGGTCTCCCTTGTAACAATGAAAGAGTTTTCATTATATAGAGGCTAGGAGAGACTTGGCACATTCTCCCAATGAAGTGACCTATTCGGCACACTCAATGCCTTGGATGCATTCTTGGTTTTGTTAGGAAGGGCCCTACTGGAGCATGGTGGCTACCTTAAATATGGCATGTCGATTCATCTCTAGTGCCTCCTCCTTAGCTTGAATCACTCATTCGTTCACCTGCTTAGCTGTGCAACTATCTACTCTATCTTCCTTTCCAAGGGGATAAGCAGAAGATGCCTTCAATGTTACCAGCTCCAAAATATCTACCTGATGAACTGCTTCACCTATCAGTAGTAACTCCTACTGAGTTTCCCTCTTTGACTCTTCCTTCTCTTGGTCTTGGCCTTAGGATCTTTGAATGCATCGAGTCCGTGTTCTAAGCCTGCAAGGATCAATTAGACACTTCACTGCAACAATTTTGACATCCACAGGTCTCTCTTCCTTTAAAGGTTAATGGCTAGCTAATTGCCCCAATTTTGACATTTATAGGCCTGTCATTTTGCTATAATGTGGGTGAGGACACGTGGAGGCATCCACAGCTTTGAAATAAGCTTCTGGGAATAAGCCTTGAGACTTGTTAGAGGTTGGAGGCATGGACGCAGACACATGGCAATTTTTGCTGCACTGGGATGGGACACATGGCGCATTTTGCTCTATGAAGCTTCATTTGAAACTATGTCTTGGCGGGTGACACTTGGCAGCTTTCGCTACACTTTTGAGGCTTGACCCTTCTTGAAGGGAACTTACCCTTTGAGATCTTGAACAGGGTCCATTTTATGTGTCAAGTGTCCCTCCGCAAGGGTCTCTATCCTTTTGGACCTTCCAGGTGGCCTTCAGGCTTCAATTTCTTCAGAGGGCTATTGGTCCCTTTATTTCCTTTAGACAAAATGTTTGAAGGAAATCCTTCAGATAATTTGTCCAAAATAAGTAACCTCCCTTTGATTCTATGTCTTTTCATTTGAGGGGGCCCCATCCTTTGACACATGGCATCTTCCACTATTGACACTTGGCATCATCCACCTCCTCAAGCCTTTATGACATTGTAGAAACATTTGGGGCTTAGTCAGGCTCTCACAAATGATGGCACTTGTTGGCCTCCACTAATCTCTACAAGGGACATGTGGCTCGTTATGAATACATTTGTTAGTCGCATGGCTGCAAACATGTGGCACGTTCTGCTTTGACCCACCAGGGATATGTGGCAATTTCTAGTGGAACAGTCAAGGATACATGGAAGCATCCATCTAATTCAGAGGAGCTCTTAGAAGCCTTTGAGATTCTAGTGGGAGAAGACACGTGGAGGCTTTCGTCAAACTCTAGAAACACTTACGAAAATAGTTGGGACTCTCTTTAGCAATCACGTGGATGATGACACTTATTAGCTTCCACCATTTCTCACCAAGGACACATGGTGTCTTCTGCTGCATTGAATTGAAACCCTCCACCATTGACACTTGTTGCCCTCCATGGAACTTTGAGAGAAGTTTTATCAAAAGAAGCCTTGTAGCTTACAAGAAACTTTGAGAAGTGAACACCGACACTTTTCGTGTTCCACTGAGTCATAGTGGGATGCGTGGCATGGTCCACATATTTTTAGCAATCATGCATATGCAAACACTTGGAGCATTTTTCTTAATTTTATTCATTCACATGAGGCCCACCATGGTCTTTACTCAATATAGTGAAATGGAAGGAAGGAACTGTAGACGTTGACACATGGCAGCTTTTGACAAACTTCATTAGGGACACGTGGCACATTACGCCACTTCGCAGAAAAAAAGCATAAAGGGGCTCAGCCAATGACACTTGGTAACATCTGCCTGACTCTTTTTTTTGTGCGTGCCTCCCTTCATAATTGAGGCAGTCTTTGAACCTTTGAACCTGGCCCATTGAACCCGTTGAACCTTGACGAAGTGCTTGACCCATTTGAAGCTTGCTGCCGATATTGAACCTTGAACCCATTAAACTTTGAAGAAAGTGGTTCAAGGTTCAATGGTTCATTGGTTCATTTGGTTGTTGATGACCCTTTTTCGATTGAACCAAAGCATTGAACCTATCCTAAAGGTGTCCAAGTGTGAGAAACTAGTCCCTTTTGATTGAACTCACTTGTAGAAGCCTTTAAACCTATTGAACCTGTTAATCCCTTTACCAAAAAGTTGAGAAAATGACAAAATTAAATGTTTAGAACAAATTTTTGGAAAAGGGGGGATAATTTTGGCCATGCAGGACCAAAATAGTCATATGTTGTCTAAAAAATGAGGAATCACTTTTCAGGGACAACAGTTGGCTCCTGTTGGGGAACTTCCTTCAGATGACAACTCAAAATAGCTGAGGGGAGTAGAAACTAGAATCTCCAGTACCTTGAAGTGTGCCATTGGGCTATGGAGTCATGCTACCCAAAAAGAAAGGCTCCAAAAAAAATGAAAATAAAATGAACAAAATAGAACTAAAGACTATACAAATATACATATGTACAAATGAACTTATCTGATGCCTCAAGATTTGAAGCGCTTCAGATGACACACATTGTGAGAAAATGATAATGGCATCCCATCCTAATAAACTAGTAGGAAACCATTTTGTCCCTAGAATCGGTGACAGGTGAATGGAACTCTCCACCAAGAATCACATTTTTTGTGCCTTCCCCTTGGTTTTCTTCTCTTACCCCACAACAAGACTTGACTTTTGGTCTGAAAACCATGAAGCTTTGTTCTCCTAGTAAAGAGTTCCTTTTCTTGATTTTGATGGGTAGCAACACGGCCTAGTACCATAATTTGCTATTCTAATAGCTCATCCCAGCACATGTCTTGATTGTCCCCCTCAGATATCTCAGATTCTTCTTCATTTGGAAGGGAGGGTTCTTCTACACTTATGTTGCACTCCACCAATTCTTCTACTATTTCATCCCTACCTAAAGACTCAAACAAAATTTGGGCTGTAGGGGCCACCATTTGGGTCTTGACACATTTGACATGATCAGTTATGCCAAATGGCTAGATTAGACTAGGCACAGGGGATGAGAGTTCTTCCTTTTGGTTTATGGGAGGGGGAGGACTAGTCTACAAATTTGAAGTAGAAGGTGTAGCAATGTTCTATGTACTTACTTCTTTAGCAATCACCAGGTCCTTCGACTGGAAAGGGAGAGGGGTTCTCTGCTCAGCAATTGAAATCACTGGTTGGGGTCACTCCTCAATCTTTTCTTTGTTAGCCTGCTGGGCTGACTGATTCTTAGATCAGGTGAATACTGCATTTGATCCTTTGACAGCTTCACCTTCACTTTTGGGTTCATCTTGGTAATTCAAGAAACCAATGTGGGAGTCACCAGCTGATTCTTCTTGATCCTCCCTAAAGAGATCAACACCATTTTCTTGATTAAACTCAAGTTGGAAAGAGAAATCATTCTCTATTTCCAAATACCCAACTGCTGAGTTGGTTGGAGGTGCTTCAAGGGCAAGGTTCCTCTATGGGGGAGGAAGATGATTTGGCTGCCCTTGATGTGCCTGAGTAGGGAATGTCCTCCTTGGTACATCTCTATATGAAGGAGAAAATGACATCCCTTGTGCCATTTGTCTTCTGAGGGCCAGCACTTCATTTTCTAGCTCCTGCACCATTGGATCAGTGGTGGCTGCGGGTGAGTTATCAAAAGATGAGGAAGATGTGCCTCTGTTTGAATCCCTTCTTATCTTTCTAGCCAAGATAAGGTCATCTTCTAAATTAGTGGCTAAGTCTTGAGCAACTTCAAGATCTATGCGGCCAACACGTCTTAGTAGAAAACTCACTTCAGGCAGCTGTGAGTTTATGAAGAAGCATTTGAGGTTCTCGGGTGGGGGTTGAGCAACTATGAGAATCATGTTTCTCAGCTTGTCAAATTTTGCAATAAAATCCCTCATGGGCTCATGAGGTTCCTTATTTATCTACGTAAGTTGGGATAACAAATCATGAGCATCTTCTATAGGTTTTAAGCTTGCTTCAAACTTGGATTTGATAGTGTCCCAGCCAATCACTGATCTAGTCTGCAGATGGTAAAACCAGTCTACAGCAACACCTTGTAATGTCTCCATGAAAAGCCTGACTGCCACGTCTTCAAATTCCACCCCTATCACACCACAGGCTATGGTGAAGGCTGAAATGTGTTCATCAGGGTGGACTCTTCCATCACCAAATAATTTGGGGAAATTCTTCCTTGAATTGAGTGGTAGCTCATGCAGGGGTGGAGTTAGATTAAGTGGGCCAAATGAATTACCCTAGGCGTCTCAAACTGCCATGATCAGATTATTAACAATAGGGATAACACATCTGAGTGGAGTTTCTAGATTATAGGACAAAAATGGAAAATAAATTGGCCTTGCTTTAGCTTAAAGCTTGAGGCTTCAAACTGTGCTTTCTTTCCTAGTAGCTTTGGTTTTGCAGACCAAATAATATAATGGAGATGGATGAAAATGGAGATGAATGAAAATGGTAAGGCTATAAATGGATAATGGGTAAGACATGGAATGGAGTCACCAGACTATGTAATGGATAAGGGTAGGGACTACTTCAATCTAAAACTTGAGGCTTCAGACTGCACGTTCATCCCTAGCGGAGTCACCAAAAAGTGTTGGGTGAATATTTTGTCAGCCAGCTAACTAGCATTCAAAATAATTCTGATCACCACAGCATATAAAGATTGGTCATCTAGGTGTGCAGCTTTACCACATAACAAGGGGACAAATCCCTCCTCTCATTAAGGGGAGGTCCCTATTAAATATGCAGAGGTTATATAAAATATATATATGCAAAAAATAAGACATAGGGGTGGAATAAACCATCCATCTCTCTTCTTTCAGAGATGATGCTGATAAATAAGGAAGAAATCTTGGGTGATGGGGAAGGTGCTTCTCTTCTTTCAGAAGAAACTTTCAGCCAAGAGCTAAATTCCTTCCTAAATAGTAAAAATCTTGGTGCAATGACAAAAGGCACTTCTCTTCTTTCAGAAGTGTTCTTCAACAGGTAGCAGGAATCTTTCAGGTAGCAAGTAACCGGTAACGGGGGTGTTGAGTGACCAACAACTCGAGAGAGAAAAATGAATAACAATGGGCGCACCACATCATCCCAAGGCTCTTTACATAGGAAAGGAAAATGCAAACACACTAAAGGTACTTATGGGGGCACAACGTCATCCCACAGTGAGCCTTCAGGACACCTTCCTGATCACCTCCACTAGTTTTACTTGTTAAATCAAATAGACAAGAAAGCTTCTAGGAAATAGACATATGAACAATCTCCTAAGATAGCACAAGCTATAATAGCACAAATTCTACATGTAACTTGTTTTCTCATTCAAATAAAATAATATGAATTATAATTTGAGCTCAAAGTCTCAGTAATGCCTTTCAATTTGGGCAGAGTTTTGCTTCTAATAATCAAAAAGGTCTCCCTTATAACAATGAAAGAGTTTTCATTATATAGAGCCTAGGAGAGACTTGGCACTTTCTCCTAATGAAGTGACCTATTCGGCGTACTCAATGCCTTGGATGCATTCTTGGTTTTGTCAAGAAGGGCCCTACTGGAGCAGGGCGACTACCTTAAATGTGGCATGTCGATTCATCTCTAGTGCCTCCTCCTAATCTTGAATCACTCATTCATTCACCTACTTAGTCACGTAACTGTCTACTCTATCTTCATTTCCAAGGGGACAAGTAGATGGTGCCTTCAATGTTACCAACTCCCAAATATCTACCCAGTGAACTGCTTCACCTACTGGCAGTAACTCTTGCTGAGTTTCCCTCTTTGACTCTTCCTTCTCTTTGTCTTGGCCTTAGGGTCTTTGAATGCATCGAGTCCATGTTTTAATCCTATAAGGATCAATCAAATGCTTCACTACAACAATTTTGACATCCATGGGTCTCTCTTCCTTTGAAGGTTAATGGCTGGCCAATCACCCCAATTTTGACATTTATGGGCCTGTCATTTTGCTGTAACACAGGTGAGGACACATAGTGGCATCTACAGCTTTGAAATAAGCTTCTGGGAATAGGCCTTGAGACTTGTTAGAGGCTAGAAGCATGGACACAAACATGTGGCAGGTTCCACCACACTGGGATGGGACACATGGTGCATTTTGCACTATGAAGCTTCATTTGAAACTGTGTCTTGGCATGTGACACTTGGCAGCTTTCACTACACTTTTGAGGCTCAACCCTTCCTGAAGGGAACTTACCCTTTGAGATCTTGAACAGGGTCCATTTTATGTGTTAAGTGTCCCTCTGCAAGGGTCTCTATCCTTTTGGACCTTCCAGGTGGCCTTTGGGCTTCAATTTCTTCAGAGGGCTATTGGTCCCTTTATTTCCTTTAGACAAAATGTCTGAAAGAAATCCTTCAAAAAATTTGTCTAAAGGAAGTCACCTCCCTTTGATTCTATGTCTTTGCATTTGAGGGGGGCCCATCCTTTGACACATGGCATCTTTCACTGTCGACACTTGGCAGCATCCACCTCCTCGAGCCTTTGTGACATCATAGAAATGTTTGGGGTTTAGTCAGGCTCTTGCGAATGATGACACTTGTCAGCCTTCATTGATCTCTGTAAGGGACACATGGCTCATTCTAAATACATTTTTTAGTCATGTGGCTATAGACATGTGGCATGTTCTGCTTTGACCCACCAGGGATATGTGGAAATTTTTGGTAGAACAGTCGAGGATATGTGGAAGCATCCATCTAATTCAGAGGATCTCTTAGAAACCTTTGAGATTCTAGTAGAAGACACGTGGAGGCTTCTGTCAAACTCTAGAAACACTTACAAAAATAGTCAGGACTCACTTTAGCAATCATGCAGATGATGACACTTATCAACTTCTACCATTTCTCACCAAGGACACATGGTGTCTTCAACTACATCAAATTGAAACCCTCTGCTGTTGACACTTGTTGCCCTCTACGGAACTCTGAGAGAAGCTTTATCAAAAGAAGCCTTGCAGCTTACAAGAAACTTTGAGAAGCAAATGGTGACACTTGTCACATTCTGCTGAGTCATAGTTGGATGTGTGGCATGGTCTACATATTTTTAGCAGTCACATAGATGCAAATGTTTGGAGCATTCTGCTTCATTTTAGTCATTCACCTGGGGCCCACTACGGTTTTTACTCAAGATAGTGAAACAGAAGGAAGGAACTGTGGATGTTGACATGTGACAAATTTTGATGAGCTTCATCAGGGACATGTGGCACATTATGCCACTTCTTTAAAACAAAGAATAAATGGGCTCGGTTGATGACACTTGGTAGCAAATTACTGACTCTTTCTTTTGCGTGTGCTTCCCTTCATAACTGAGGCAATCTTTGAACCTTTAAACCCAACCCGTTGAACCGATGAACCTTGAACCTATTGAACCTTGACAAAGTGCTTGACCCATTTGAAGCTTGCCACTGATATTGAACCTTGAACTCATTGAACTTTTAAGAAAGTGGTTCAAGGTTCAACAGTTCATTGGTTCATTAGGTTGCCGATGACCCTTTTTCGATTGAACCAAAGCGTTGAACTTGTCCCGAAGGTGTCCAAGTGTGAGAAACTAGTCCCTTTTGATTGAAATCACTTGCAAAATCCTTTGAACCCATTGAACCTACTAATCCCTTTACCAGAAAGTTGAGAAAATGATAAAATTGAATGTTTAGAACAAATTTTTGGAAAAGGGGGGGGGACAATTTTGGCCATGCAGGACCAAAATAGTCATATGTTGTCTGAAAAATGAGGAATCACTTTTTAGGGACAACAATATAGATGTGCATGAGATTAAATTTTTATAATTTAGTGTTATATCATGTTAAAAAAATGTTTTTAGTTAGTTTCATGACTCTTAAAATGAGTCAAAGGGGTTTCCTCTTCTTTAGTGGTCTTCTCATGGACCTAGTCTTAAGACCCTAGGTGGCAGAATGACATTTCATGATCAAGTTTAGAGGATTGTGAGCTCATGTGAGCATGGATTAAGGTTTTACATGATGTTTCAAGTATGTTGGTGTATTTTAAGGTCCTGAATTGAAGGAAAAAGCATGAAAATTAGTTTGAAGGTCTCTTGTATGTGTAAAATGAAGAGATGGAGAATTGAGAAGGATTTTATCATGCTTGTTGACACAGGTGACTATTGAATTGGAATATGAGACCTTAGGGAGAGATTTAAAAGGTTCATAAAAATTTTTTACAAGCATTAAGAGTTGTTTTTAGGGGTAGAGCTTTATGAACAAACATTAAGAATGGAATCTGGTCTAAAACCCTCTAAAATTCTCACAAAGACCTAACATGGAAGATCTTGATAGGAATGGATAAAAATGTATTGGATGAAATATTTTGATTATTGGATATTGTAGAGGACTCTTCCAGGTATCTCTAGGTGGCATTGGTCTATTATAAGAGTGAATGGAAGCTACAAGAAAGCCCTTGTTTCTCAAAAGATTTGTGTATCAAGCAAGGTTGATTGATTCAAAGTTGTAAAATGGATGGAGATCAAATAATATGAATTATAATTCATGACCATGGTGGTTTATGAGTAGTTTATAGACATAAAATATACTAAACTGGTCATGAAAGTTGGCATATCACTAAAAAAGCCTAATGAGGAAGACATTGAGAAAACTAGTCAAAAGTGAGAATGAGATTAGGGATGGGTTATAATGGATTAGGGATGGATCCAATTGCATTAAATTGTTTATAAATATATATAACACATGTACATATTGGTTATATGTTTTGGATATCATTAAAACTATTGATAATATTATTCACAAGATGACCTGTCTAGTGAAGATGAGATAATGAAGATGTAAGTTTTAGAGATTGGTCTATATATTCCATATTTTCCATTATAACTCTATGTCTTTGTGTTTGAATATGTTATAAATATATATAAGGATAATATTCATGCATTATTACTTCTTTAATATGTCTACATAGTTTTTAGAATGCATAATAATCATGACTGTTACACAAGGCAAAATGATAGTTCTAGGTATGCAAATGGAGTGAACATTTTGAGACTCTATGACAGGAGTCAATGTATCTAGTGCTCATTTTAATGTTTTTAGGATATATATGACCTATAAATTATTTATAGTTAGTTTAAGAAGTTAAAATATGGAATCCAAAATGGCTTATCTAGCAGTGTAAGAACTATGAAAGAGAAGCTTAACAAATTGATCTGCAAGACCAATACTTGACACTAGATATTGTGATCTATCTATTGGATGATGTTATATAGGTCACATAGGAACTATTCATGTTCATAATAAGACTTGGAATTTTCCTTACAGGATTTGAAAATAACATTCATCAAGACTGTGTTTTCATGTTCTTTAGCAATTTTTTATGTGTTAGTGAAATTGATGTCCATGTGTCATTATGCCTAGTTTGGAAGTGTACCAAGATTATGGTGATGTATTATATATGACATGGGATATTATACATTAATTTATATTTTTTTAAATATTCCATGATTATGGTTGAGATCAAATTGCTAATGACTGGGTTCTAAGCAAATTCATAGTTCTAAGTAAGCTTTTTGATGAGGTGTTCTTGAGTCTTTGAAGCGTGAGTGATGGAGTATAATGAGATTTATGATGACCCTAAGGTCATGTAGTTTCCATACATATTTTTTTTATTCCTATAATGTGTTTCCACAGGTTATATGAGCTTCATATTTGTAGATAGTGTTTTTTAGGTAATTAGACCTAATAGGTCTTTAAGGCCTAATGGTGCTTTCAAGGTGTGAGTAAAGGATTTATGACTTATTGATCATGGAGGAGGTTATTTTAGGTTTATAGATAAGTTTTTTAAATAATTAATTTCTTTGTTGGGGGCCATATGGGCCATAAAGGTTCAAGTTATTCTGTGGAAAGGATAGACTTAATTGCAATTAGGTCTCTAAGTAGGCCTAAAAGAAGAAAGAGGTCAAAGTGAGTTTGGCCAACCTAATGGTGATATTATTTTTATTTATTATTGTGTGTACATGTCCTAAGACATGTTTTGGTTTTGAACCTAATGGATTAGTGTCTTTCCCAACTAAGAGTGTGAATGACCTAGTGATTTGTATTTATACAAGGCCTAATTGGCCTAATTATGTGTGTTATGGAGAAGACACCAATAAGAAAAGAAGAGAGAATATTGTAAAGAAGTATGAGTTATTTAAAACCATAAAGAGGGGAGAGATACTATTATGAAAATATAATTTATTAAATTCATATGGATTTCAAGCTTAGATGATCTAATAAGCCTGGTAAGAGGCATATTGAGCAAGGAAGCCTAAGAGGTAGGTTTGAGAGAGATAAAAGAGTTTAAAGAACAAAAGCAGGTGACCATTATTAGTTGAGTGAGAAAAAGGTCTCCAAAGGTGATCATAGGTTCCATGTGGCTTATTTGGTTTTGAGTTACCTATGGGGCTGGTACCTCCTTATAAGTTGGTGATTGTTAAAAGACTAGTTGAGTTGGTGCTTGACTAGTGAGGGGTTGGTACTCCTTGTGGGGTTGGTGCCTCACGAAATATTGATTAATTACTTATATAAATATATTATAAGCTATTATTTAGTGGGTATTATCCCCTATGATGTTTTCCTAGATATCTTTTGTGTTCATATGGTTTATGCTTATGTGAATGTTTGTTTATCCGTTGGTTGATATATGTGTTTGAATGAATGCTTCATGAATGATAAGTGTAATTGAATGAATGTTTTAATGTAACTAATTCACCCAACCCATATTATTATCTATAATTATAACATTGGGTATCAGATCAGGTCCTTTGGAAATGGTTTGACAACTTGAAGTTGATCCTAGAAGCATAAAATGGCTAGGCTTGTGAAGGTGAGTTGCAAGATCAGTATGTTTATCAGCTTGTGGAAGAAGAAAGATTTGTATATGATTTTTAAGTCTTGGAATATATTTCATGAAAAGAATATTTTTTCATTAGTCTTAGTATAGAATGATCGAATTTGAAGACAACTTAGAAGTCTAGTTATTTTAATGATCTAGGTCATGGTTGAGGTTTGCATAGAGGACTGCATAATGAGATAATGGGAAGATAGGTTGAAGTATTTAATATGTTTGAAAATTTTCCTTAGGTCATCAAAGTCATTCCAAGATGGTCTACATGATTAGATAGTATAGTATAAGGAAGGTGTTTCTTAATTTAGGTTTGCACCTAGACCTAGTCCTAGATCTTGCTAGGTATATTAAAGCATGATGGGCAATTGTGGAAGCATGCAAGATGGTGTAATATTCTAGTGAGATTATATAAGTTTTTCTAAAGGTGTTCATCAAATTTTAATTCTTGGTCTAAATCAAAAGTATCTAAAAAGGAGGTAGCATCTAGGTGGTATCAAGATATATAGAGGTGTGAGATGGTTAATTGATCAAAACCAAGAGGCATGCAAAGTTTTTTTGTGCTATTGATATGGTAATTTTTTAGAGTTATTTTATGCATATTCATATTTGGTTTTATTGGAGCATATTCATGATGATTCATGTGTGTGTAAGCATGATTATTTTGAGGATTGGTGCAAATATCTATTTGGGAGATATGAAGTTAGGTAAGGTAAAATGTTGCTCATATGGATGCTATTGTATTCATCATAAAGGCATAGAGAAGAGGTGGATCATGGAGTGAGGAGGAGATAACTCAAGTCTCTTGAGTGTAATGTGAGATATGGGCATGACTCCTGTGAGTAAAGAGTCAAGGAGTAGCTCTTTATTGATTATGTGGTTATGATCTAAGGTTTGATGGTCTAAGGTAGTTGTGCTTCTAATGTCTCCTATATGATCTATAGAGTTAAATAAGTGCTTAGAGGGTTTGAGTGATAAATTTTCTTTAGAAATTATCATACTTGAAATGTATGTTTGATCTATAATTAATGTTTAAAAAGAAAAGATCAAAATAGAGGCTCATGAGAGTTTTTGATTGGTCTCTAAAGACCAATGCCATTTTTAGTAGAGGTATTGTCCATGAGATTCAAGGATTGGAGATGATCTAAAGAGTAATTTTACATATTTTAAGTGTCTTGAAGAAGTTCAGTGATCTAAGAATGACAATTTTTTTGAGTTTTCATTAATAGGGTCTTGATTGTGTATACTAAGTTGATTCATTGAATCAATATGAAGATTATCTTAAATATTTCAATGGTCTATGAGTTTGAATATGACCTTAGGTTAATTTTTCATGGGTTTAATTTTTTTGGTAACCTGTATTTAATTTCTTAAAGGAAATAAAGTATATCAAAAGTTTGACAGAGACTAGCTTGTTCTCATAGACCTACTTGACCATGTGTTTCCATGAAGATGATATGAAGTGATGTAAGACATGATGGCTTGAGAAGATTGAAGAGAATTATGTATGGACAAAGGGTTATATTGATGGATCTATGAGTGGTTAGGTCCAAGGATCAGTGGATTGTGCATTGATGACCTTGTGAGAGTGTGGATGGTCATTTTTCATTATAAAAAGCTCTTGATGGTCAAAGTTATTGTGGCAGAAAGTTCTTGATGAAATCATTTAGTTTTATAAAGAAAAAACTTGTTAAGATTAGTGTATTTTGAGAATGCTTAGTTAATTTATGGTTTACCATCAATGATAAAGGGGGAGATAGTTGAAATTTATCATTGATGCCATGTGTTTGTGTATTATCATTTATCTCAAGAAGGATCATTAAGGTGAGAGTTGTCTTTGATTTCATATGCCTAAGGTCATTGATGTCAAATGAATTTTGAGGTCAAGTGTTGGTTTATAAGAAAGGTGGCTATGGTCATTGGTATGAGGTTGATTATTTGAGCTTGTTAGTCTGGCTTTGAGTGATCAAATGGAGTGTCTTGTGAAGCATAGTGAGGTATGGTGAAATTATTGGATATAGGTATGTGTATTTGATCAAGGAAATGTAAGTTTCATGTGTCTGGTGAATATCTTTAGAGCTTCATGAGTTTAGAGAGAGAGAGAGATTGTATTCATGTCTTGTGTGTTCAAAGAGTCTAGTTCAATCTTGGGTAGTGACCTATATGGTAAAAGGAGACTTGGTCAAAGAATAATTATGGGAGATGTTGTGGATCCTATCTTAGATGTTTGTAAGTGAGTAGTGAGCTACAAAATGTGTCTTAAATATCTCAAAGTGGTATGGTGCCTAGTAGGTCTGTGTGATGGACTAGTCTTTGAGAATGAATATGGATTGTAGAGGAATAATGGTGGTGATATAGATGTGTATGAGCTTGAATTAGTACAATGTAGTGTTAGATCATGTGAGAAAGTTTTTTATTCAATCACATGACGCTCAGAATGAGTTAAATGGGTTTGATCTTCTTTAGTGGTCTTCTCATGGATCTAGTCTTAAGACCAAAGGTGGTAGAATGACATTTCATGATCAATTTTGGAGGATTTTGAGCTCATGTGATCATGGATTGAGGTTTTACATGATTTTTAAAGTAATTTTTTGTAGTTTGAGGGCCTGAGTTGAAGGAGAAAGCATGAAAATGAGTTTGAGGGTCTCTTATATGTGCAGAATGAAGAGATGAAGACCTAAGAAGGATTTTATCATGCTTATTGACACATGTGACTATTTAATGGGAATATGATCTCTTAGGGAGAGATTTAAAAGGGTATTAAAAATGTTTTCCAAGCATTAAGAGTTATTTTTAGGGGTAGAGCTCTATGAACAAATGTTAAGAATAGAAACTAGTCTAAAACCATCACAAAGACCCTCCATGGAAGATATTGATAAAAATGAATTAGAATGGATTGGATGACCTATTTTTAGGATTGGATATGTTATATAACTCTTCTAGGTATCTCTAGGTGGAATTGGTTTGTTATAAGAGTGAATGAAACTATAGGAAAACCCTTATTTATTAAAAAAATTGTATAATAGGTAGGGTTGACTGAGTCAAAGTTACACAAAGGATGGAGGTTAAATACTATAATTTATAATTCATGAAAATTGTGGTCTTTTATAATTTTATATACTTTAAATATACTAAATTTTTTTTGGAAGGTGGCCTATCACTAAAAAGGCACAATGAGGAAGATAGTGAGAAAACTAGGTAAAAGTGAGAATGAGATTAGGGTTGGGTTGTAGTGGATTAGGGATGGATCAAATTTTATGAGGTTGCTTATAAATACCTATAAAACATTTAAATATTGGTTATATGTTTTTTATATCATTAAATTTTTTTAAAATATTATTTACAAGATGACCTGTCTAGTGAAGATGAGATAGTGAAGGTGTAAGTTTTAGAGATTGGTATATATATATTCCATATTTTCCATTAAACCTCTATATATTTGAGTTTTAAGATGTTATAAAGATATAAAATGATCATATTAATTAATTATTCCTTATTTAATATGTATACATAGTTTTTGTAATGCATAATCATCATGATTGGTTCACAAGGCAGAATGAAGTTCTAGGTATGCAGATGGAGTAAAGAGTTTGAGACTCTATGATAGGAGTCAATGTATCTAGTTAAAATGTTTATGTTTTTTTTGGATATATATTAATTATAAATTATTTATATAAGGTTGAGATTTATTTTAATAATTTTAAACATGGAAGCCAAAATGGCTTATCGGGTTGTGTAAGAATTGTGAAAGAGAAGCTTAACAAATTGGTCTACAAGACCAATAGTTGACACTAGATATTTTGATTTATGTGTTGGATGATGTTATATAGGTAACATAGGAAATATTAATGTGCATAATAAGTATTTTAATTTTAGTTATAATATTTTAAGAAAATAGTCATTAGGATTGTGTTTTCAAGTTCTTTAGTAATTTTTCTGTGTGTTAGTGAAATCGATGTTTCTATGTCATTATGCCCAAATTGGAAATTTAAAAAGATTTTGTTGATGTCTTATATATTCCATGGCATATTATACATGAATTTTTAGTGTTGGAGAGAGTCTATTCTAATGGTTGAGATCAAATTTTTAATGATTGGGTTATGAGCAAATTGATAGGTTTGAGTAAGCTTTTGATGAGATGTTCCCAAGTCTTTCAAGCTTGAGTGATGGCGTATAATGAGATTTATGATTACCCTGAGGTCATGAGTTTTTAATACATATGTTTTTTATGCATATAATGTGTTTCTATAGGTTGTTTGATCTTCATCTTTTTGGACAATGTATTTTAGGTAATTAGGCCTAATAGGTCATTAAGGCCTAATAGTGCTTTCAAGGTGTGAGTGAAGGATTTATGACTTCTTGATCATGACAGAGGTTGTTTGAAGTTTTTATATAATTATTTAAAAGTTTTTATTTCTTTGGTGAGGGCCATCTGGGCCATAGAGGTTCAATTTGTTCCATGGAAAGGATAGACCTAATTACAATTAGGTTTCTAAGTAGGCTTTAAAGAAGAAAGAGGTATAAGCAAGTTTGGTTCACCTAATGGTGATATTATTTTGATTTATTATTATGTGTAACATTTAATAAGACATGTTTTGGGTATGACCCTAATGTATTAGTGTATTGGTTGAATAAGAGTGTGAGTAACCTACTGATTTGTATTTATACAAGGCATATTGGCCTAATTGTGTGTGTTGTGGAAAAGACACCAATAAGTGAAGAAGAGAAAATATTGTGAAAAATAAGGAGGTATTGAGTAACATCAAGATGGGAGACATAATATGATGAACATATAATTGAGTTTATACATATAGATGTTAAGGTCAATTCACCTAATAAGCCTAGTAAGAGTCATATTGAGCGAGGAAGCCGAAGAGGCAGATTTGAGAGAGATAAAAGAGTTTTAAGAACAAAATAAGGTGATCATCATCGGTTGAGTGAGAAATAGGTGTCCAAAGGTGATCATAGGTTCTAACTGGCTGAGTTGGTGATGATTTACTTAGGGTTTTGGTGCCTCTTTGCAAAATGGAGCTTGTTAAAGGATTAGTCGAGTTGGTGCTTGATTAGTGAGGGGTTAGTGCTCCTTATGGGGTTGGTGCCTCAATAAATCTTGATTTATTACTTAGAGGACTATAGTCCAATCTATGTTTTAGTGGTTTTTATCCCCCATGAGGGTTCCCCACATATCTATTGTGTTCATATGTTATATGACTATGTGAATGTTTTTTTATTCATTGGTTGATATATGTGCTTGAATGAATGCTTCATGAATGATAAGTGTAATTGAATGAATGTTTTAAGGGAATTAATTCACCACCACCCCTCTCAGTAGGTGTAATTATAACATATGGGTATATAATTTATAACCAAATTTTGATAATCTCTATTATTTTTTGGAAGAAAGATGATATGATTGGGAGGTGCAAAGCATATAATGTCAAACATGTCAAATTTTACATAGACCTCATTTAAAATTTGGGTTTTATCAAAAAAAGTAAGTAGATTGGGACTATGTTTTCCAAAAGAGAAAATAAAGTTGAGAAGATGGGAGGAGACCCAAATAGAATTGAAACCATAATGTGTAAGTATATTAAGAATAATCCTTCCATATAAAAAATCATGTGTATATAGGACTCAACCTGTATATAGAGTGTATAGTGGGCCATGATCTCAAACTGTCAAATGATTTTTTTAGATCTTGAAAAAATAGAGTAGTAAGGATGTGAGTGGTTTTGATCAATGTGTCAAATGAAAACATCTTCTCAAGGAATTAATGTGTTTAAATATAAAATACCTAAATTTGAGTTGACAAAAACTTTCTACAACTCTAAGTAAAGGACCATGAAAGTGAAGAATTTTTTTTTTCAAGAAAGCCTTCCTAACCCATGGCCCAAGATATACTTTTAATTGATGAGGTATTTAACCTTATAAGGAAATCAACAATTGGTGCATTCACACCACTTCCTTTTAATAAAAAAAATTAAGAACCTATGTGAGATTAGCCTGTCTTTATTTCTATTAACGTATTTAAAGTCTATGGTGGAAGCATTTTAAAATGACTTTTATGATGTCATTATTCACCAGTTGCTTATTCTACTACTTATAAGGGAGGCTAAGCTATTAATGGATAAATGTTTTGAGTTTTAAATAAAGGGAACACCAAGAAAATATAAAATGTAATGTCTATTGAGGAGGGTGAAGATTTAGAGGAGTCCAAGGAATCTAAGATGACTATAGTCCAAAAAATGAAAGACAAAGAGAAGAAGGGATCTAATAAGGGTAAATGGAGTTTTTTTTATTTTGAAAGATGAGGAAGAGGCCGATTTAGCCAATAAAGAGTTTAAATCCCTCTTACAACATAGAAAGGAGATCTTATTTTTATCTACTCCCATGTCTAGGGAGGAAAAAGTAGGTGGAAATGAAGTAAGAGATAAAGGGTCCTTATTTGTTTAAAAGGAGGTTGTCATGAAAGATTTGTTGAAAGATAAATTAAAAGCACTCAAGGTGAATCTAAAGATGCAATTAGTGAGCTATGAAGGATTAGTGAGGAGATAAAGATTGTTAGAGAGATCATTCTAGCCATATATGGAGTTATAAGTAGGGGGGATGTTTAGAAAGCCTCGATAAGAATGCTTAACCTAGAGCTGGAGGAAAAAATTAGAGAGGAAAAAGAAGTGAAAAAATAACGGAAAGAGCTCAAGAGGATATGAAATGAAAAGTACAAAAATAGGAAGAAGGAAACAAGGGATGAGACAAAAGTGTATCATGAGGTTCCAAATAAGACTAAACATATGGAAGGCCCGAGTATGGAACTAGATGTAAGATGAGAAAGCTAGAAGAGAGAAAGGATATTGAAGAAACTAATAAATTCAATACCTATAAGACTAAAGGCATTAATTCTTGATGTAATGGTGTTAATATTGACCTAGGATAGTTTTCCCATGTTTCATTAGTTTTGTTGGATCTTGTTGAAAATTTTATTGATTTTAGGGTCGATCTATGCTAGTTTATATGTACTTCTTGGGGAATTTTGTTTCATGTTTAATTTTGGTTTGCTATTTTTGGTTTTTTAAATTGATTTTTAAAGGTAATGGGACACTTTAAAACCCATTTTTTACCCAATCTAAATAAATTATAAATATAATGTTTTATTTTGTGATGCAAGGCCTGTTTATGTAGTTATTATAGATTAGGATGATGAAGAGGGAACCTATTACTAATTATTTTAGTGTGTAGAGGAAAATAAGAAATTTACTTCCTTAGTCACATATGGGTAAAACATTTACTATCCAACTGGGTCTGTATTAGTTACTAGAACTTGGCTTTAATGATATCTTATTTGAAAGTCAAATTTATGGTTGTTTAAAGGCTATGAAATACATAAGAAGATACTTCACTATTTAAATTTTGTTCTTGAAAAAAATGTTCAATTGCTCAAATATGAAAGGAGGTCATTAAATAAGAATCTATGGAAGGTTTATGATTTAGACCATGAAGTAATTCTTGCTATTATCAATATTATAGCAGATCCTAGTGGTTCATTAGATTGAAACTCTAAGGTATGTTAAGTTCTCAAATGTGAATGTATTTAATATTATCAATTTTTATTAATTTTATAGATATTACATATAAATTTCAATTAATTACTCATTAACATATCTTTAAGGTTATTGGTGCCAAATAAGCTTACACCTTCACACAATTGGCACCATTAGTAAGGAATTTCATATTCTTGAAGCTTAGAGAAGATTAATAAAACCTCAAGAGAATGTTGGTACTATTATTACATAATTACATATTCTCATTAGGAAAAAATTGGTAATATGACTCCTAAATAAATGGATTCAGAGGTTGTGGTTGTGGGAACATGTATGATTTTCCTATCTATATGTTTTGAAAGTGATGGATTTGTAAGGGGAGGTCTCAAAAGATAAAATTACAATTCATGAGGCCAAAATTGGTATTCCATCTCCCAACTAGGTGTGATTAAAGGTAAATAAATTGGTATTATATGTTATTCATCACCCTTGACATGATTTTAGTGCAAGTTTTTCTGTGATGAATCACCAAAGGTGGAGATCTCCAACTATGACTACATCAACAACATTTGATGTCAATGTTTTTATGTTCTGAAGTAGATGTAAAAACACATATCTATGGGGATTTGGAGATCTTGGTCTTGGGAATACATGTGATTTGCCTATTCAGATGTGTTGGAAGTGATGGATTTGTAAGGGGAAATCCTAGAGGTAAAAATGTTAGTTGGAGAATAATAACTTATCTCTTGATTGCATAAAAGTTATATTTCAATAATAATTAGTATACCATATACCACATATTAGTCTTTTATGTTGTATCACCATGATTCAAGGTGAAAGTAGAGGGACTGAGGGTTGTTTCAGTTTGTGAAAAAAACTTAATATTTTTCATTTTACGTGTGTCTGAAGTTGACCTAGAAAATTATAATATTCTCATATTGGGAAGGACATTATTGAGGCCAAAATGGGTACTCTATCTCCTGATTGGCCATGATCAAAGGCCAAGAAATTGTTCCTAGATTTTATTTTCCACCATAAACATGGTGGATGTGCCATTTTTTATCCATGAACCACTAGAGGTGGAGATCTATGACTGTGTCTTTAATGTTGACAATATTTATTATCAGTGTTTCCACATTCTACAATTGATGTAAAAAAAGCATCCAAGTGGATTTAGAGTTCACGGTAATGGGAACATGTATTATTTTCCTATCAATTTTTTTTTAAGTGATGTAATTTCAAGAGGAGGTCCTAGAGGTATAAATTTCAGTTAGAGGATGATAACTTGACTCTTTACTATATTAAAGTTAAATTTTAGCATTGATTAGTATACTATCTACCACATATTTATATGTTATGTTAGATATTCATGCTATGGAGTGAAATTATATGGATTAGGCACACACAAAGTGGTTCATTTAGTTTTTGAAAATCACTTATGGTTTTCAATTTATGCATGTCTAAAGTTGGCCTAAAAACCCAAATTTTTCTCATATTTGGAAGGACATTCTTGAGGCTAGAATAGGTACTTCCTTTCTTGAACGGGCATGATAAGATTAAAATAACTTGGTCCTAGATGTTATTATCCACCCTTGACATGTTTCTAGTTCCAATTTTCATCCACGAATCACTAAAGGTGGAGATCTCCAATTGTGGTTTCAATATTGATAACATTTGTTGTCGATGTTTCCTCACTCCTAAATAGGTGCAAAAACATGTATCCATGTGGATTTTAGCTAGTGTTATTGGAAAAACATGTGATTTTATGATATATAAATGTTTTAAGTGATGTATTTTCAAGGGGAGGTCCCAAAGTTAGAAATATCAACTAGAGGACAAGAACTTATCTTTTGACTGCATAAAAGTTGTATTTTAGGACTAATTAGTATACTGATAGCCACATATTCATAACTTATGTTCAATCACCATGATATAGGGTGAAATTATATGGATTGGAAATAAATGTGAGGGTTATTTTAGGGTTTTTAAATGACTTACATTTTATGTGTGGCTAAATTTGGCCTAAAAACTATAAATTTCTCTTAGTTAAAAGAATGTTCTTGAGGCTAAAATGGGTACTTTATCTCCTAACCAGGCCTAATTGAAGCCAAATAAATTGGTTCTAAAAATTATTTTCCATGCCCCTAATGTGTTGGTATTTATATTTTTTAATCCACAAAGCACCAAAGGTGGAGATATCCAAAAGTGGCTTCAACATTGACAACATTTATTGTCAATGTTTTAGCATTCCAGAGCAGGTGTAAAAAGGTTCATTTGGGTGGCTTTAAAGCTTTTGGTTTTGGGAAAACTTGTTATTTTATTATCTAATTTTTTTTAAAGTTATTTATTTTAATTATTATGTCTCGAATGTATAAATTTTAATTGGAGGACAAGAAATTATCTTTTAACTTCATAAAAGTTACAATTCAACACATATTAGTATATTGTATGCCATAGATTCATATCTTACATTAAATCGCCATGATTTAGGTTAAAATTAGAGGGATTATACATCAAAATTATGGGTCTTTAAATTTTTTTAAATTACTTACAATTTTAATTTTGTGCATGTATGAATTTGGCCTAGAATAATGCAAAGTTTTCATATTTGAAAGGACATTTTTGAGGCCAAAACAAGTACTCCATCTCCTAATTGGGAATGATCAAAGTATAATAAATTGGTCCTATATGTTATTAGCCACACAAAATTGGTTTAGTTTTATATTTTTAGCCACAAACCATTGGAGGTGGATATATCCAACTACAGCTTCAATGTTGACAACTTTTGTTATTAGTGTTTCCACATACCTGAACAACTATAAAAAAGTAGATCTAAGTGGATTTATATGTCATGGTTTTGGTAAAATGTGTGATTTTATACCTAGACATGTTGGAAGTGATATATTTTCAAGAAGAGGTCTTATAGGCAAAAATATCAATTGGAGGATAAGAACTTGTCTCTTGACTACATTAAAGATACATTTCAACATTGATTATTATACTGCATGCCATAAATTCATATCTTATGTGAGATCATTTTTATATATGGTAAAATTAGATGGATTCAAAATTAATATGAATTTTCTTTGGGTTCATGCAAGCAACTTATGGTTTTAGTTTTACACATGCTTGAAATTGGCCTAAAAATGAAATTTTCTTGTATTGTGAAGGACATTATTGAGGGTAGAATGGGTATTATGTATCCTAATAATGGTAATAAAAGGCCAATAACTTGATCCTAGATTTCATTCTCGACCCTTAAAATTGTGGTGGTGATATTTTTCAACCATGAAGCATGAGAGGTGGATATCTATAATAGTGACTTAAACAAAGAGATGACAATCTGGCCATTTCTATAGATGTAGATCTTCATCAAGTCAAATCAATAAAATTTTGGAGATATGAAATATTAATTTTAGTAATATGAGTCTCATTTTTCAAAATATTGAGTCTTTCTTTATTTTCCTTATGAACTAAAATACATCTCTCTTCATTTTTCTTGTATCCAATAATATATATAGGCTATTATTGGGAAAGAACTTATAGGGAAGTGCTTATGAATATTGACCTAAAGAAAAGTAAAGCCCTGAGTCAGCCTTATTTTAAATTTGGGTGTAATAAGGTTAATATTTATTCGAGTATAAACAATGTGAGGATCAATAACTACCACTACATTAGGGAGAATTGTGACATTATGATCCTCCTCTTGTGTATTATCACTTGTTGGTACATCTCCATTTGGTGTAGTGACAATGCAAGTGGCAATAAAAATGGATGGAGTGGGATAGAAGGGAATGATGAGGTAAATAATGGGTGTGGTGAGTGAGTTGGATGAGGCAGTGAGTGAGTTGGGTGAGGAAATTATAAGATATGGAATGGTACTTGTAGCTTGTAAGATCACATGGGTAGAAATAGTAATCGGGTTAAAAACCATTGGAAAAACAACCTCAACTATTGAGAAAACAATTACTTAGTCTTGACCAAGGGTTAAAAACAATATCAACCATAATGGATGTAATAACTAGTGATACAATAGTAGGACTATTAATAATTGGCACATGAAAACCAACATGCGTTGAAATATTATTAGGCATTGAAATGTTAGGAACTAGGAAAATAATGGGAACTACAACATTAGGTGACATGATTATAGTAGTATAAATAATTGAGGGGGTAGTATCATCATTTACTATTGATACATTGTCTTATTCAGAATAGTCAAGCTCCAAGAATGGTGCAAACACCATACCACCAATTTTAACATGTCAATTTTAGTTGAATTATTTTTTGATGATAATGATTTATTCAACATTAACCAAGAAGGAAATATTCAAGATGATCATATTTAGATATGCCCATAAAACCACCAAATTTAGTTTTTAAATAATAAATGGGGCCCAATTGCATGTATAAATATGATCACTACAAAATGTGAAAAAATAGACACACACGTGCACGCACACACATACACATAAGCCATAAAGGCATACAAAATGTGAAAATAATATAATGGTTTGTTAATGACATATAGGCATATAATGGGAAAAATTCATACATTACCATATATGAATAAAATAAAGTATGTTATATAAGACATATGCTACTCATCTAAAAACCTCACTCTCTTTACTTTGATCAAAGAAGGCTCTCCCTTGGATGCCTTACTCATAGATATAAATACCTAAAATTCCTCAAATTCCTCTAATATCTGATTATGAGTCATTTTACACTCATAGATTTCCTATAGTTGAACCTATTCATATAAAAATATTATTCAAAACTTTACATACTAGAAATGCAACCAAGTTTAGAAGTTAATTTTGGAATGATATAAAAACTATTTAAACATGTACTTATCATAATCTCATGGTCACGTTCAATTTACTTCTAATGCTCATCAAGGTAAATGTAAGGTTGAGCCTAATGGACATGAGTGTGAAAGAGAGAAACAATATAATTTATGTTGGGGGATCAATCCAACAATAGATTACAATTGTGAAAGCAATAAACGCGGAATTAAATCAGATTGACAAGTAATTAGAATGATAATCAGCAAGAACATGAGATACAAGAAAGCACCCTGAAAACTTGTATTAACAAACTCTTTACAAAAGGAATACAAATGAAGAAAGCTTCTTTCTTATACATCTCTCCTAGATGTATAGATCTCTCAATAGATCTCTATTCCTCAAGAGCTATCTCTCTCAAGAACAACAAATTCCAATAGACCTGGATTGATTCAATTCTGTATTGTTCTTCACACACAATGAATTACAATAATTCACCCAACTACAATAATCCACTATAAAGCTAAGAAGATCTAATTCTACATATAGAATTAGGAGACTTGAGCATGTACATCCAACAAGCAGTTAAGCCACTTGAAAAAGGGCTCTAAAAATAGTATTGCCAATAATAGAGACGCGAGCTTGAGACTACAACTCAAACTCATCATGTAAACACTCGCTTCTATCCATGAAAATAGCTCTTTGGACACGCAGGTAACAGACGTCGGTTCCTGCTGCTCGCCTGTGACCATCGTCGGCCGACCCTTTGCCGACGTTGGCGTCTCTGCAACTGCTCCTGACCGACGTCGGTCACTCCTGACCGACGCCGGTGTCTGTGTAGACCTGAACCTGATAATGTATGCTCCTAGGTGAAGTTTTTAGCTCCACACCCTAACAATTTAGTGCTCTACTAATCATCTTAATGGGACTATCAGATGTCATAGAATAATCCAATGTAGATAATGCATTCATGTCAATTATATTAAAATAAGTATAGATTAAAATTATTAAAATAAACAAATATTTAAAATTCAACATTAAAATTTAACATACCTTAGTGATTTGATGCACATATGAAATCACAATAATAGTGCCTATGTTGATTCATACTTGTATAGATGGAGGAGTCTCCACTGTGGTCATCGATTGAATAAATAAAATATGATTGTTAGTTGAGAATATATATATATATATATATATATATATATATATATGTATATATATGTGTGTGTGTGTATATATATTTATGCATATATATACACACACACACACATATATATATATATACACACACATATATATATATGTGTGTGTGTGTGTGTGTATATATATATGTATATGTATATATATGTGTATATATATGTGTGTGTGTATATATATATTTGTGTGTATATATATATATGTGTGTGTGTATATATATGTGTGTGTGTGTGTGTGTGTGTGTGTGTGTAGAAACACACACACACACATACATTTAAATGAAGTATATGTTTTAAAGTGTTGTCA
Organism: Torreya grandis; assembly: GCA_037957365.1. Classification (NCBI taxonomy): domain Eukaryota; kingdom Viridiplantae; phylum Streptophyta; class Pinopsida; order Cupressales; family Taxaceae; genus Torreya; species Torreya grandis. Next base: position 854,303 of record JARHVA010000852.1, on the reverse strand, counting down.
TTGATGTCAAGTTTGATGTCATTTGATGTCATTGATGTCAAGGTGCATCTGGTGAATATGCATGGTGAGTAATTTGTGAGGTATGAGCTTATGTGGTTGATATCACAAGGAAGCTATGTGACAAGAGATAATTTTAAGGAAAAATATTGTATCTCTATTGAGAGATAATTTGAAGGAAACCTAAAATATTCTTCTGAGGTTGATGTCAAGGTTCAAGCCAAGGTAAGCATGTTTTAAGTACTTGTCATTGAGCACAAAGTGTCATGAGAAGCCTAGTCATATCATGAGCATGAAGAGGTATGTACATAAGTATGACATTATTTCATAAATGTGTAATTCATGTGATCAATGTGTAGAAGCATCAAAGAGTCTTTCAATATTAGTTTTCAAGCTCCAAATGCTTGAGAAGCCTGGTCATGACACTGGTCATTACATGAAGAGATCTTCTGAGAAGGCATAAGCCTAGTGGCCTAGTGAGATGGATGAATAGAGGATAAGAGGATTTATTAGGTTATTTGATCATGAATATGAGGCATTGGATCACTCTTGAGAATCTTAGAGTGAGCTTACAGGGGTAGGACCTATAGACCTAGTATGCAACTCGACCACCTCTACACCCTACTTGACTTAATGAGGTGTTTTAAAGGCCTATGAAGGATGTAAAAGAGTGTTTGATCATGATATAGGTTTATTAAGTTTTTATATTAGGTGTTTAGATCTTGGATAGTGGTTATAAGATCAGTTTCAAGGCCTAATGTGACTTGAAAGACAAGGTCTAGAGAACAAATAGAGAGAGAGAGTATGGCCAGATGGAGTATCGGGATAGTTTTTCAAGGAAAGTGTGAGTATGTGAGCATTGATATATGTGTGTCATGTTTTTTCAAGTATTTTCCAAAGTTTTAGGTCAAAATTTGAAGGTTGAGATAAGAAAAAGTGTTTTGAGGTCTCTCATATGCATAGAATGAAGGGTTATCAACTCGAGAATATCTTGCAAGTATTAATTGGAATGTGTAACCTATTAATGTGAACCTAATATATTAATGGTATATGAGGAAGGGTTATATCTAAAATTTCTAAGTATTGGTTTATAGAATAGGGGCTAAGCTTTATTAATGATCGTTATGACTGGAAGATGGTTTAAATCCTCAAAGAACCCTAATAGTGACCCAACAAGAAATAAATCATTATAAAGTGATAAAAATGGATTTGTATGGATATTTAAGTGATTTTATATTGTATTAAACTTTCCCAAGAATCTCAAGGTGTGATTGGTTTGTCAAGTGAATAAGTGGAACCTATAGGAAAGGCCTTATTTCTTAGAGATTTGTTATAATAGTCAGATTTGACTAAGTCAAAGTTATTAAATGGATGGAGGATAGATATTGAGACTTTTATTTTATTTAAATGGTGGGTTTAAAGTAAGTTTTAGCCTTTAATTGTGCTAAACTGATCATACAAGTTGTCCATTTGCTAACAGGCCTAATGATACAAATAGTGAAAAACCCAGGTAGAAGTGAGAAGGTGATTAGGAATGTGTTATCATGGATTAGGGATAAATAAAAATGCATGGGAGTGTTTTTAAATACCTATAAGACATGATAATTTTGGATATAATTTTTTGAGGTTAGAGAATATGATGAGAATGTTGGTCATAAGTTGACATGTCTGGTTTAGATGAGACAATGAGATAAAAGGTTGTGATATTGGTTTACAAGACCAATATTGCCAATTAACCATGTTATTTTTGTATATAATGATTTTATGATGATATAATAAGATCATCCAAATCAATTTTAAGTCTATCAAAGTGAAGGCCTATAGGTGTCATGAGGTGTTGTCAAGGCCTATGAAGGATGTAAATTAGTGTTTAAGCATGAGATAGGTTGCTTAAATTTTTATATGAGGTTTTTCATAGCTTTGATAGTGGTTAGAAGGTTAGTTTCAAGTTCTAATGTTACTTGTAAGACAAGGTTTAGAGAACAAAGAGAGAGAGAGTATGGCCAGATGGGGTATCATGATCAGTTTCTCAGGCAAGTGTGAGTATGTGAGAATTTAAATAATTGTGTCATGTTTTTTCAAGTATGCTTACCAAGTTTGGTCAAATTTTGAAGGTTGAGGCAAGAAAAAGTGTTTTAAGGTCTCTCATGTGCACAGAAAGAAGGGTTCTCAACTCGAGAAGAAATTTTAAATTATTCATTAGAATTTGTAACCTCTGCATGCTAACCTAAGATATTCATGGTATATTAGGAAGGGTCCAAGCTTAAATTTCCAATCAATGGTTTCTATAATGAGGGGCTAAGCTTTATGAATGATTTCTAAGACTGGAAGATGGTTTAAACCCTAAAAGAACCCTAATAATGAACCGATATGAAATAATTTGTTCTAAATTGATTATAATGTATTGGTATGGATATTTAAGTGATTGGAGTTTGTATTCAACTCTCACAACCATCTCTAGGTGTGAATGGTTTATCAGGTGAGTAAGTAGACTTATAAGAAAGGCCTTATTTCTCAGAGATTTTTTATAGCTTTCAAAGTTGACCAAGTCAAAGTTATTAAATATATGGAGGACAAATATTGATACTTTTATTTTATGTCCATTGTGGTTTATAAGTAGTTTTTATCCTTCAAGTGTGCTAAACTAATGATACAATTTGACCAGTCACTAATAGGCCTAATGATGCAAACAATGAGAAACCCAGACATGAGTGAGAAGGTGATTAGGAATGTGTGATAATGGATTAGGGATGAATCCAAACAAATGGATACATTTTTAAATACCTATAATACATTTTTATGTTTTATATAATCTTTTGAGGTAAGTGGATATGATGAAAATGTTGCTCATAAGTTGACATGTCTAGTTTAGATGAGATAGTGAGATATAAGGTTGTTACATTGGTCTACAACACTAATATTTCCAATTGACCATGTTATATTTATATTTTATAATTTTATTATGATCTCATAAGATCATCCAAATTAATTTTAAGTCTCTCAAAGTGATCATATAAGTGTTGAAGGTCATTTTCACCATGACTGTGCTTTAAGGCAAATTGATAGTTTTGGATTAGCAAGTTGCAATAATGAGTTTTAGGATCTATGCTCTAAGTTAAAGCATATAATGTACATGGTTTTTATATTTTATAATTTTATGTCCTATACATGATTTTTAAAATCTTGAAATTTAGTTTAATAGGTTGAAACATTGAAGCCAAAATGGCTTGTTTGACTGAGTGAGGTCCGAGAGAGAGAAGATCAAAAAATTGGTCTAAAAGACCAATAGTTTCCATTAAATATTATGATATTTTATTAGATTTTGTTATAATTATGTTATAGTATAATATTAATTAATTATAAATCCTTTAATGTGTTCCTTCAAGTGTCAGAATTTCAAGTTTGCATGACTATGTTTTGAGGCTAGTTGGCAGTTCTGTGTGAGTTATCCACAGAGAAGAGTTTGAGTCCTTTTGTCTTGAGTTGTAACGTCTAAAGCATATGTTAATGACCCAAAAGTCATGTATATTATGTATATGTGTCTTTTTTTCATGGTTATTTGGAAAATTTTTGTTTATGATTTAGTTGTTCAAGATATATTTATGAGTATACACAAGCCTAATTATGAATAATGCTAATGGTGGGCTTCAAGTGGTGGTTAAAGCTAAAAAGTGTTATGAATCCTAGATGAGATTATAATGGGTCTATTTTATTTTAATATTATGTGTTAATTATATTTAAGGTGCTTGAATGTGTTCCAAGAAAGGCAAAGGGTACCATGTCCTAAGTAAACCTAATGGGATTAGGTCTCCGTGAGACCTAAAAATGAGATAAGGCCTAATTGAGGTAGGTCAGACCTAAAAGGACTCAAATAAAATTTGATTCATGTTTATAATATGTCCTAATATCTATTCCATGGTTGACCCAATAAGGTAAGGATGCTTAGATGACCAAGAATGATAAACAAAATACTTGTATAAATACAATAAAGTTTTAGGCCTATAGAGTGAGTAGTGTGGAAGCAAATATATAATACTTTGGTAAGTAGAAAAAGGTCTTTTGGACCATAAAACTAAGTATAGAGATAATTTAATGAATATTTTGTAGAGGTTATGTGTATGAAAACCATGGTCATATGATCTAATCAAGTCAAGATGAGGGCTAATTGAGTGAAGAAGGCTAAAGACTAGTTTGAGAGGGATAGAAGTGTGTGAAGAGTTAAAAAGGAGGTCATCATCAATTGGTTTATAAATAAGGTGATATAAATGTGATCAAACAAATAAGGTGGTTGAGTTGGTGCTGAGTCATCTAGGGCGTTGGTGCCTCTTTGCAAGTTGGTGCTTGCTAAATCCTAGCTAGGTTGGTGCTTAGATAGTTGGGGTTGGTACTCCATGTGAAGTGGGTGCTTCACTAAATTTGATGTTTGTCTTATATTACTATAGTCCATTTGTAGATATCAGTGGGTTTTATTCTCCTTGAGGGTTTCCCACATATATAATGTGTTCTTGTACTTCATGCTTATGTGGATAAGTGTTTATGATTGCAAAATCCATATGTTTTTTTGAATATTTTATGATTGCTTAAGTGTGAGTGTTAAAAACATTTTGAAGACTGATTCACCCCCCCTCAATCATTTTTCTTCCAACTATATAATATTAATTAAAAATTACCTCTTTATATGTAAACATTAGTTGAGTAAAAATAACGTATTCACGAGTAGATGGACCACAATCTATTTGTGAAAATGATGAGATCGTCTCCTCTTACTAATAAAAAATTACATGTATATTTTTTAATTTTATATGTAAATTAATTATTACCTTTTAAATACAAATATATCTAAAATTTTAACATGTCAAATATATAATATACCTACACAGGTGAATTTGAGGTCTCCACACCAAATGCATATGCCAAAAAATCATCAAACATAACCATAACATATGTCCCCACCCTACACCCCCGTGAAAACACCACCATACTCATCTAAAGGTCTAATACATATAACACCACAAGATATACAATGGTGTGGTTAGACATCAGTGCTAGTTGGAGCATCCTCATGTCCAACTCTCCAACATTATTATCAGAAAGCTTACTCATATGCATAATGAGGGTATTAGTAAGCACATTAAGTGCATGCAAAGTGTCAATCTCGACAACCTCCTTCACTAAAAAATGGTTTCTGTTAGGTTGATGTGTATTTTGGAGAGAAGAAATTGTAGTCTAATTAGTCACATGATGTGCACCTAGTCTATCCTAAGTAGGGCCTTTTCCTCAGCCCTAAAACTCTGAGTAGTCAAAATAATTAGGAATCTCATTGAAGATAAACTCACAATGGAGTTTCCTCAAAAAATTACAAAGGAACCTCATGGTTATTACAAGGTAGGTAATCAAAGACCATCCACCATTGGTCCCAAAATTGTCTCTTATCAACTAATGTTGTCATCAATGGATTGGGAACCATTTACATGATAATTGAGGTGATGCATTAGTTGATTGATCAATGAATAATGTACAAATTTGGTATTTGATTATTTGCTTATCCCCTACACCATGCCCTGATAAATTTTTAGCATAATAAAATGTATACCTCTCTCAATAAGATGTCCATCTATCAATTTCACTCATTATCAAGTCAACTTGGCCTAATAAAGCCTCTAATGTATTTTCTAATGAAGTATGGTGGCTGTTGGTCAAACAAGGTCCCTCATTCTCTTAATTATCTCTTCAATCTATATATTATTTTCCACTATATGTGTGGCTAAATCTTCCTGACTCCTTGGGGGGTCTTTGGAAATTGGAGTGCTAGGAGGGTTAGGAGGGCTAGAAGGGATAAGATAATTAAGAGGGTTTTGTCTTACACTCGAATGAGTTGCAAACTAAAAAAATGGTTTTAATAAAAAAAATAATGCAAATTCAAAATAATTACTATTTTTTTTGTTAATTAGTAGGAATCTAGTTTAATTACCTCTCTTCTGCCATAACATTATTGATTTTTTGACTTAATTGGCAAACTCAAGTAAATGTGGTGTGTAGCATAAGTTGTCTCCTCTTGTTAATGTAATGTGAGCATTGTCAGAGTTTTGAATGTGAAATACTGTGAGAAAATATAGAATGAAATGATATTGTTTAGATATTTTTATTTTTTTATATAATGTCAAAATATTGAGTGCATACTTGTAAGTGTTAAAAACATGTATGTGTTCTAGGATTGGTGTTTACCAAGCCTAAAAAACATAATGCAATGTCAAAATGTTGTGTGCATACTTTTAAGTGTTAAAAATGTGTACATGTTCTAGGTTTGGTGTTTAGATATATTTATTTTTCTACAATGTCAAAATATTGTGTGTGTACTTTTAAGTGTTAAAAACATGTACATGTTCTAGGCTTGGTGCTTACCAAGCCTAAAAAACATAATGAATACATGTTTTTGAAACAACATGTACATATTTACGATGAATTCATAAAAATGTCCACAAATTATCTGCCCAACTTTATACACTTACTCTATAGTTAATTATAAATTAATAATATTATATACATAAAATGTTATCTTAGAGTGTCCCCAAGGGTTAACTTGAGTGGATGGAAGCAATGACTTAGGTCACCTAGGTCTCAGGTTTAATCCTTGATTTACCCATGGTGTGTATAGTGGGGCATTTTCACATCACCTACACTCTAAAGTGGCGATGGGGACACCTTGAGGTAGGGGTCAAACTTCTCCATGTATTCCACATAGATCACAACAGGGCGATTCAATTATGGATCATTCGATGGATATTACAAACCCAGGCCCACCTATATTAAGCTTTAGATATAGATTAAATGTATTCATACAATGAGATGTGGGTGAGTTGGTTAAGTCACTTGGTTGTTTCAAGCCCCACCAAGGTTCAAATCTCTAGAAATGCATATGAGATTGGTTGTAGCCATTGATTATATTTTTAGGATTGTTAATAGCTATTGGATATTATCAAAGTATACATGTGGTATTACATAGGAATTTAGGCCCCTTATTATGTCCCAAGCTAGTTCAAGATTTGATCAAAAGCCATCACCAAACAAAAAAAAAGTATCTCGAAATAAACTTAAAACATAATTAATTATTTTTTATCAAGTAATCGACTAATTTTAAAGTAAACCTTACAAACTAATTATTAAATAATTAACTATAATTATATATAACTTAATTTGATTATTATTATTTATATATTCAAATTTATTATTTTTTATACAAAATTATTCATGTATGTTTAAGTCATCTCAATATGACACATATGTATGTTAAAGCATTTATTAGTAAAGTGAATAATGAAGAATATAATTTTTTTATGGGGGGCTTCTCATTATTTATAATATTTTGCAATTGGGTTAAGTATGAATTGTGGAAACTTATTTATTAAATATTTAAGGCTTTCACAATCTATATTATGAGAAAATAGTTTTTCCAAAAAAAAATGAGTATTTTTCTATGATTAATATTTCAGATCATATTTTATTATTCATACTTTAAAAAAAATATGATTTTTTAATGATAAATCACATGACATGATTCAAAACATCAACCATCAAAAAATTATTTAATCATTCATACACACAAACACATATATATTTGAATAGTGAACAACTTATAATGATTATTTTGAAACTAATAAATTATTTAATTTTTTTTAACTTATTTGATATGTATATTGTGAACATGAAAACAGATCGCATGTGGAAAATGAACCAATAGATAAAATAAGTCTGATAAATGATATAATACATAATTATATGATATCTAATAGTTGTCATAATACATCACTACTACTTGCTCACAAAATATCTACTAATTATCTAACTTTTATTATAAAATAATGAATCATATAATAACATATAATATTTATAATTACTAAATATAGAATAGCTATATATTTTTAATACATTATAAATATAGAATCAATTATTTTTATATTTCAAATTTTTTATTTTAAATCAATTAAAAAATATAAATTATTTTCCTACTAATCATATTAAAAAAATATTAAACTTTTAAATAAATAATATGCGTACACCAAATAATGCCCCTAGAATATATATTTTGGGAAATAAAAATTAAAAATGTATAACTATTGGCATCTTTCCCTAATATCTAGATTTACAATGTTGTTTAAAGAGTTACATACCAATCATTGAGAGCCTCATTTTCAGAACAAAATGTTTTTCGACTACCAGATTGGGGGACCAACCAAAAGTGCTATGTTCAAGTTGGGAAGAGAAAAAATGTACATACCTCCTCATTGTATATAATCATTGAGAGCCTCATTATAATAGGTTGAAACATTGAAGCTAAAATGGCTTGTCTGACTAAGGTATGAGAGAGAGAAGGTCAAAAAATTAGTTTGCAAGACCAATAGGTTCCATTAGATACTATGATATTTTGTTGGAGTTTGTTATAATGATGTTCTAGGATAATATTAATTCATTATAAATCCTTTAATGTGTTCCTCCAGGTGTCATAATTTCAAGTTTTCATGACTATGTTTTGAGGCTAGTTGGCAGTTCTACGTGAGTTATCCACAAAGAAGAGTTTGAGTCCTTTTGTCCTGAGTTGTAAAGTCTAAAGCATATGGTGATGACCCTGAGGTCATGTACTTATGTATATGTGTCTTTTTTTTATGTTTATTTGGAAAAATTATGTTTATGATTCAGTTTTTCAAGATAGACTTTATGAGTATACATAAGCCTAATTATGAACAATGCTAATGGTGGGCTTCAAGTGGTGGTTAAAGCTAAAAAGTGTTATGAATCCTAGATGAGATTATAAGGGGTATATTTGATTTTAATATGATATTTTAATTATATTTAAGGTGCTTAAATGTGTTCCAAGAAAGGAAAAGGGTAACATGTCCTAAGTAGACCTAATGGGATTAGGTCTCCATGAGACCTAAAAATGAGATAAGGCCTAATTGAGGTACGTCAGAACTAAAAGGACTCAAATAAAATTTGATTCATGTTTATAATATGTCATAATATATATTCCATGGTCAACCTAGTAAGGTAAGGATGCTTATATGACCAAGAAGGATAAACAAGAGACTTGTATAAATACAAGGAAGTTTTAGGCCTATTGAGTGAGTAGTGTGGAAGCAAAAACTATAATACTTTGGTAAGGAAAAAAAGGTCTTGTAGACCATCAAATATTTTTAGAGATAATTTAATAAATATTTTATAGAGGTTGTGTGTATAAAAACCATGGTCATATGATCTAATCAAGTCAAGATGAGGGCTAATTAAGTGAAGAAGGCTAAAGACCAGTTTGAGAGGGATAAAAGTGTGTGAAGAGTTAAAAAGGTGGTCATCATCAATTCATTGATTAATAAGGTGATCTAAAGGTGATCAAATAAATAAGGTGGTTTAGTTGGTGCTGATTCATCTAGGGGGTTGGTGCCTCTTTGCAAGTTGGTGCTTGCTAAATCCTAGCTAGGTTGGTGCTTAGCTAGTTGGGATTGGTACTCCATTTGAAGTGGGTGCTTCACTAAATTTGATGTTTGTCTTATAGGAATATATTCCATTTTTTGATATTAGTGGTTTTTTTTCTCCTTGAGGGTTTTCCATATATATAATGTGTTTTTTTACTTCATGCTTATGTGGATAGGTGTTTATGCTTGCAAAATCCAGATGCTTGTTTGAATATTTTATGATTGCTTAAGTGTGAGTGTTAAAAATGTTTTAAAGACTGATTCACCCCCCTATTCATTTTGCTTCCAAATGTATAATATTAATTAAAAAATACCTCTATATATGTAAACACTAGTTGAGTAAAAATGACATATTCATGAGTAGATGGACCACAATCTATTTATGAAAATGACGAGATCATCTCCTCCTACTACTAAAAAATTACATGTATATTTTTTAATTTTATATGTAAATTAATTATTACCTTTTAAATACAAATATATCTAAAATTTTAACATGTCAAATATATAATATACCTACATAGGTGAATTTGAGGTCTCCACACCAAATACATATGCCAAAAAATCATCAAACATAACCATATCATACGTCCCCACCCTACACCCCCTGAAAACACCACCATCCTCATCTAAAGGTCTAATACATATAACACCACAAGATATACAATGGTGTGGTCAGACATCAGTGCTAGTTGGAGCATCCTCATGTCCAACTCTTCAACATTAGTGTCAAAAAGCTTATACATATGCATAATGCGGGTATTAAGAAGTCCATTAAGTGCATGCAAAGTGTCAAGCTCAAAAACCTCCTTCACTATAAAAGGGTTTATCTTAGGCTGACATGGATTTTAGAGAGAGGAACTTGCAAGCTAATTAGTTACATGATGGGCACTTATTCTATCCTAAGTAAGGCCTTTTCCTCAGCCCTAAAACTTTGAGTAGTCAAAATAATTAAGAATCTTATTGAGGATAAACTCGCAATGGAGTTTCCTCAAAAAAATACAAAGGAACCTCATGGTTGTTATAAGGCAGGTAATCAAAGACCATCCACCATTGGTCCCAAAAATTGTCTCTTATCAACTTATTCTAGCATCGATGGATTGGGAACCATTTACATGATAATTGAGGTGATGCATTGGTTGATGGATCAATGAATGATGTACAAATTTGATATTTTATTATTTTATTATCCCCTACACCATGCCCTGACAAATTTTTAGCATAATAAAAGCTATACCTCTCTCAATAAGATGTCCATCTATCAATTTGACTCATTATTGAGTCAACTTGGCCTAGTAAGGCCTCTAAGCTATTTTCTAATGAAGGATGGTGGGTGTTGGTCAAACAGGGTCCCTCATTCTCTTAATTATCTCTTTAATCTATATTTTATTTTCCACTATATGTGTGGCTAAATCTTCCTAACTCCTTGGGGGGTCTTTGGTAATTGGAAGAGGGATAAGAGGGTTAGGAGGGCTAGAAGGGATAAGAGAATTAAGAGGCATAACAAGGTTTTGTCTTACACTCGAATGAGATTCAAACTGAAAAAATGGTTTTAACAAAAAAATAATGCAATTTCAAAATAATTACTATTTTTTTTGTTAATTAGTAGGAATTTAGTTTAATTGCCTCTCTTCTGCCATAACATTGTTGATTTGTTGACTTAATTGGCAAACTCAAGCAAATGTGGTGTGTAGCATAAGTTGTCTCCTCTTGGCAATGTAATGTGAGCATGGTCAAAGTTTTGAATGCAAAATATTGTGAGAAAATGCAAAATAAAATGATATTGTTTAGATATTTTTATTTTTATCAATGTCAAAATATTGAGTGCATACTTTTAAGTGTTAAAAACATGTACATGCTTTAGGCTTGGTGTTTACCAAGCCTAAAAAACATAATGTAATGTCAAAATGTTGTGTGCATACTTTTAAGTGTTAAACATGTGTACATGTTCTAAGCTTGGTGTTTAGAGCTATTTATTTTTAAATAATGTCAAAATATTATGTGTGTACTTTTAAGTGTTAAAAACATGTACATGTTCTAGGCTTGGTGTTTACCAAGCCTAAAAAACATAATGCATACATGTTATTAAAATAACATGTACACATTTGTGATGAATTCATAAAAATGTCCACAAATTAGCCCCCTAACTTTATACACTTACTCTATAGTCAATTATAAATTTATAATATTATAAACATAAAATGTTATCTTAGAGTGTCCCCAAGGGTTAACTTGAGTTGATGGGAGCAATGACTTAAGTCACCCAGGTCTCACGTTTAATCCTTGATTTAATCATGGTGTGTACAGTGGGGCCTTTGCACATTACTTACACTCTAAAGTGGCCATGGGGACACCTTGAGGTAGGGGTCAAATTTCGCCATGTATTTCACATAAATCATAATGGGGCAATTCAATTATGGATCATTCGATGGATATTATGGACTCAAGTCCACCTCTATTAAGCCTTAGATGTAGATTAAATGTATTCAACCAATGAGATGTGCGTGAGTTGGTTAGGTCACTTGGTTGTTTCAAGCCCCACCGAGGTTTAAGTCTCTAAAAATGCATATGAGATCAGTTGTAGCCATTGATTATATTTTCAAGGTCGTTAATAGCTGTTGGATATTCTCGAAGTATGCATGTGGTATTACATAGGGATTTAGGCCTCCGATTATGTCCAAAGCTAGTTCAAGATCTGATCAAAATCCATCACCAAACAAAAAAAAAGTATCTCAGAATAAACTTAAAACATAATTAATTATTTTTTATCAAGTAATCAACTAATTTTAAAGTAACCCTTACAAACTAATTATTAAATAATTAATTATAATTATATATAACTTAATTAGATTATTATTATTATTTGTATAATCAAAATTATTATTCTTTATACAAAATTATTCATGTATGTTTATGTCATCTCAATATAACACATATGTACATTAAAGCATTTATTAGTAAAGTGAATAATGAAGAATACAATTTTTTTAAGGGGGACTTCTCATTCTTTATAATATTTTGTAATTGGGTTAAGTATGAATTGTGTAAAATTATCATACTTGAAATTAATTTATTGATTAAATATTTAACACTTTCACAATCCATGTATATTGTGAACATGAAAATAGATTGCATGTGTAAAATGAACCAATAGATAAAAGAAGTCTGATAAATGATATAGTACATAATTATATGGTATCTAGTAGCTATCATAATACATCACTACTACATGCTCACAAAATATTTACTAATTATCTATCTTTATTCTAAAATAATAAATCATATAATAACATATAAGATATATATATATATATATTATAAATATTGAATCAATTATTTTTATATTTCAAATTTTTTATTTTAAATCAATTGAAAAATATAAATTGTTTTCCTACTAATCACATTAAAAAATATTAAAATTTTAAATAAATAATATGCGTACAATTTTTTAAAATACTAAGAAAATAATTATTTTCAACCTTTGAATAAGTGAATCCCAAATTTTTAATCTTTTAATACATGAATTAACTCAACCAATTCCTTATATGACTCGGCTTATAATTTTGCATACCAAGGGTTGATTCATAATTGTTTAACTATTTAAAATAGCTTGCTATATTAAAAACATTAAACTCCATGAAGATTCAATCCTCCATAAATGTGTAATACACCATACATCATCCAAAATATGTTTATGTAGATGTTAAATCTAGATTTTACATGATAAAATAGTCTTGCATACTTGATAAATATCACTAAAGGTTCTACCCATTCAGTTCATGACTTTCCCAATTGTTGAAAGGCTTATTATCTCCATCTCAATATGCCTAAATACATATGTTATGGTCTGACGATGATATTTTTATTACCAAGATCACATGTAGCTCATAGTATGCTTAAAGCATGATATATATCCTTCACTATCAGTTACAAAGTTTCAACATTTTTCTATTCTCTAGGATACTAGCATTCAGACTTGGGCACTAGTGTCATGGATACAATGCTAGTGTATATACCGTAAAACACTTAAATTTTTAAATATTTTTATATGTATGGGTTAGCCTATTTGTCTAAAATGACCCTCTATGAGACTATTTTCAAAAGGTGTGATATAAATACAAAACAAATCCCAATCATTGATCATGTAGCAAAAATACCAAGAAATCACCTATCAGGATCACTAAATCATTCACATAGTAAAGTTATATTGCCACTTTCTTCCTTCTTACAATATCAATCATAGGAACAATATTTATTATAGGTCTAAAGCATTCAAATAATAACCCATAAAAAATAGTTGTCAAGTTGCAAGCTTGATCACTACATCCACTCGCATATAGCATATTACATAATTGTTCACACACAAACCCACATAAGGGAAGAACTAAATCATTCTAAGGCCCTCTTTAGAGCATATGGCTATGTAGATAATGCTCACTGATAGATGGGTCTTTGAGATCAACTCAATTTAACTTGAGCCCACTAACCCTCATTTTAAAAGGTGGCATGCCCTAATTGGGAGACCAAGGGTTTTGAATTAAAAAACTAACGTCCATAACCTATGTGCATAATCTAAACAAACAATATTCAAGGAAATAAATAACCCTAATAGGTGTAGGTGTAATTTATATAAAAGTAAATTTTATTCATTGTGGACATAAGTGTTAATATTAGGACAAAATCGTCGACACTGGTGTTTGTATTTCAATAGGAGTGTCTAGGCTTATAGAGAGCTAATTTCTAGGATCTGATGAATCATAGCTAAGCATCATCCTAATTATTTCCATTCATGCACTTATTATATGTTCTTGCACATTAGTAAACAAGCTAAATATTTCCTCTTCTTTGTGTTTAAGCATGAAAATTATTGTTTGGCATTATAATTTCTATAATTAGTAAATTTTCATAATTCAACACTATACCAAACTATATTATGAATATGAGTTATTTAATTGGAATGTTTTTAATATTATCTTTCTCTCCTTAGTTTATTATGCTATTATTTTACTTTAATTATTATTTCCAAAATGGGTTAAACATTTGGTAAACCCGGCCTCTAAGTCTTCTTATGCAAATCCTAGATTGCCCTAGGGTTTTCAATATTCTAGGATTTAAGATTGTTGTGGTTATTCATATCTTGATTTTATTAATATATATGTAACTGAAGCGTAATGATAAACTAGATTTTACATCATTTTAACATATTGATCTTCATCTTATACCACCTAATATGTTTCAAACTAATACCTTTTCAAATTCTATAATAAATGAGAATTGCAATAATGATAATGAATGAAATACTAAAAAAATTCTCATAAAGGATGAATCTAATTATGAAAAAAATGAAGGACATGAGAATAATGAACTTGAGCAAGTTGAATAAGATAAAATTAAATGTATTTCATTTTTTTGAGAGTGCATTCATAAAAATATTGAAGATATTCAAAAGATCATAAATACTATATTGGAAGCTAAAGAATTCAAAGATGTTAGTGAAAAACCATTGTTCTCTATTGATAAAAAGATTAGGGATACTAGATATTCCTATCACACATTCCTCCTAATATATTTCTTCTTGTGCACACGATTAATTTATACATCTAGTGGGGGCATGAGATATGTTTTCAACCTATTGTTCCCCAAAGCTCAAACAACTATTGCTACATCATTCATGGGAACAATTGATACTTCAACACAGTTTCCAGTTTCAATGCCTATATCAACACAAGTGTTGGCATCCCCTTTGGTGACTTCTCAAACAAAAAATCTTAATCCCAATGGGTCTATTGTGAAAACCCTTCTACAAGTTATTAAATCTTTGGAAGATAAGGTTACCAACATTGAGTAAAATTCATTGAAATAAACTCATGCTATTGATTCAAAAGATTACATAATCCTATTTCACCTGAGATATTTTTTCACCCTTTTCCAACTAGTTTTTTATCACCCAAGTTCATAATTTATGATGGAAAGGGTGATCCTGAAGAACACCTCTAATATTTCTATGCAACATGCCTTGATTATGCTTCCAATGATAAATTTTTGACAAAATTATTTCCAAGAATCCTAAAGGACTATGATTTGATATGGTTCTATGATATACCATTATAATTAGTAAGAGCATTCAAGCCTCTAACCTATGATAATAAATAAACAAAAGTTTACCAAAAAAAAAATCACTCGCATATGGGACTCATACATATAAATTCCTTTTTTTTTTAAAAACACAAAATAAGTAACATATTTTTCTTCAAATAAGATTACAAAAATAGAAGATAAATATATAGAAAATACAAATATAATCTTAGAAAGATTACAATTAAACATGAGGCACAAAAGCAACATATTAAAATAAAATTAGGAATGCATAGAGACAACAAATTCAACAAAAAAATATTTGTGTTAAAGTTGTGAAAGATTGAATAAGTGTAAACAAAAAATAAACATGCAAAAATAAATTAATTGATTATTTGAAAGCTTATGTTGGATTTGAAGATATAAGAAAGAAGACATAGAGAAATATTCCCTAGCACTTATACAATGTGTTAATCTTGTAGGTGGTAGGCCAATATAACACTATAATAATGGCTTCCAAAATAAGCTCACATTATTTTATATCTATCTTTAATCTAATAAATATAATCTACAATAATAATAAATTAAAATGTCCAACCTATCAAATTTAGATGACAAACTAGGATCAACCATATTTAATAATAATGATTCAAAAATTTGAAAATATATTTAATATATTTAATCAAAAAATGAAAATCTCGAGTCCAATGGACCTCATAGGTCACAATTAAATTTCACTTCAAGTTATAAAGGCTCATACCTAGATTTAATATATAAATAATCCAATGCATGACCACTAATATAACATTAGACACATTATATAGTTTTTTCACTATATTCATGCAACTGCTAAGTCTTTCAGCCATATTAATTTATATCAACATGAATCCCAAAAGCCATCTTAATATACTAAAGTCTCATACCACTTTAATTTACATATAAAGTATGATTGTAATAACAATAATTTAATGTGATCCTAACGTATCCAAGTGGCTACCAACAACACTTCCTTGTAGACACAACTTAAACTATAAGATGAAATAAATTATATAATGTGTCCATATACTTGAGAGGGTTTATAGGGGTCATAAGGGGAATTAGCACCATGTTCAAGTTGATAGATGTGGCCTTATCATGGATTCAACTCCAGATTGAACTTGAGAACATTGCATAATGCATATGTAGACTTATACCAAATCTCACATAGTTCACCAAAGTGAAAGGTGTTAAATTCAAGGTGAGGGAACAGTGTCACCCTTATACACACGTGATCCCCAAAGTCATCAACTATGGATAAAATTTACACACGGAATCACCAAAGTGTCCCAATTCACATCTACATGGATCATGCACATTTAATGCTTATAACATTCTAGCATGACCATCACATGTCAAGTGATTATCATAAATAATTAGCTGAATTTAGCAATCATTTTGGATCTCACAAGATATATATCATGGTATATAACCCCATAATTCTACACCTTCACAGAGTGGGATTATTCAAAGTCTTTGCAAATTAAGGCCATCATGCCGAGATGGGCTCCACATGTCCTCATCATGGGTCACATACAACTCATTTAGTTAAATGTGAACACCATACATGTTCACATTTTTCCCATGTCATGTCCACTCTAGGTAATGCACAGGATAACCAATGTAAGTTCCCATGGTCACTCTCAACCATACATTAATGACATAATATACTTGACATGAGGATTCACACTATACATATGGCCTAAATTAAATATTTTCATCAATACCAAGATCAATCCTTGGGGCTATTTGCACTTCCTAAGGACCCCATGTGGCACCCTAGTCACCTAATAAGGTAGACATATATAATGTGGCCTTATAAAATTTATTAACATTATGTAGGGACTTGGCCATATGGCCATTTCATCTTAACCAAGTTATTTAAATATTATATCATGTGGCCTAAGTAACTAGGTGAGATCTCAACCATCCACATATCTAGATCACATTATCTTAGGGTCATATAAAATGTTAAACCCATGGAGTAACATGAGTGTGATCACTTATAGAACATGATCTATGCCAAGTGAAAAAATCACATAAGGCTTTGCTCAGAGGTCTAAATTCAAAGAGTTTCATTTATTAATTAAAATTCAGGCCATTGTGACCTAAGTTGTAAGACTATTATCGTAACTCTCTATTTTAAAATATAGAGTTGTTATGCACACATTAAATATAGATTAAGACTTATGTAGATGAGATCAAGCTAAGTCCCCTAAGATGGTGACACATGTTTCCATCATTACCTCATGGGGTCAAGGACTCCATGGAGTCTAAACTTGAAGAGAAATCACCCCGTTGTACTATGGCTATGTAATTATGCCGAGTGGCATGATCTTGGCCACCTGATTCACATAGACTAATTTACTTAGCAGTGTGAATAAACACAAAAACAAGATATTTGTGATAAAAGGGTATGGATCTCAAAATGACATTGATTTATCAGATAAAGGTTTTCCATCTTCAAGATCACTATGAATGGCTACAAAAATCATCAAAGATGATGATATGATAGTTAAATCTAAGTAATGGATTATTACATGCCACACTGATATTTCATTTCAATGTGACTTGTGATTGAAGATCTAGTAGAGGTCACAAGAACCTAAATCCCAAGCAATCACAAAAAATGCATTCCTTCATAGATGGTCTATATTATTCATGGCCATGATATAAGGGACAAGATGGTCTTGTATGGCTTTCCCATAGTCTGTAGTGTTTTTATTACAAACTAATAAGGGAATGAGGCTAGGATATTATGACCTCAATTAATTTATTTAGTTTTGTGATCATGAATCATAGTTGTGATGATATTAACACAAATCCTTTTGAGGTTCGGTTAACTCCCTCACTTGGATATCTACTTTCTTAACTTGATGATCAAGGTTCAACCAATGAACTATTTTTATGATTCATGCATAAGATTAATTATGGTTACAACCAAAGATCATTAGCTAAGGCTTTAATCATGAAATTCAAGGCCATTATATATCTCAGACCCTAAGGTTTAATGAGCTTAGAGTATCCAATTAATTTTTAATTAAGGTGATGATTAGTCTAAGGTGGAGGCCAATGATTCATTTCCATTAGAAAGACTTGAATTTAAGTAGGCCTATTTATTTATTAGTCATTAGTTAATTTCCAACTAGTGGCCTCATCCATATTTAGCATTTGATGGCCATAAAGGGAAAGACCCTTTTAAATTTAATGTGACTGATAGGTTATTCATTCTACAAAATTCATATATGACTATCAACATTTTATCCTGAAGGAGTGAATGATTTTAAAGGATTAATCATGTTCTTACTTATTAATACACACATCTCTCATTTTTTAAAATATGAAAAAATACAATCGTATTGACATTTATCACTATGATGATTGACATGCTAATTAAACCCTTTCCTTAGCACTCAATATCACCCAAGTAATATAAATGAAATAGGCATAACATGTTAGCTTTATGATATTGCCACTATCAATTTACCATAATTAATGGTTCATTAGTAACATTTTAATTTCAAAGGGAATACAAATAATCTTAAGCTTAGAACATATGCACCTAATTAAGGCATTTTATATCTTAGTTACTTGACTGCTCTTTACATGATCACAAGAGATACTAGGTGGTGAGATGATTTGGTGTCATGTTTCACCTAGATACATGACATTTTCATGGAGTCTATAAGGTGATATTGAGGAATATTCTCGTTACTCGAATAATCAAATCCTATTAAATCCACCAAAGGCACACTTATATTTTTTGAGCCACATTATGTTGTGGTTTACTTGACCACTATGGAATTTATAGCATAAACTTGTCCAATATTGATTCATTCGATCAATTCACTAATAATGAGTAATCATTACGAGAAAGTCTAGTTCATCCATGGAATGGTTTATTTTGGTATTATAGTCTCTCGCATCTTTATAAATAGAGTTTATTAATAATCACCTCTTTTCATTTTCATAGATTTGTGATCCAAAATATTTGAACCTTTCAAACATCTAAACACTATAATATTTTTGAACTTGACATAAACTAAGTAAGCCTCTTTTTCAAGATGCCACCTTCTATATGTTATTATTTTCATTCTAAGAGAGTCTTGGTGGCCCTTAATTATTGAATCACTTCATGTAATTTTTTCAAGTCATATTCAATTGAGGAATGATGATCGACATGTTTTTCTAACTTGAAGATTTCTTACGACTACTTCTTTCTCAGTTTCATTTACTTCTTAGCAAGTTTCTAGGTCAACTTCCCTTCTTACCATAGTCTCCTACTCTTTTTCCAAGTTGTCTATTATGCAATCTCATTGTGGCCACTCCTAGTCTTGTTCACATTTACTATATGGTTGATTGGACAACTTTGTTTCCTTTCCATAGTTCACTTTTATTTTATTATTCATTGACCACTTTCCTTGAGCTAATCTCTCTTTATGCGATAATATTTTATTTGGGGTGTATATTCACCAAGGTTGCCATTTAAATTATGGTTGTCTCTTTTGGATTTCTCCATATCAATTTATGCTTCATGAATGACAAGTGAAATTGAATGAATGTTTTAAGGGCACTAATTCACCACCACCCCTCTTAGTAGTTTTACTTACAACATATGGGTATATAATTTATAACCAAAATTTGATCATCTCTATTATTTTTGGGAATAAGGATGATATGATTGGGAGGTGCAAAGCATATAATGTCAAACATGTGAAATTTTACATAGACATCATTTATAAATTTGGGTTTTATCAAAAAAATTAAGGAGATTGGGACTATGTTTTCTAAAAGAGAAAATAAATTTGAGAAGATGGGAGGAGACCCAAATAGAATTAAAACCATAATGTGTAAAGATATTAATAATAATCCTTCCATCTAAAAGATCATGTGTATATAGGACTCAACCTGTATATAGAGTGTATAGTGGGCCATGATCTCAAACTGTGAAATGATTTTGTTAGATCTTGGAAAAATAGAGTAGTAACGATGTGAGTGGTTTTGATCAATGTGTCAAATGAAAACATCTTCTCAAGGAATTAATGTGTTTAAATATAAAATACATAAATTTGAGTTGAATAAAACTTTCTACAACTCTGAGTAAAGGACCATGAAAGTGAAGAAAAGTTTTTTGCAAGAAAGCCTTCCTTACCCATGGCTCAAGCTATACTTTTAATTGATGAGGCATTTAACCTTACAAGGAAATCAACAATTGGTGCATTCATACCACTTATTTATAATAAACAAATTTAAGAATCTATGTGAGATTAGCCTATCTTTATTTTTATTATGTTATTTAAAGTCTATGGTGGAACCATTTTAAAATGACTTTTATGATGTCATTATTCACTAGTTGCTTATTCTACTACTTATAAGGGAGGATAAGCTATTAATGGACAAATGTGTTCATTTTGAAATAAAGGAAACACAAATAAAATATAAAATGTAATTTATATTGAGGAGGGTGAAGATTTAGAGGAGTCCAAGGAATCTAAGATGACTATAGTCCAAAAAATGAAAGACAAAGAGAAGAAGGGATCTAATAAGGGTAAATGGAGTTTTCTTATTTTGAAAGATGAGGAAGAGGCTGATTTAGATAATAAAGAGTTTAAATCCCTCTTACAACTTAGAAAGGAGATCTCATTTTTATCTACTCCCAACTATAGGGAGGAAAAAGTAGGTGGAAATGAAGCAAGAGATAAAGGGTCCTTATTTGTTTAAAAGGAGGTTGTCATGAAAGGCTTGTTGAAAGATAGATTAAAAACACTCAAGGTGACTCTAGAGATGCAATCGGTGAGCTATGAAGGATTAGTGAGGAGATAAAGATTGTTAGAGAGATCATTCTAGCCATAGATGGAGTTATAATTGGGGGATGTTTAAAAAGCCTTGGTAAGAATTCTTAACTAGAGCTAGAGGAAATAATTACAGAGGAAAAATAAGTGAAAAAATAACAAAAAGAGCTCAAGAAGATATGAAATGAAAAGTACCAAAATAGGAAGAAGGAAACAAGGGATGAGACAAAAGTGTTTCATGATGTTCCAAATAAGACTAAACATATGGAGGGCCCGAGTATGGAACTAGAGGTAAGATGAGAAAGCTAAAAGAGAGAAAGGATATTGAAGAAACTAATAAATTCAATACCTCTAAGACTAAAATCATTAATGTTTGATGTAATTATGTTAATATTGGCCTAGGATAATTTTATCACGTTTCATTGGTTTTGTTGGATATTGTTGAAAATTTTATTGATTTTGGGGTGGATCTATGCTAGTTTTTATGTGCTTCTTAAGAAATGTTGTTTCATGTTTTTTTTATTGATTTTTAAAGGTAATGGGACACTTTAAAACCCATTTTTTACCCTATCTAAATAAATTATAAAAATAATGTTTTATTTTATGATACAAGGATTGTTTATGTAGTTATTCTAGATTAGGATGATGAAAAGGGAACATATTAATAATTATTTTAGTGTGTAGAGGAAAATAATAAATTAACTTCCTCAGTCACATATGGGGAAAACATTGAATAGCCAACTAGGTCTGTATTAGTTACTAGAAATGGCTTTAATGATATCCTATTTGAAAGCCAAATTTATGGTTGTTTAAAGGCTATGAAATACATAAGATGATACTTCACTATTCAAATTTTGTTCTTGAAAAAATGTTTAATTTCTTAAATATCAAGGGAGGTCATTAAATAAGAATCTATAGAAGGTTCATGATTTAGACCATGAAGTAATTCTTGCTACAATCAATATTATAGCAGATCCTAGTGGTTCGTTAGATTGAAACTCTAAAGTATGTTAAGTTCTCAAATGTGAATGTATTTAATATTATCAATTTTTATTAATTTTATTGATATTACATATAAATTTAAATTAATTACTCACTAACATATTTTTTAGGTTATTGGTTCCAAATAAGCTTACACCTTCACACAGTTGGCACCATTAGTAAGGAATTTCATATTCCTGAATCTTAGAGAAGATTAATAAAAGCTCAAGAGAAGGTTGGTACTCTTATTACATAATTAAATATTCTCCTTAGGAAAAAATTGGTAATATGACTTCTAAATAAATGGATTCAGAGGTCATGGTTGTGGGAACATGTATGATTTTCCTATCTAGATGTTTGGAAAGTGATGGATTTGTAAGGGGCGGTCTCAAAAGAAAAAATGTCAATTCATGAGGCCAAAATAGGTATTCCATCTCCCAACTAGGTGTGACTAAAGGTAAATAAATTGGTATCATATGTTATTCATCACCCTTGACATGATTTTAGTGCAAGTTTTTCTATGATCGAGTACCAAAGGTGGAGATCTCTAACTATGACTTCATCATCAACAATATTTGATGTCAATGTTTTTATGTTCTGAAGTAGAGGTAAAATCACATATCTATTGGTATTTGGAGATATTGGTCTTGGGAATACATGTTATTTTCCTATTCAGATGTGTTGGAAGTGATGGATTTGTAATGGGAAATCCTAGAGGTAGAAATGTTAGTTGGAGAATAATAACTTATCTCTTGATTGCATAAAAGTTATATTTCAATAATAATTAGTATACCATATACCACATATTAATCTTATGTTGTATCACCATGATTCAAGGTGACAGTAAAGGGACTAAGGGTTGTTTTAGTTTGTAAAAAAAACTTAATATTTTTCATTTTATGTGTGTCTGAAGTTGACCTATAAAATTATAATATTCTCATATTGGGAAGGACATTCTTCAGCCCAAAATGGGTACTCTATCTCCTGATTGGGCATGATCAAAGGCCAATAAATTGGTCCTATATTTATTTTCCACCCTAAACATGGTGGTGGTGCCATTTTTCAGCCATGAACCACTAGAGGTAGAGATCTATAACTGTGTCTCTAATGTTGACAATATTTATTGTCAGTGTTTCCACATTCTACAATTGGTGTAAAAAAAGCATCCAAGTGGATTTAGACTTCATGGTAATGGGAACATGTATTATTTTCCTATCAAAATTTTTTTAAGTGATATATTTTCAAGAGGAGGTCCTAGAGGTATAAATGTCAGTTAGAGGATAATAACTTGACTCTTTACTACGTTAAAGTTAAATTTTAGCATTGATTAGTATACTATCTACCACATATTCATTTCTTATGTTAGATATTCATGTATGGCGTGAAATTAGATGGATTAGGCATACCAAAATGGTTCATTCAGTTTTTGAAAATCACTTATGGTTTTCAATTTATGCATGTCCAAATTTGGCCTAAAAACCCACAATTTTCTCATATTTGGAAGGACGTTCTTGAGGCTAGAATAGGTACTTCCTTTCTTGAATGGGCATGATCAGATTGAAATAACTTGGTACTATATGTCATTATCCACCCTCAACATGTTTCTAGTTCCAATTTTCATCCATGAATCACTAAAGGTGGAGATCTCCAACTGTGGTTTCAATATTGATAACATTTGTTGTCAGTGTTTCCTCATTCCTAAGCAAGTGTAAAAACATGTATCCATGTGGATTTTAGTTAGTGTTATTGGTAAAACATGTGATTTTATTATATATACATGTTTTAAGTGATGCATTTTCAAGGGTAGGTCCCAAAGTTAGAAATATCAACTAGAGGACAAGAACTTGTCTTTTGACTAGATAAAATTTGTATTTTAGGAATAATTAGTATATTGATAGCCATAGATTCATAACTTATGTTCAATCACCATGATATAGGGTGAAATTATATGGATTGGAAATACATGTGAGGGTTATTTTGGTTTGTGTAAATGACCTACATTTTTCGTTTTATGTGTGCCTAAATTTGGCCTAAAAACTATAAATTTCTCGTAGTTAAAAGAATGTTCTTGAGTCTAAAATGGGTACTTTATCTCCTAACTAGGCCTGATTGAAGCCAAATAACTTGGTCCTAAACATTATTTTCCACCTGCATGATGTGGTGGAATTTCCATTTTTTATCCACAAAGCACTGAAGTTGGAGATATCCAAAAGTGGCTTCAACATTGACAACATTTATTATCAATGTTTTAGCATTCTAGAGCAGGTGTAGAAAAGCTCATTTGGGTGGCTTTAGAGCTTGTGGTTTTGTAAAAACTTTTGATTTTCCCATCTAATTTTTTTTAAAGTTATTTATTTTAAGTATTATGTCTTGAATGTATAAATGTCAATTGGAGGACAAGAAATTGTCTTTTAACTACATACAAGTTACATTTCCACACATATTAGTATATTATATGCCATAGATTCATCACTTACATTAAATCACCATGCTTTAGGATAAAATTAAAGGGATTATACATGAAAATTATGGTTCTTTCAAATTTTTAAAATTACTTACAATTTTAATTTTGTGCATGTATGAATTTGGCCTAAAATAATGCAAAGTTTTTATATTTGAAAGGAAATTTTTAAGGCTAAAACGAGTACTCCATCTCCTAATTGGGAATGATCAAAGGATAATAACTTGGTCCTAGATTTTATTAGCCACCAGAACATGGTTTAATTTTGTATTTTTAGCCACAAACCATTGGAGGTGGATATATCCAAATACAACTTCAATGTTGACAACTTTTGTTATTAGTGTTTCAACATTCCTGAACAGCTATGAAAAAGTGTATCCAAATGGATTTAGATGTCATGGTTTTGGTAAAATGTGTGGTTTTATACCTAGACATTTTGTAAATGATATATTTTCAATAAGAGGTCTTGGAGGCAAAAATATTAGTTGGAGGACAAGAACTTGTCTCTTGACTACATTAAAGTTACATTTCAACACTGGTTATTATACCGCCTACCATGGATTCATATCTTATGTGAGATCATTTTTATCTATGGTAACATTAGATGGATTCAAAATGAATATGAATTTTCTTTGGGTTCATGCAAGAAACTTATGGTTTTAGTTTTACACATGCCTGAAATTGGCCTAAAAATGCAATTATCTTGTATTGTGAAGGACATTATTGAGGCTAGAATGGGTATTATGTATTTTAATCAGGGTGATCAGAGGCCAATAAATTGATCCCATATTTCATTTTCCACCCTTCACATTGTGGTGGTTATATTTTTCAACCATGAAGCACGAGAGGTGGATATCTCTAATAATGACTTAAACAAAGAGATGACAATCTGGCCATTTCTATATATGTAGATCTTAATCAACTCAAATCAATGAAATTTTGGAGATATTCAATACTAATTTTATTAATGAATCTCATTTTGAAAATTTTTGAGTCTTTCTTTATTTTCTTTATGAAATAAAATACGTTTCTCTTCATTTTCCTTGTATCCAATAATATACATAGGCTATTATTGGGAAAGAGCTGATAGGGAAGTGCTTATGAATATTGACCTAAAGAAAAGTAAAGCCCTGAGTCAGCCTTATTTGAGAGTTGGGTACAATAAGGTTAATATTAATTTGAGCATAAACAATGTGAGGATAAATAACTACCATTGCACTAGGGATAATTGTGACATTATGATCATCCTCTTATGCATTATCACTTGTTGGTACATCTCCATTTGGTAGAGTGACAATGCAAGTAGCAATAAAAATGGATGGAGTGGGCACAAAAGAGAATGATGAGATGAATAATGGGTGTGGTTAGTGATTTGGGTGAGGCAATGAGTGAGTTGGGTGAAGAAATTATAAGATATGGAATGGTACTTGTAGCTTGTGAGATCACATGGGTAGAAATAGTAATTGGGGTAAAAACCATTAGAAAAACAACCCCAACTGATGAGAAAATAATTACTTAGGCTTCACTAGGGGTTAACAACAACATTAACCATAATGGATGTAATAACTAGTGGTACAATAGTAGGACTATTAATAATTAGCACATGAAAACCAACATGCATTGAAATAGTATTAAGCATTGAAATGCTAAGAACTAGGACAATAATGGGAACTACAACATTAGGTGACATGATTATAGTAGTATAAATAGTTGAGGGGGTAGTATCATCATTTACTATTGATACATTGTCTTATTTAGAATAGTCAAGCTCCAAGAATGGTGCAAAAACCATACCACCAATTTTAACATGTCAATTTTAGTTGAATTATTTTTTGATGATAATGATTTATTCAACATTAACCAAGAAGGAAATATTCAAGATGATCATATTTAGATATGCCCATAAAACCACCGAATTTATTTTTTAAATAATAAATGGGGCCCAATTGTATGTATAAATATGATCACTAAAAAATGTGAAAAAATAGACACACACATGCACGCACACACATACACATAAGCCATAAAGGCATACAAAATGTGAACATAATATAATGGTGTGTTAATGACATATAGGCATATAATGGGAAAAATTCATACATTACCATATATGAATAAAATAAAGTACATTATATAAGACATATGCTACTCATCTAAAAACCTCACTCTCTTTGCTTTGATCAAAGAAGGCTCTCCCTTGGATGCCTTCCTCATAGATATAAATACCTAAAATTTCTCAAATTCCTCTAATATCTGATTATGAGTCATTTTACACTCATAGATTACCTATAGTTGAACCTATTCATATAAAACTATTATTTGAAACTTTACATACTAGAAATGCAACCAAGTTTAGAAGTTAATTTTGAAATGATATAAAAACTATTTAAACATGTACTTATCATAATCTCATGGTCACATTCAATTTACTTCTAATGTTCATCAAGATAAATATAAGGTTGAGCCTAATGGACATGAGTGTGAAAGAGAGAAACAATATAATTTGGTGCCCTACTAATCATCTTAATGGGACTATCAGATGTCATTGAATAATCCAATGTAGATAATGCATTCATGTCAATTATATTTGCATAAGTATGGATTAAAATTATTAAAATAAATAAATATTTAAAATTCAACATTAAAATTTAACATACCTTAGTGATTTGATGCAAAAATGAAATCACAATAATAATGCCTATGTTGATTCATACCTATATAGATGGAGGAGTCTCCACTGTGGTCATCGACTGAATAAATAAAATATGATTCTTAATTGAGAATATATATATATAAATAAATACATGTAAATGAAGTATATGTTTATAAGTGTTGTCATTGATGTCAAAGTTGATGTCATTTGATGTCATTGATGTTAAGTTGCATCTAGTGAATATGCATGGTGAGTGATTTGTGAGGTATGAGCTTATGTGGATGATATCACAAGGAAGCCATGTGACAATATATAATTTGAAGGCAACATATTGTATCTCTATTGAGATATAATTTTAAGGAAACTTAAAGATTCTTCTAAGGTTGATGTCAAGGTTCAAGCCAAGTTAAGCTTGTTTTGAGTACTAGTCATTGAGTACAAGTTGTCTTGAGAGGCCTAGTCATATCTTGAGCATGTACAAGATGAGCATGAAGAGGTATGTACATAATTATGACATTATTTGAGAAATGTGTAATTCATTTTATCAATGTGTAGAAGCATAAAAGAGTGTTTCAAGATTAGTTTTTAAGCTCCAAATGCTTGATAAGCCTAATCATGACACTGGTCATTACATGAAGAGATCTTCTGAGAAGGCATAAGCCTAGTGGCCTAGTGAGATGGATGAATAGAGGATAAGAGTATTTCTTAGAGATTTGCTATAATAGTCAAATTTGACCAAGTCAAAGTTATTAAATGGATGGTGGATAGATACTGAGAATTTTATTTGACTTCCATTTTGTTTTTTAAGTAATTTTTATCCTTCAAGTGTGCTAAACTGATCATATAAGTTGGCCAGTTGCTAACATGCCTAATGATACAAACAGTGAAAAACCCAGGTAGAAGTGAGAAGGTGATTAGGAATGTGTTATCATGGATTAGGGATAAATCCAAATGAATTTGGATGTTTTTAAATACCTATAATACATGTTCACGTTGGATATAATTTTTTGAGGTTAGCGGATATGATGAGAATGTTGGTCATAAGTTGACATGTCTGGTTTAGATGAGATAGTGAGATAAAAGTTTGTGATATTGGTCTGTAAGACCAATATTGCCAATTAACCATGTTATTTTTGTATATAATGATTTTACAATGATATAATAATATCATCCAAATTAATTTTAAGTTTATTAAAGTGAGAATACAGGTTTTGAAGGTCATTTTCAACATGATTATGCTTTAAGGTAAATTGACAATTCTGGGTTAACAAGTTGCAGTAATTGGTTTGAGGCTCTATGATCTAAGTTAAAGAATATAATGTACATGGTATTTATATTTTATACTTTTATTTAATATCCATGATTTTTATAATCTCGTAATTTATTATAATAGGTTAAAACATTGAATCCCAAATGACTTGTTTGACTGAGTGAGGTATAAGAGAGAAGGTCAACACATTGGTCTGCAAGACCAATAGTTACCATTAGAGCTTATGATATTTTTGTTTTATGTTTTTATAAGAATTTATTAGGATTATATTAATTAATTTTAAATCCTTTATTTTTCTCCTTTATGTGTCATAATTTAAAATTTACATGATTGTGTTTTGAGGCTAGTTCGCAGTTCTAAGTGAGTTATCTATAGATAAGAGTTTAAGTTATTTTGTCCTGAGTTTTAAAGTATAAATAATATGGTAATGACCCTTAGGTCATGTATATTATTTATATGCATATTTTATCCATGTTTTTTTTAATCATGTTTATTATTTAGTTTTTCAAGATAGACTTTATGAGTAGACACAGGCCTAATTGTGAATAGTGTTAATGGTGTGCTTCAAGTGGTGGTCGAAGATAAAAAGTTTTATTAAGAATATATGAGATTATTATGGGTATATTTTATTGTAATATGATGTGTTACTACCATTTAAGTTGATTTAATTTGTTCCAAGAAAGGCAAAGGGTAACGTGTCCTAAGTAGACCTAATGGGATTAGGTCTCCATGAGACCTAAAAATGAGATAAGGCCTAATTGATGTAGGTCAGACCTAAAGGGACTCAAATTAAGTTTTATTCATGATTAATATATGTAATAATATATGTACCATGTCTAACATAATAATTTAAATAAGTTTGGCCAACCAAGAAGGATATGAATAAGGGACTTGTACAAATACAAGGCAGTTTTAGGCCCATTGATTGAGTAGTGTGCAAGCTAAAAAGATAATACTTTGGTAAGAAGAATAAGGTATTTTAGACCATAAAATAAATATATAGATACTATAATGAATATTTTTTATAGGTTTTATGTATAAAAACCAATATCATATGATCTAATCAACTCAAGAAGAGGGCTAGTTAAGCAAAGAAGGCTAAAGACTAGTTTGAGAGGGATAAAAGTGTGTGAAGAGATAAAGAGGTGGTCATAATTAGTTAGTTGAGAAAAAAGGTGATATTAATGTGTTAAAATAAATTATGTGGATAAGTTATTACTAAGTCATCTAGGGGTTTCGTGCCTCCTTGCAAGTTGGTGCTTGCTAAAGCTTAATTAGGTTGGTGTTTAGCTATTTAGAGTTGGTGCTCCATGTGAAGTGGGTGATTAAATAAATATAATGTTTGTGTTTTAGGACTATAGTCCATTTATATATATTAGTGGTATTTTTACCCCTTGATGTTTTACCACATATATGATGTGTTCTTTTGCTTCATGCTTATGTGGATAGGTGTTTATGCTTGAAAAATCCATATGCTTGTTTGAATATTTTATGCTTACTTAAGTGTAAGTGTTTAAATAGTTTTGAATATTAATTAAAACCCCTCCCCCCCACCCACAATCATTTTTATTCCAACATATGGTATCAGATCTTGATCCTTTGAAGTAGGTCTAAAAACCTAAAGGAGATCCTATAAGCAAGGATGGTTAGTTAGCAAGCTCAAGGTGGGTTCTCTACCAATAAGGATCCATAATTAATGGATCTAACTATGAATTTTGAAACATCAGGATTAATATGTATTTAATTTATCAATGTCATGATATTTGGTAGTTAGTTGTGGATTGATAGAGTGCTCCTCCTATTCCACCAACTGATACAACAGGTAAAAAGGCTAGTGAAAAAAACTCTAAGGAAATGAATGACATTCTTTGTGTCCTATCAGAGGAAGATATTGTGAATGTAATACACAATGTATCAACCAAAGAGATATGGGAAAAATTAAATACTATCTATAAAGGAGACACCAAGGTGAATATGGCCAAGTTATAGACCCACCAGAGGCAATTTGAAAGTCTGAAGATGAATGAAAATGAAACTATTGCATCCTACCTATTGAAGGAAACTAACTCCTAATTTTGATTCTAAGGTATGTATAGTAGAATAGATGCAAGATTTGGGAAAGTTAGAGATGGATGGACTTCATGACATCTTGGATGCCTATGAGATGAGAAAAAATGAAGGAATACCTCCCAAGAAGGAAGAAACTTTAAAATTTGAGTAGTCAAAATATAAGAAGGTCAAGAATGAGTAATGTTCATATGTTGATGATGACCAATTGATATCCATGTTTGCAAGAAAATTGAGGTTTGACTTAGGTAAGTACAAGTATAAGTTTCCCTTTAAATGTTTCAAATATAGTAAGATTGGTCACTTTGCAACTAAGCGCCCTAAAAAAAGTAAGAGTGATCATGAGAAAGAACATGATTAATATCATGGAGATGAAAAGAATATATACAAGCCTGACAAGAATAAGAGAGATTTCAAGAAGTATGAAGGTAGGAAAGGATCATTCAGAAACAAGAAAAGTTCCTATACCAAAAAAGGCAACTCATCTAATGTAAGTGACTCAAGTACATATAATAATGATGATGGTAGTAATGAACCTAAACATGAAGATAATGAAACCTTATTTATGTCCATAAAATTAGACAATGAGTTTTGCTCAAATGGGAAAGGCCTTATGGTTGAAGTAGAATCAAATGAAAAAGAATCTGAAGTGAATCTTGAAGTATAATTGGTGAGTGATCTAGAGGATTTGAAGTTATAAATAATAAATAGTCATAAATTAAGATCATTAGTTAATGACCATGAGGAGAAGATTGAGTTATTTTAGGAGAGATAGAGTAACACTTCCAAGGAGTATGATGAGATCATCAATCAAATTGAAGCATAGATGGAGACAATCAATAAAAAATAAAGGCTAAAGAGGAAGAATGCATTAGGTATGAAACTCAAGTGGAATCCTTGGAATATGAATTGGATAAAAAATATATCAAGGTGAAGACATTTGTGAAGTTTTAAAAGATCACTAAGGCTCTAGATGACATTTTGAGTAGTCAAAAGTCTAAAAGTGATAAGATAGGTCTTGGTTTCAAGGAAGACAAAAAAGAGGTAGCTTAAGTCAAGAAAAAGGATACTGAATACAAGAAGGTAAACATGAAAATACCTATCAAACAATTTAATTATGTGAGTTATTCTATTTCATTCAATGGTTAATGTTTTATATGTAGTTAATTTGGTCATAGAGCAACATAATGTATAATACCCTCCAAGAATGGGTACTCATAGAACTATGGAAGGAGTCATAGTTCATATCAGTAAAATGGTGTATATAAGGTTTTATAATATAGTTTTCATGATATATAACACATTTCAATATTATTTCCTAACAAATTTATAAGGTCATCAAGTCAAAATAGGAGGTTTGAAGCCCTTAGAGTACAAGAAACGAGGCAAATGAATGTATGGAAACCAAAGATAGTAAAGATGAGTCATGATTAGTCTACAAGATCAATTTGACTATTTTATGTGACAAATAATATTTTAGATGTGAAATCAAGTTAGTAATGTCTATTTCTAGGTCATATTGATGATTAAATGATTGAAGAAGAGGTCAAGCCTATATTGCCAATCAAGCCTAAAAGGATATTGAAAGACATTCAGTCTTGTGAGAGTATGTAAATATGGGAATATACTAAAATTTTTATGTTTTAATTGATCTATGGAAAGAGGTGACTCCATAAGGATTTATGGAGACACTATTTAGTTAGCAAAATCATGATAGATGCTTGGTTTCAGGGGGAGCAATTCAGGTTGTTGATTGAGCTTAATCTATGTTGAAAAGTGGTCTTGTAATATGAGTTCATTTGAAAGAGGTATGCATGGAGTAAGGGGTAGAATTTTACCTTAATGATTCAAATTATGTGTCTTGAAATTTTATTGAAAAGAAGGTGTGTTCCTAGATGACATTTGTGGAAGACCTTTGCCATTAATGTTAAAGGGGGAGAAAGTTCAATAAGGGAGATGAGAGTGATTAGTTTGAAGAATGTTTTCCCATCAATGACAATTGGGGATTTTGTTGAGAATTTTTGAAATTTATATCAATATTTCTGTCATTTTATGTCATTAATGTCAATATGCATCTGGTGAAGATGTATGGTGAGTGATTTGTGAGGTATGATCTTGTGTGCCTAACGTGACAAGGAAACCATGTGACAAGATAGAACTTGAAGGAAAACTATTATCTCTGTATTGAGATATAATTTGAAGGAAACATAATGTTTATTTTGAGGTTTATTTCAAGGTTTAAGCCAAGTTAAGCATGTTTTAAGTACCAATCATTGAGTGCAAGGTATCTTGAGAAGCCTAGTAGTATCAAGCTTAGTCATATCATGAGCATGTGCATGATGAGCATGAAGAGGTATGTAAATTAGTATGAAATTATTTAAATATAATTTAATTCATGTGATAAATGTTTATAATCATCAAATAGTGTTTTAAGATCAATTTTCAAGCTCCAAATGCTTGAGAAGCTCTGTCATGACACTGGTCATTGCATGAAGAGACCTTGTGAGAAGGTATGAGCCTAGTGGATTGGTGATATGGATGCATAAAGGAATAAGAGTATGTATGAGGTTTTTTTATCATTAATATGAGTCATTTTATCACTCATGATAATCTTAGAGTGAGCCTACAAGGGTAGGACCTATAGACCTAGTATGCAACTAGACCACCTCTAGACCCTGATTGACATAATAAGGTGTCATGAGGTGTTGTCAAGGCCTATGAAGGATGTAAATTAGTGTTTTATCATGAGATATGTTTCTTGAGTTTTTATATGAGGTTTTTATATCTTTGATAGTGGTTAGAAGATCATTTTCAAGTTCTAATGTGACTTGTAGGACAAGGTCTAGAAAAGAAAGAGAGAGAGTATGGCTAGATGGGGTATCAGGATCAGTTTCTAATGAAAGTGTGAGTATGTGAGAATTTAAATAAGTGTTTCATGTTTTTTCAAGTATGCTTACCAAGTTTTTTCAAATTTTTAAGGTTGAGGCAAGAAAAAGTGTTTTGAGGTCTCTCATGTGCACAAAATGAAGGGTTCTCAAATTGAGAAGAACTTTCAAGTATTCATTAGAATTTGTAACCACTGCATGCTAACCTAATATATTCATGGTAGATTTTGAAGGTTCCTATATCAAATTTAAAATCATTGGTTTCTTTAATGAGGGTCTAATATTTATGAATGACTGTTAAGACTAGAAGATTGTTTAAACCCTCAAACAACCCTAATAATGAATGGATATGAAATAATTTATTATAAAGTGATTATAATGTATTGGTATAGATATTTAAGTGATTTTAGTTTGTATTCAAATCTCATAATCATCTCCAGGTGTGATTGGCTTATCAGGTGAGTAAGTGGACTTATAGGAAATGCCTTATTTCTTAGAGATTTGCTATAGCTTTCAGAGTTGACCAAGTCAAAGTTATTAAATATGTGGAGGACAAAGCTTGATACTTTTATTTTACCCCTTGAGGTTTTAACACATATATTATGTGTTATTTTGCTTCATGCTTATGTGGATAGGTGTTTATGCTTGAAAAATCCATATGCTTGTTTGAATATTTTATGCTTACTTAAGTGTGAGTGCTAACAATGTTTTGAAGACTAATTAACCCCCCTCAATCAATTTTATTCCAATATATGGTGTCATATCTTGATCCTTTGAAGTAGGTCTAAAAACCTAAAGGAGATCCTATAAGCAAGGATGGTTAGTCAACAAGCTCAAGGTGGTTTCTCTACCAATAAGGCTCCATTATTTAATGGTTCTAACTATGAATTTTGAAACATCAGGATGAATATGTATTTGATTTATCAAGGTCATGATATTTTATAGTTAGTTATGGATGTATAGAGTACTCCTATTCCACCAACTGATGCAACAGGTAAGAAGGCTAGTGAAAACAACTCCATGGCAATGAATGCCATTCTTTGTGGCCTATCAAAGGAAGAGATTATGAAGGAAATACACTATGTATCATCCAAAGAGATATGGGTCAAATTAAATAATATCTATAAATGAGACACCAAGGTGAATATGGCCAAGTTATAGACCCACCAGAGGATAATTTGAAAGTCTAAAGATGAATGAAGATGAAACTATTGTATCCTACCTATTAAAGGTTGATGAAGTTTTCAATGCTATTGGAGGATTAAGAGAAGAAGTGAAAGATTCTAATTTTTTTATAAAGGTATCGATATCACTAAATACTAATTTTGATTCTAAGGTATCTATATTAGAAGAGATGTAAGATTTGGATAAGCTAGAGATGGATGGGCTTCATGACATCTTGGCTGCCTATGAGATGAGAAAAAATTAAGGAAGACATCCTAAGATGGAAGAAACTTTAAAATTTAAGTAGTAAAAATATAAGAAAGTAAATAATGAGTAATTTCATATATGTTGATGATGATCAATTGATATCCATGTTTGCAATAAAATTAAGGTTTGACTTAGGTAAGTACAAGGATAAGTTTCCCTTTAAATGTTTCAACTACGGTAAGATTGGTCACTTTGCATCTAAGTGTCCTAAAAAGGGTAAGAGTGAGCATGATGAATAACATGATGAATATCATGGAGATGAAAAAAAGATATACAAGCCTGACAAAAAAAGAGATATTTCAAGAAGTGTGAAGGTAGGAAAGGATCATTCAGAAACAAGAAAAGTTCCTATACCAAAAAAGACAACTCATATAATGTAAGTGACTCAAGTACATATAATAAGATGATGGAATTAATGAACCTAAACATGAAGATAATGAAACCTTATTTATGGCCATAAAATTATACAATGAGGGTTGCTCAAATGGGAAAGGCCTTATGGTTGAAGTAGAATCAAATGAAAAAGAAGCTGAAGTGAATCTTGAAGTATAATTGGTGAGTGATCTAGAGGATTTGAATTTATAAAGAAGAAATAATCACAAACTAAGATCATTAGTTAATGACTAAGATGAGAAGATTGGGTTATTTGAGGAGAGATAGAGTAACACTTCCAAGGAGTATGATGAGATCATCAATCAAATTGAAGCATAAATGGAGAGAGTCAATGAAAACATAAAGGCTAAAGAGGAAGAATGAATTAGGTATGAAACTCAAGTGGAATCCTTAAAATATGATTTGGATAAAAAAATATATCAAGGTGAAGACATTTTTGAAGTTTTAAAAGAGCACTAAGGCTCTAGATGACATTTTGAGTAGTCAGAAGTCTACAAGTGATAAGATAGGTCTTGGTTTCAAAGAAGAAAAAAAGAGGTAGCTCAAGCAAAGGAAAAGGATATTGAATAAAATAAGGTAAAAATTAAAATACCTATCAAACAACTTAATGATATGAGGTATGCTATTTCATTCAATGGTTAATGTTTTATATGTAGTCAATTTGGTTGTAGAGTAAGATAATGTATAATACCCTCCAAGAATGGGTACTCATGGAACTATGGAAGGAGTTATAGTTCACATCAGTTCAATGGTGTATATAAGGTGTTTTAATATATTTTTCATGATATATAACACATTTAAATATTATTTCTTAACAAATTTATAAGGTCATCACGTCAAAATAGGAGGTTAGAAGCCCCTATAGTACAAGAAAGAAGGAAAATGAATGTATGGAAACCAAAGATAGTAAAGATGAGTCATGATTAGTCTACAAGATAAAGTGGACTATTTTATGTGACAAATAATATTTTATATGTGAAATAAATTTAGGAATGTCTATTTTTAGGTCATATCGATGATCAAATGATTGATGAAGAGGTCAAGCCTATATTGCCAATCAAGCCTAAAAGGATATTGAAAGACATCTAGTCTTGTGAGAGTATGCAAATATGGGAATCTACTAAAATTGTGATTTTTAATTCATATATGGAAATAGGTGACTCCATAAGGATTTATGGAGACACTATTTAGTTATCAAAATCCTGGTAGATGATTGGTTTGAGGGGGAGCAATTTAGGTTGTTGACTGAGCTTGATCTATGTTGAAAAGTGGTCTTGTAATATGAGTTCATTTGAAAGAGGTATGCATGGAGTAAGGGGGAGAATATAACCTTAATGATTTAAATTATGTGGCTTGAAATTTTATTGAAAATAAGGTGTGTATCTAGATGACATTTGTGGAAGACCTTTGTCATTAATGTCAAAGGGGGAGAAAGTTCAATAAGGGAGATGAGAGTGATTAGTTTGAAGAATGTTTTTCCATCAATGAAAAATGAGGATTTTTTTGAGAATTTTTGTCATTTATGTCATTAATGTCAATATGCATCTGGTGAAGATGTATGGTGAGTGATCTGTGAGGTATGATCTTGTGTGCCTAATGTGACAAGGAAGCCATGTGACAAGATAGAATTTGAAGGAAACCTAATGATTATTTTAAGTTTTATTTAAAGGTTTAGGCCAAGTTAATCATGTTTTGAGTGCCAATCATTGAGTGCAAGGTGTCTTGAGAAGCCTAGTCATATCAAGCTTAGGCATATCATGAGCATGTGCATGATGAGCATGAAGAGGTATGTAAAGAAGTATGACATTATTTCAAGATAATTTAATGCATTTTATAAATGTTTATAATCATCAAATAGTGTTTCATGATCAATTTTCAAGATCCAAATGCTTGAGAAGACTAGTCATGACACTGGTCATTGCATGAAGAGACCTTGTGAGAAGGTATGATCCTAGTGGATTGGTGATATGGATGCATATATGAATAAGAGTATGTATGAGGTTGTTTTATAATTCATATGAGGAATTTTATCACTCATGATAATCTCAAAGTGAGCCTACAAGGGTAATACCTATAGACCTAGTATGCAACTAGACCACCTCTAAACCTTGCCTAACATAATGAGGTGTCATGAGGTGTTTTCAAGGCCTATAAAGGATGTAAATTAGTGTTTGAGCATGAGATAGGTTAATTTAGTTTTATATTAGTTTTTTTATATATTTTATAGTGTTTATAAGGTCATTTTCAAGTTCTAATGTGACTTGTATGAGAAGGTCTAGAGAATAAAAAGAGAGAGTATGGCCAGATGGGGTATCAGGATTTGTTTCTAAAGAAAGTGTGAGTATGTGAGAATTTAAATAAGTGTGTCATGTTTTTCCAAGTATGTTTACCAAGTTTTGTCAAATTTTTAAGGTTGAGGCAAGAAAAAGTGTATTGAGGTCTCTCATGTGCACAGAATGAAGGGTTCTCAACTCGAGAAAAACTTTCAAGTATTCATTAGAATTTGTAACCTTTTAATGATAACATAAGATATTAATGGTATATTGGGAAGGTTACTAGATCAAATTTCTAATAATTTCTTTTTGTAATGAGGGTTTAAGCTTTATGAATGATTGTTAAGACTGGAAGATGGTTTAAACCCTCAAAGAACCCTAATAATGAACCGATATGAAATAATTTGTTCTAAAGTGAATATAATGTATTGGTATGGATATTTAAGTGATTTGGGTTTGTATTGAACTCTCACAGGCATCTCTAGGTGTGATTGGTTTATCAGGCGAGTAAGTGGACTTATAAGAAAGGCCTTATTTCTCAGAGATTTGTTATAGCTTTCAGAGTTGACCAAGTCAAAGTTATTAAATAGATGAAGGACAAAGCTTGATAATTTTATTTTATTTCCATTGTGGTTTATAATTAGGTTTTATCCTTCATGTGTGCTAAACTAGTCATACAATTTGACCAGTCACTAATAGGCCTAATGATGAAAACAATGAGAAACCCAGGCATGAGTGAGAAGGTGATTAGGAATGTGTGATAATGGATTAGGGATGAATCCAAATGCATGGATAAATTTTTAAATACATGTAATACATGTTTATGTTATATATAATTTTTTGAGGTAAGTGGATATGATGAAAATGTTGCTCATAAGTTGACCTATCTGGTTCAGATGAGATAGTGAGATACAAGGTTGTTACATTGGTCTGCAAGACCAATCTTTCTAATTGACAATGTTATATTTATATTTGAGAATTTTATTATGATCTCATAAGATCATCCAAATTCATTGGAAGTCTCTCAAATTGATCATATAGGTGTTGAAGGTCATTTTCACCATGACTGTGTTTTAAGGCAAACTAATAGTTCTGGGTTAGCAAGTTGCAATAATGAGTTTTAGGATCTATGCTTTAAGTTAAAGCATATAATGTACATGGTTTTTATAATTGAGACTTGTATTTCCTATCTATGATTTTAAAAATCTTTAAATTTAGTATAATAGGTTGAAATATTGAAGCCAAAATGGCTTGTCTGACTAAGTGAGGTGAGAGAGAGAGAAGATCAAAAAATTGGTCTACAAGACCAATAGTTGCCATTAGATATTATGATATTTTATTGGATTTTGTTAAAATGATGTTATAGGATAATATTAATTCATTATAAATCCTTGAATGTTTTCCTTCAAGTGTCATAATTTCAAGTTTGCATGACTATGTTTTGAGGCTAGTTGGCAGTTTTATGTGAGTTATCCACAGAGAGGAGTTTGATTTCTTTTGTCTTGAGATGTAAAGTATAAATCATATGGTGATGAACCAAAGGTCATGTATATTATGTATATGTGTCTTTTTTTCATGGTTATTTGGAAAAATTATGTTTATTATTTAGTTATTCAAGATATACTTTATGAGTATACACAAGCCTAATTATGAACAATGCTAATGGTGGGCTTCAAGTGGTGGTTGAAGCTAAAAAAAGTGTTATGAATCCTAGATGAGCTTATAATGGGTATATTGTTTTTTAATATTGTGTGTTAATTATATTTAAGGTGCTTGAATGTGTTCCAAAAAAGGCAAAGGGTAACATGTCCTAAGTACACCTAATGGGATTAGGTCTCCATGAGACCTAAAAATGAGATAAGGCCTAATTGAGGTAGGCCAGACCTAAAACGACTAAAATAAAATTTTATTCATGTTTATAATATGTCCTAATGTATATTCCATGGTTGACCCAATAAGGTAAGGATGCTTAGATGACCAAGAAGGATAAACAAAAGACTTGTATAAATACAAGGAAGTTTTAGGCCCATTGAGTGAGGAGTGTGGAAGCAAAAAATATAATACTTTGGTAAGCAGAAAAAGGTCTTGTAGAACAAAAAAGAAGTATAGAGATAATGTAATGAATATTTTATATAGGTTATGTGTATAAAAACCATGGTCATATGATCTAATCAAGTCAAGATGAGGGCTAATTGAGTGAAGAAGGCTAAAGACCAGTTTGAGAGGGATAAAAGTGTGTGAAGAGTTAAAAAGGAGGTCATCATCAGTTGGTTTATCAATAAGGTGATATAAAGGTGATCAAATAAATAAGTGGTTGAGTTGGTGCTGGGTCATCTAGCGGGTTGGTGCCTCTTTGCAAGTTGGTGCTTGATAAATCCTAGCTAGGTTGGTGCTTAGCTAGTTGGGGTTGGTACTCCATGTGAAGTGGGTGCTTCACTAAATTTGATGTTTGTCTTATAGGACTATAATCCATTTGTATATATTAGTGGGTTTTATTCTCCTTGAGGGTTTCCCACATATATAATGTGTTCTTGTACTTCTTGCTTATGTGGATAGGTGTTTATGCTTGCAAAATCCATATGCTTGTTTGAATATTTTATGCTTGCTTAAGTGTGAGTGTTAAAAACATTTTCAAGACTGATTCACCCCCCCTTCAATCATTTTTATTCCAAATATATAATATTAGTTAAAAATCACCTCTATATATGTAAGCATTAGTTGAGTAAAAACAACATATTCACGAGTACATGTACCACAATCTATTTGTGAAAATGACGATATCGTCTCCTCTTACTACTAAAAAATTACATGTATATTTTTTTAAATTAATTATTACTTTTTAAACATAAATATATCTAAAATTTTAACATGTTAAATATATAATATACCTACACAGGTGAATTTGAGGTCTCCACACCAAATGCATTTGCCAAAAAATCATCAAACATAACCATAACATATGTCCCCACCTTGCAACCCCCCTGAAAACACCACCATCCTCATATGAAGGTCTAATACATATAACACCACAAGATATACAATGGTGTAGTCAGAGATCAGTGCTAGATGGAGCATCCTCATGTCTAACTCTCGAACATTAGAGTCATAAAGCTTACTCATATTCATAATGAGGGTATCAGTGAGTGCATTAAGTGCATGCAAAGTGTCAATCTCAAGAACCTCTTTCACTACAAAAGGGCTTCTCTTAGGCTGACGTGGATTTTGGAGAGGGGAACTTGTAGGCTAATTAGTCACATGATGTGCACCTATTCTATCCAAAGTAGGGCCTTTTCCTTAGCCCTAAAACTCTGAGTAGTCAAAATAATTAGGAATCTCATTGAAGATAATCTCACAATGGATTTTCCTCAAAAAAATACAAAGGAACCTCATGGTTGTTACAAGGTAGGTAATCAATGACCATCCACCATTGGTGCCAAAATTTGTCTCTTATCAATTTATGTTGGCATCAATGGATTGGGAACCATTTACATGATAATTGAGGTGATGCATTGGCTGATTGATCAATGAATAATGTACAAATTTGGTCTTTTATTATTTTCTTATCCCTACACCATGCCTTGATAAATTTTTAGCATAATAAAACCTATACCTCTCTCAATAAGATGTCCATCTATCAATTTGACTAATTATCGATTCAACTTGGCCTAATAAGACCTCTAATGTATTTTCTACTGAAGTATGGTGGGTGTTGGTCAAATAGGGTTCCTCATTCTCTTAATTATCTCTTCAATCTATATTTTATTTTCTACTATATGTGTGGCTAAATCTTCCTGACTCCTTGGGGGGTCTTTGGTAATTGGAGGAGGGCTAGGAGGGTTAGGAGGGCTAGAAGGGATAAGAAGGATAAGAGGGTTTTGTCTTACACTCGAATGAGTTGCAAACTGAAAAAATGGTTTTAACAAAAAAATAATGCAAAGTCAAACTTACTAATTTTTTTGTTAATTAGGATGAATTTAGTTTAATTACCTAACTTTTGCCATAACATTGTTGATTTGTTGACTTAATTGGCAAACTCAAGAAAATGTGGTGTGTAGCATAAGTTGTCTCCTCTTAGCAATTTAGTGTGAGCATGGTCAGAGTTTTGAATGTGAAATACTATGAGAGAATGCATAATGAAATGATATTATTTAGATATTTTTATTTTTTATATAATGTCAAAATATCGAGTGCGTACTTGTAAGTGTTAAAAACATGTATGTGTTTTAGGCTTGGTGTTTACCAAGCCTAAAAAACATAATGCAATGTCAAAATGTTGTGTGCATTTTTTTAAGTGTTAAAAATGTGTACGTGTTCTAGGTTTGGTGTTTAGATATATTTATTTTTATACAATGTCAAAATATTGTGTGTATACTTTTAAGTGTTAAAAACATGTACATGCTCTAGGCTTGGTGTTTACCAAGCCTAAAAAACATAATGCATACATGTTATTGAAATAAAGCATACATATTTACAATGAATTCATAAAAATGTCCACAAATTAGCCCCCCAAATTTCTACAGTTACTCTATAGTTAATTATAAATTTATAATATTATATACATAAAATGTTATCTCATAGTGTCCCTAAGGGTTAAGTTGAGTAGATGGGATCAATGACTTAAGTCACCCAGGTCTCAGGTTTAATCCTTGATTTACCCATGGTGTGTAAAGTGGGGCCTTTTCACATCACCTACACTCTAAAGTGGCCATGGGGACACCTTGAGGTAGGGGTCAAACTTTTCCATGTATTCCATATAGATCACAGTAGGGCGATTAAATTATAGATCATTCAATGGATATTATAGACCTAGGCTCACCTCTATTAATCTTTAGATTTAGATTAAATGTATTCAGCCAATGAGATGTGGGTGAGTTGGTTAAGTCACTTGGTTTTTTCAAGCCCCACCGAGGTTCAAATCTCTAGAAATGCATATGAAACTGGTTGTAGCCATAGATTATTTGTTAGGGTCGTTAATGGCTATTGAATATTCTCAAAGTATACATGTGGTATTACATAGGGATTTAGGCCCCTGATTATGTCTCAATCTAGTTCAAGATCTTATCAAAAGCCATTATCAAGCAAAAAAAAGTATCTCAGAATAAACTTAAAACATAAATAATTATTTTCTATCAAGTAATCGACTAATTTTAAAGTAACCCTTACGAACTAATTATTAAATAATTAATTATAATTATATATAAATTAATTAGATTATTATTATTTTTATATTTAAATTTATTATTTTCATACAAAATTATTCATGTATGTTTAAGTCATCTCAATATGACACATATGTATATTACAACATTTATTAGTAAAGTGAATAATGAAGAATATAATTTTTTTAAGGGGGGCTTCTCATTCTTTATAATATTTTTTAATTGGGTTAAGTATGAATTGTGGAAACTTATCATACTTGCAATTAATTTATTGATTAAGTATTTATGGATTTCACAATCTATATTATGAGAAAATAATTTTTCTAAAAAAATGAGTATTTTTTTTATGATCAATATTTCAGATCACATTTTATTATTTGTCCTTAGAAAAAATATATGGTTTTTTAATGATAAATCACATGACATGATTCAAAACATCAACCATCAAAAAGTTATTTAATCATTCACACACACACACACACACACACACACACACACACAGATATATATATATATATATATATATATATATATATATATATATATATATATTTGAATAGTGAATAACTTATAATTATTATTTTGAAACTAATAAATTATTTAATTATTTTTTAACTTATTTGATGTGTATATTGTGTACATGAAAATAGATCGCATGTGGAAAATGAACCAATAGTTAAAATAAGTATGATAAATGATATAATACATAATTATATGATATCTAATAGTTGTCATAATACATCAATACTACATGCTCATAAAATATCTACTAATTATCTAACTTTTATTATAAAACAATGAATCATTTAATAACATATAAGATTTACAATTACTAAATATATAATATACTATATATTTTTAATACATTGTAAATATTGAATCAATTATTTTTATATTACAATTTTTTTATTTTAAATCAATTCAAAAATATAAATTATTTTCCTACTAATCATATTAAAAAAATAATTAAACTTGTAAATAAATAATATGTGTACACCAAATAATGCCCCTAGAATATATATTTTGGGAAATACAAATTGAAAATGTATAACTATTGGCATCTTTCCCTAATGTCTAGATTTACAAAGTTGTTTAAAGAGTTACATACCAATCATTGAGAGCCTCATTTTCAGAACAAAATGTTTTCCGACTACCAGATTGGGGGACCAACCAAAAGTGCTATGTTCAAGTTGGAAAGTGAACAAATGTATAGACT
Organism: Torreya grandis; assembly: GCA_037957365.1. Taxonomy (NCBI): domain Eukaryota; kingdom Viridiplantae; phylum Streptophyta; class Pinopsida; order Cupressales; family Taxaceae; genus Torreya; species Torreya grandis. The sequence goes on along the minus strand of JARHVA010000852.1, from coordinate 810,150 downwards.
TCCAAATTTCATATAATAATTGAGAGCCTCATTATAATAGGTTGAAACATTGAATCCAAAATGGCTTGTCTGACTGAGTGAGGTCTGAGAGAGAGAAGGTCAAAAAATTGGTGTGCAAGACCAATAGTTTCCATTAGATATTATGATTTATTGTTGGAGTTTGTTATAAGGATGTTCTAGGATAATATTAATTCATTATAAATCCTTGAATGTGTTCCTTCAGGTGTCATAATTTCAAGTTTGCATGACTATGTTTTGAGGCTAATTGGCAGTTCTGCATGAATTATCCGCAAAGAAGAGTTTGAGTCCTTTTGTCCTAAGTTGTAAAGTCTAAAGCATATGGTGATGACCCTGAGGTCATGTAGATTATGTATATGTGTATTTTTTTCATGGTTATTTGGAAAAATCATGTTTATGATTCAGTTTTTCAAGATAGACTTTATGAGTATACACAAGCCTAATTATGAGCAATGCTAATGGTGGGCTTCAAGTGATGGTTGAAGCTAAAAAGTGTTATGAGTCCTATATGAGATTATAAGGGGTATATTTGATTGGAATATGATGTGTTACTTATATTTAAGGTGCTTAAATGTGTTTCAATAAAGGCAAAAGGTAACATGTCCTAAGTAGACCTAATGGGATTAGGTCTCCATGAGACCTAAAAATGAGATAAGGCCTAATTGAGGTAGGTCAGACCTAAAAGGACTCAAATAACATTTTATTAATGTTTATAATATGTCATAATATCTATTCCATGGTCAACCCAGTAAGGTAAGGATGCTTATATGACCAAGAAGGATAAACAAGAGACTTATGTAAATACAAGGAAGTTTTAGGCCTATTGAGTGAGTAGTGTGGAAGCAAAAAATATAATACTTTGGTAAGCAGAAAAAGGTCTTATAGACCATAAAATAAGTATATATATATAATGTAATGAATATTTTTTAGAGGTTATGTGTATAAAAACCATGGTCATATGATCTAATCAAGTCAAGATGAGGGCTAATTAAGTGAAGAAGGCGAAAGACCAGTTTGAGAGGGATAAAAGTGTGTGAAAAGTTAAAAATGAGGTCATCATTAGTTGGTTGATCAATAAGGTGATATAAAGGTGATAAAATAAATAATGTGGTTGTATTGGTGTTGAGTCATCTAGGGGGTTGGTGCCTCTTTGCAAGTTAGTGCTTGCTAAATCCTAGCTAGGTTGGTGCTTAACTAGTTGGGGTTGGTACTCCATGTGAAGTGGGTGCTTCACTAAATATGATGTTTGTCTTATAGGACTATAGTCCATTTGTATATATTAGTGGGTTTTATTCTACTTGAGGGTGTCCCATATATATAATGTGTTCTTTTACTTCATGCTTATGTGCATAGGTGTTTATGCTTGCAAAATGCATATGCTTGTTTGAATATTTTATGATTGCTAAAGTGTGACTGTTAAAAAAAATTTCAAGACTGATTCACCCCCCCCCCCCAATCATTTTTCTTCCAAATGTATAATATTAATTATAAATTACATTTATATATGTAAACATTAGTTAAGTAAAATCAACATATTCATGAGTAGATGGACCACCATCTATTTGCAAAAATGACGAGATCACCTCCTCTTGCTACTAAAAAATTACATGTATATTTTTTAATTTTACATGTAAATTAATTATTACCTTTTAAATACAAATATATCTAAAATTTTAACATGTAAAATATATAATATACCTACACAGGTGAATTTGAGGTCTCCACACCAAATTCATTTGCCAAAAAATCATCAAACATAACCATAACATATGTCCCCACCTTGCAACCTCCCTAAAAACACCACCATCCTCATCTAAAGGTCTATGCTTAAAACACCACAAGATATACAATGGTGTGGTCAGAAATTAGTGCTAGCTGGAGCATCCTCATGTCCAACTCTCCAACATTAGTGTTATAAAGCTTACTCATATGCATGAGGGTATCGATAAGCGCATTAAGTGCATGCAAAGAGTTAGTCTAGACAACCTCCTTCACTAAAAAAGGGTTTCTCTTAGGCTGACATGGATTTTGGAGAGGGGAAGTTGTAAGCTAATTAGTCACATGATGTACACCTATTCTATCATAAGTAGGGCCTTTTCCTCAGCCCTAAAACTCTAAGTAGTCAAAATAATTAGGAATCTCATTGAAGATAAACTCACATTGGAGCTTCCTCAAAAAAATACAAAGGAACCTCATGGTTGTTATAAGGCAGGTAATCAAATACCATCCACCATTGGTCCCAAAATTTGTCTCTTATCAACTTATGTTGGCATCAATGGATTGGGAACCATTTACATGATAATTGAGGTGATGCATTGGTTCATTGATCAATGAATAATGTAAAAATTTGGTATTTTATTATTTGCTTATCCCCTACACCATACCATGATAAATTTTTAGCATAATAAAACCTATACATCTCTCAATAAGATGTCTATCTATCAATTTGACTCATTATCAAGTCAAATTGGCCTAATAAGGCCTCTAATGTATTTTCTAATGAAGTATGGTGGGTGTTGGTCAAACAGGGTCCCTCATTCTCTTAATTATCTCTTCAATCTATATGTTATTTTCCACTATATGAGTGGCTAAATCTTCCTGACTCCTTGGGGGGTCTCTGGTAATTGGAGAAGGGTTAGGAGGGCTAGAAGGGATAAGAGGGTTTTGTCTTACACTCGAATGAGCTGCAAACTAAAAAAATGGTTTTAACAAAAAAATAATGCAAATTCAAAATAATTACTAATTTTTTTGTTAATTAGTAGGAATTTAGTTTAATTACCTCTCTTCTACCATAACATTGTTGATTTGTTGACTTAATTGGCAAACTCAAGCAAATGTGGTGTGTAGCATAAGTTGTCCCCTCTTAGTAATGTAATGTGAGCATGGTAAAAGTTTTGAATGTGAAATACTATGAGAAAATGTAGAACGAAATGATATTGTTGAGATATTTTTAGTTGTTTCATAATGTCAAAATATTGAGTGTGTACTTGTAAGTGTTAAAAACATGTATGTGTTCTAGGCTTGGTGTTTACCAAGCCTAAAAAACAAAATGCAATGTCAAAATGTTGTGCGCATGCATTTAAGTGTTAAAAATGTGTATGTGTTCTAGGTTTGGTGTTTAGATCTATTTATTTTTATACAATGTCAAAATATTTTGTGTGCACTTTTAAGTGTTAAAAACATGTACATGTTCTAGGCCTGGTGTTTACCAAGCCTAAAAAATATAATGCATACATGTTATTGAAATAATGAGTACATATTTATGATGAATTCATAAAAATGTCCAAAAATTAGCCCCCCAACTTTCTAAACTTACTCTATAGTTAATTATAAATTTTTAATATTATATACATAAAATGTTATCTTAGAGTGTCCCCAAGGGTTAACTTGAGTGGATGGGAGCAATGACTTAGGTCACCCAAGTCTCAGGTTTAATCCTTGATTTACCCATGGTGTGTACAATGGGGCCTTTGCACATCACCTACACTCTAAAGTGGCCATGGGGACACCTTGAGGTAGGGGTTAAACTTCTCCATGTATTCCACATAGATCACAGAAGGACGATTCAATTATGGATCATTAAATGGATATTACAGACCCAGGCCCACCTCTATTAAGCTTTAGATTTATATTAAATGTATTTAGCCAATGAGATGTGGGTGAGTTGGTTAAGTCACTTGGTTGTTTCAAGCCCCACCGAGGTTCAAATCTCTAGAAATGCATATGAGACCAGTTATAGCCATTGATTATATTTTTAGGGTCGTTAATGGTTGTTAGATATTATCAAAGTATACATGTGGTATTACATAGGGATTTAGGCCCTGATTATGTCCCAAGCTAGTTCAAGATCTAATCAAAAGCCATCACCAAGCAAAAAAAAAGTATCTCGAAATAAACTTAAAACATAATTAATTATTTTTTATCAAGTAATCGACTAATTTTAAAGTAACCCTTACAAACTAATTATGAAATAATTAATTATAATTATATATAACTTAATTAGATTATTATTATTTGTATATTCAAATTTATTATTTTTTATACAAAATTATTCATGTATGTTTAATTCATCTCAATATGACACATATGTATGTTAAAGCATTTATTATTAAAGTGAATAATGAAAAATACAATTTTTTTAAGGGGGGCTTCTCATTCTTTATAATATTTTGTAATTGGGTTAAGTATGAATTGTGTAAACTTATCATACTTGAAATTAATTTATTGATTAAATATTTAAGGCTTTCACAATCTATATTATGAGAAAATAGTTTTTTCCAAAAAAATGAGTATTTTTTATGATCAATATTTCAGATCACATTTTATTATTCATCCTTAGAAAAAATATATGATTTTTTAATGATAAATCACATGACATGATTCAAAACATCAAACATCAAAAAGTTATTTAATCATTCATACACACACACACACACACACACACATACATTTGAATAGTGAACAACTTATAATGATTATTTTGAAACTAATAAATTATTTAATTATTTTTTAACTTATTTGATATGTATATTGTGAACATGAAAATAGATTGCATGTGGAAAATGAACCAATAGATAAAAGAAGTCTGATAAATGATATAATACATAATTATATGATATCTAATAGTTTTCATAATACATCACTACTACATGCTCACAAAATATCTACTAATTATCTAACTTTTATATAAAATAATGAATCATATAATGACATATAAGATTTACAATTAATAAATATAGAATATACTATATATTTTTAATACATTATAAATATTGAATCAATTATTTTTATATTTCAAATTTTTTATTTTAAATCAATTCAAAAATATAAATTATTTTCCTTCTAATCATATTATAAAAATATTAAACTTTTAATCAAATAATATGCGTACACCAAATAATGCGCCTAGAATATATATTTTGGGAAATACAAAATAAAAATGTATAACTATTGGCATCTTTCCTGAATATCTAGAATTGCAAAGTTTTTTAAAGAGTTACATACCAATCATTGAGAGCCTCATTTTCAGAACAAAATGTCTTCCAACTACCAGAATGGGGGACCAACCAAAAGTGATATGTTCAAGTTGGAAAGAAAAAAAATGTATAGACCTCCTCATTGTCTATAATAATTGAGAGCCTCATTATAATAGGTTGAAACATTGAAGCCAAAATGACTTGTTTGACTGAGTGAGGTCTAAGAGAGAGAAGGCCAAAAAATTGGTCTGCAAGACCAATAGTTTCCATAAGATATTATGATATATTGTTGGAGTTTGTTATAAGGATGTTCTAGGATAATATTAATTCATTATAAATCCTTGAATATGTTCCTTTAGGTGTCATAATTTCAAGTTTGCATGACTATGTTTTGAGGCTAGTTGGCAGTTCTATGTGAGTTATCCACAAAGAAGAGTTGGAGTCCTTTTGTCCCGAGTTGTAAAGTCTAAAGCATATGGAGATGACCCTGAGGTCATGTAACTTATGTATATGTGTCCTTTTTTCATGGTTATTTGTAAAAATTATGTTTATGATTTAGTTTTTCAACATAGACTTTATGAGTATACACAAGCCTAATTATGAATAATGCTAGTGGTGGGCTTCAAGTGGTGGTTAAAGCTGAAAAGTGTTATGAGTCCTAGATGAGCTTATAAGGGTTCTATTTGATTGGAATATGATGTGTTACTTCTATTTAAGGTGCTTAAATGTGATCCAATAAAGGCAAAGGGTAACATGTCCTAAGTAGACCTAATGGGATTAGGTCTTCATGAGACCTAAAAATGAGATAAGGCCTAATTGAGGTAGGTCAGACCTAAAAGGACTCAAATAACATTTGATTCATGTTTATAATATGTCATAATATCTATTCCATGTGTTGTTCCCAAAGTTTGTCACTCATTTTTGGGACAACACATGAACTATTTTTGGTCTTACAAGCCAAAAATTCTCTCTTCCCTTCTCAAAAATTGTTTTGAGCCTTCAAATTCTCTATTTTTACAACGTTTTCAGCTAAGAGACTCTGTAGATATGTTTCTATGAACTCTGGAGGAAGAAATCTATGGACTTTATAGGCTTGAAACTATAGACTCTATAGGAAGAAATCTACAGACTCTGCAAATACAATTCTACGGACTCGAAACTACAGACTCTGCAGGCTTGAAACTACAGATTCTATAGGTTAGTTTCTAGTTTCTATAGACTGGGTTCTACGGACTCTACAAATACATTTCTATGGACTCTGCAGGTTCATTTCTATGAACTCTATAGGAAAGAAATGAGCTCTTGACACTTAGGCATTTTCAATCAGTCAGTTTAATTTCAAAAGCCTGAAGGACAAGTGCCTTTGCAGAGGGCACTTTAAAGCCAAAAGGACCCTTGCAACTTTTTTGAAAGACAACCTTGGAGGTCAAACAACCCTTTTAAAGGAATAAGCCTGACTGAAAGCTCAATGGAAAGCAAAATCAAGTGGGAAAGAGATGCGAGGGAAAATTTTATTTAAGATAAAATGTCTGAAGGAATTCTTTTGGGCATTTTTCCTGAAGGAATTGGAGCCTAAAGGAATTCGAGCCCGAAAGCCACCAGGTGAAACCGAAAGATCACCCAAAGGACCCCGAAGGGTAGGTACCCTTGCAGGGGCTCTCGCCAAGAAAAATAGACCCTTTTCAAGACCCCAAAGGGTAGGTCCCCTTTGAGAAGGATCAAACAAAAAAGCTAAAGGAATTGCCAAGGAGGATGACGAGCCTGAAGATGTCAAAGTTGAGCATCGTGAACTAGTCGTTGGGATCTAGATGTCTAATAATGTCCCCATAGCCATCAAATTCAAGGCAACCAACTAGCCATTAGCTTTCAAATGATGATGGGTTTGAAGATGTCAAATTTACTACAATTAAATAGCCATTGATCTTTGAAGGCTTGAGCATGGACTTGAATGCATTCAAAGGCCAAAACTCCAAAGAGAAGAACCGCTGAGAGAAGGAGCCAAAAGAGCCAACAAAGCTGAGAATATAGCCCTGAGAGCTCAGATTCAAGGAAAAGACAAAACCAAGAAGAGACAAAGAGGAAAATATCTATGTAGTAGTTATTCTAGTAGCTGAAACAATCTGTAAAGTAGATTTTTGAGCTTGCAAACATTGAAGGTGTGCCCTATTTGTCTCCCTTAGAGTAAAGGCAAAATGGACAGTTGCACAGACATCAAGTGACAAACTAGATGACCTAGACCCAGGAGGAGACATTTGAGATGACTTAGCATGCCATAGTTAAGGTAATTTCCCTATTTTTTAGCATGGTCCCTTGACAAATCTGGAAACGCATTCAAGGCATTGACTGCCACATGAGCCCCTCCATGGAACAAAGCACTAAGCCTTTCTTGGCCACTATATATTGTATTCTTTTACTTTATGCAAGGGGATATTTTTGGTTATAGAAGCAAAAATATGCCAAAATTGAGAGGCAATTACTGAGACTTTGAGCTCAGGTTGTTCATCATATTTCTTTGTTTGAATGAGAAAGCAAGTTACTTTCAGACTTTGTGATGTTATAGCTTGTGTCATTTAGGGGATTGTTCTTATGTCTATTTCTTGAATGTGTTCTTGTCTATTTTAAAGAAATAAGTAGAATTCATGGAAGTAATCGGGAAGGTGTCTTGAAGCCAACTGTGGAGAGACTTTGTGCCCCCATAATTGTCTTTAGTGTGTTTGTCTATTTTTTGTTTCTGTGTAAAGGACCTTAGGACGACTTTGTGCCCTCATTATCCTTCATATTTCACTCTTAGGTAGTTGAGGTGGAGACTTTGTGATACATCTCAATCTACTGGTTACTATGTCTTTTGTTACCAGTTACTTATCACTACCTAAAATAACTCTTGTTATTTTCTGCAAGATCACTTCTGAAAGAAGAGAAGTGCCTTCAGTATTTTCACCAAGATTTTCTCCTTTATTTTTGAACATCATCTCTAAAAAAAGAGAGATGGATGGTGTCATCCTACCCTTGAGTGTTACTTTCTACTTATATATATAGTATATAGCTAATCATATTTATAGGGAACCTCCCCTTGATGAGAGTAGAGATTTGTCCCCCTTTGATGTGGTAAACTTGCACATTTGGAAGACCAATCTCCCTATGCTATGGTTGAAGAGACCTATTTTTCTCATCAATTAGCTGGTGACAAAATATTCACCCAACACCATGGTCAATCCAATAAGGTAAGGATGCTTAAATGACCAAGAAGGATAAACAAGAGACTTGTATAAATACAAGGAAGTTTTAGGCCTATTGAGTGAGTAGTGTGGAAGCGAAAAATATAATACTTTGGTAAGTATAAAAAGGTCTTGTAGACCATAAAATAAGTATAGAGATAATGTAATAAATATTTTATAGAGGTTATGTGTATAAAAACCATGGTTGTATGATCCAATCAAGTGAAGATGAGGGCTAATTGAGTGAAAAAAGCTAAAGACGAGTTTGAGAGGGATAAAAGTGTGTGAAGAGTTAAAAAGGTAGTCATCATTTATTGGTTGATTAATAAGGTGATCTATAGGTAATCAAATAAATAAGGTGGTTGAGTTGGTGCTAAGTCATCTAGGGGGTTGGTGCCTCTTTGCAAGTTAGTGCTTGCTAAATCCTAGCTGGTTTGGTACTTAGCTACTTGGGATTGTTACTCCATGTGAAGTGGGTGATTCACTAAATTTGATGTTTGTATTATAGGAATATAGTCCATTTGTAGATATCAGTGGGTTTTTTTCTCCTTGAGTGTTTCCCATATATATAATGTGTTCTTTTACTTCATGATTATGTGGATAGGTGTTTATGCTTGAAAAATCCATATGCTTGTTTGAATATTTTATGATTGATTACGTGTGAGTGTTAAAAATGTTTTGAATACTAATTCACTCACCCCCCTCAGTCATTTTGCTTCCAACTATATAATATTAATTAAAAATTGCCTCTATATATGTAAACACTAGTTGAGTAAAAACAACATATTCATGAGTAGATAGACTACAATCTATTTGTGAAAATGATGAGATCATCTCCTCCTACTACTAAAAAATTACATGTATATTTTTTAATTTTATATGTAAATTGATTTTTACCTTTTAAATACAAATATATCTAAAATTTTAACATGTCAAATATATAATATACCTCCACAGGTGAATTCGAGGTCTCCACACCAAATACATATGCCAAAAAATCATCAAACCTAAACATAACATATGTCCCCACCCTACACCCCCGTGAAAACACCACCATACTCATCTAAAGGTATAATACATATAACACCACAAGATATACAATGGTGTGGTTAGACATCAGTGCTAGCTGGAGCATCCTCATGTCCAACTCTCCAACATTAGTGTCAGAAAGCTTACTCATATGCATAATGAGGGTATCAATAAGTGCATTAAGTGCAAGTAAAGTGTTAATCTCAACAACCTCCTTCACTACAGAAGGGTTTATCTTAGTTTGACATGGATTTTGGAGAGGGGAACTTGTAGGCTAATTAGTTACATGATGTGCACCTATTCTATCCTAAGCAAGGCCTTTTCCTCAGCCCTAAAACTTTGAGTAGTCAAAATAATTAGGAATATCATTTAGGATAAACTCACAATGGAGTTTCGTCAAAAAAATACAAAGGAACATCATGGTTGTTAAAAGGTAGGTAATCAAATACAATCCACCACTAGTCCCAAAATTTGTCTCTTATCAACTTATTCTGGCATCGATGGATTGGGAACCATTTACATGATAATTGAGGCAATGCATTGGTTGATGGATCAATGAATAATGTAAAAATTTGGTTTTTTTTTTTGATTATCCCCTACACCATGCCATGACAAATTTTTAGCATGATAAAACCTATACCTCTCTCAATAAGATGTCCATCTATCAATTTGACTCATTATCAAGTCAACTTGGCCTAGTAAGGCCTCTAACGTATTTTCTAATGAAGTATGGTGGGTGTTGGTCAAATAGGGTCTCTCATTCTCTCAATTATTTCTTTAATTTGTATTTCATTTTCCACTATATGTGTAGCTAAATCCTCTTGACTCCTTGGGGGGTCTTTTGTAATTGGAGGAGGGATAGGAGGGTTAGGAGGGCTAGAAGGGATAAGAGGGATAAGAGGGTTATGTCTTACACTCGAATGAGCTGCAAACTGAAAAAATAGTTTTAATAAAAAACTAATGCAAATTCAAAATAATTACTATTTTTTTTGTTAATTAGTAGGAATTTAGTTTAATTGCCTTTCTTCTGCCATAACATTGTTGATTTTTTGACTTAATTGGCAAACTCAAGCATAAGTTGTCTCCTCTTGGAAATGTAATGTGAGCATGGTCAAAGTTTTGAATGCAAAATATTGTGAGAAAATGTAGAATGAAATGATATTTTTTAGATATTTTTATTTTTTATACAATGTTAAAATATTGAGTGTGTACTTTTAAGTGTTGAGAACTATTTATTTTTATATAATGTCAAAATATTGTGTATAATTTTAAGTGTTAAAAACATGTACATGATCTAGGCTTGGTGTTTACCAAGCCTAAAAAACATAATACATACATGTTATTATAATAATGCATACACATTTGCGATGAATTCATAAAAATGTCCACAAATTAGCCCCCTAACTTTCTACACTTACTCTATAGTTAATTATAAATTTATAATATTATATACATAAAATATTATCTCAGAGTGTCCCCAAGGGTTAACTTGAGTGGATGGGAGCAATGACTTAGGTCACCCAGGTCTCAGGTTTAATCCTTGATTTACTCATAGTGTGTATAGTGGGGCCTTTGCACATTACCTACACTCTAAAGTGGCCATGGGAACACCTTGAGGTAGGGGTCAAACTTCTCCATGTATTTCACACAGATCATAGCGAGGTGATTCAATTATGGATCATTCATAAGGATATTATGAACCCAGGTCCACCTCTATTAAGCTTTAGATGTAGACTAAATGTATTTAGCCAATGAGATGTGGGTGAGTTTGTTAAGTCACTTGGTTGTTTCAAGTCCCACTGAGGTACAAATCTTTGGAAATGCATATGAGACCAGTTGTAATAATTGATTATATTTTTATGGTCATTAATGGTTGTTGTATATTCTTGAAGCATACATGTGATATTACATAGGTATTTAGGCCCCCGATTATGTCCCAACCTAGCTAAAGATCTGATCAAAAGCCCTCACCGGGCAAAAAAAAGGTATCTTGAAATAAACTTAAAACATAATTAACTATTTTTTATCAAGTAATCGACTAATTTTAAAATAACTCTTGCAAAATAATTATTAAATAATTAATTATAATTATATGTAACTTAATTAGATTATTATTATTTTATATTCAAAATTATTATTTTTTATACAAAATTATTCATGTATGTTTAAGTCATCTCAATAGGACACATATGTACGTTAAAGCATCTATTAGTAAAGTGAATAATGAAGAATAATTTTTTTTTTTTAGGGGGGCTTCTCATTCATTATAATATTTTATAATTGGGTTAACTATGAATTGTGGAAACTTATCATATTTGCTATTAATTTATTGATCAAATATTTCAGATCACATTTTATTATTCATCCTTAGAAAAAAAATATATGATTTTTTAATGATAAATCACATGACATGATTTAAAAAATCAACCATCAAAAATTTATTTAATCATTCATACACACACACACATAGATTTGAATAGTGAACAACTTATAATGATTATTTTGAAACTAATAAATTATTTAATTATTTTTTAACTTATTCTATATGTATATTATGAACATGAAAATAGATCGCATGTGGAAAATGAACCAATAGATAAAAGAAGTCTGATAAATGATATAGTACATAATTATATGGTATCTAATAGTTATAATTATACATCACTACTACATGCTCATAAAATATTTACTAATTATCTAAATTTATTATAAAATAATGAATCATATAATAAGCTATAAGATTTACAGAATATACTATATATTTTTAATACATTATAAATATTGAATCAATTATTTTTATATTTCAAATTTTTTATTTTAAATCAATTCAAAAATATACATTATTTTCCTACTAATCACATTAAAAAAAAAATCAACTTTTAAATAAATAATATGCATACACCAAATAATGCCCCTATAATATATATTTTGGGCAATATCAATTAAAAATGTATAACTATTGGCATCTTTCCCTAATATCTAGATTTACAAAGTTGTTTAAAGAGTTACATACCAATCATTTAGAGCCTCATTTTGCACGTGCACATAGACATATATGAGGGAGAACTCATCGAATCCTGCACATGCACATAGACATGCATGAATACATATACGAGAAAATAAAATACTTGAATCTAAACTTGGAATATAACCCCTAATTTTTAAAATTAACATTTCTATCATGTTTTAAACTTCAAATCAAAGGCACATATGAAAATAAGCTAAATAATAATAAACCATAAGATATTTTTATAACTAGTGAATAACCTTCTCGTCCTTGAAGCACCTTGTCTAGATCCTATGTGGTATGTGTGACTCAAGAAAATATGATCTTTTTGAAGTGTCTAGCAACAATTGTTGCAAGTGGTGAAAATGACATAAAATTAAAAAGATAAGTTTGTAAACATAAATTAGGACCATGCCCTTACCCAAGTACTACAAACATGCAACCGAATAATGTAAATCAACTAAAATATATTAAATGTATACACATCCTCTTTCTAATACTAGTACTACATGCATATATCATCTTCTCTATAATGATGCTCTCCTTCAAGCATGAGAGAAATTTAATTTCATGATCTAACTCACTCAAACATATGAATAGTTAATAAGGTTAACATATCAAACATAGAGACATTATCAAAATACAAAATTACATCAAACACCCATGATAACAAATAATTTCAACATTACATTTTATTAAGTAAATAATTAGCTATCTAATAATTTTTTAGTCCATCATCATTCAACAAGATAATTATATAAGCCCACATAATCAAATCTATGCAATTTATCTATTTGGCATACATGCCAATTATTACAACAAGAAAGTATAAATAGTCTAGTTAGAAAAACTAGATGTGACATCATACCCTCTTCCTTAGGAAAGGCATCAACCCAATGACTACTCAAATGAAACTAAACAAGTAAATGTAAAAAAGTCTTGAAGACTTCATCATAGTCTTCACATGTAGTCTCCTCAAAGTATTAGTCCCATTATACCTTACACTAGGAGACTTCCATGTTTTGTGAAGTCAGTTTATAAGCCCCAATAACCCATAAGGGTTTTACCTCAACCATTCCCAGATCCTAGACCTGCAAGTTTTCCAACTTGGATTGTTGATTGGATAATACATTAGAAGCATACTTTATAAAAATTAGTTCCATCCCTGCTATTTTACTCTCTATCAAAGTTAAATGTGGTAACAAAGCTTATTTTTGTAACAAAGGGTTAAATAATTTGTTTTTTCAACAAAAAAACCATACTTATTTCCTTATAAGCAAGAAAATGATTGGGTTATCATATCAAGACAATTCTATATCTTATATAGTTTCTAAGAAAAATAGACATACATACACATGTTTATGAGGATGGGGCCCCATCAACATAAATAGTGTACACTTTGCTTCCCTCAAATTTGAAAGTATAGCTTAACCCAACTATAGGAAAACTTATGGGAATATTCTATCCACCCATAAAATTATCTAAACACTTTTAAATTTGATGCAAAAAGGCTACCAAGGTGTTTTTCCAACCCTTCCCAAAGTGCCTTATCTACCCTTGCATCAAGGTTCATACTTGAATACATTAGCTAATCTTTGTGTGAAAAAAATCACAAGAGCTAAACTATCACATCCCTGTGAAGTGTAGTGTAGGATCATCCAATTAATGTAACATCAGTGTTGATGATATCTTTCATCTTATCCTATCAAAACTTTGACAAGTTATGAATAAATCCTTCTGCAACAACTATCCTAATGACATATAGGCTTCTTCCCTATCAAAATATTATCAATTTACATAAAAAATTAACATAATATTGATATTAAACATATATGTGTCCTAACATGTTGTTTGTGTTCCTTTATTTTGATAACTTTTTTGCTTACCTATAGTTTATACCAATCACTATTTTATCAATGTATCCTTTAAATGAAAGTCTTTTAAGCATTTCCACAATCTTGCTCGATTTGTGTGTTCGAATTTATCATGCTAATAATTCCAACACCTTGCTACAAAAATTGTGACTACCTTCCTAAATCCAAGTTAGAGTACACTCAATTAAAATACAATATTCCCTTCATCACTCCTAAGTGACATAAGTAAGGAGTATTTTTTCCATCCTCCAACACTCTGATTTCATAATTCACCAAGTTTTGTTGCCTATGCCTTACCTTCAAGTCTAGGGTGTCTCCCACCTTTGACCTGATAACCCTCATAGATATAATCCTGATTACCAATTTCTTGGGAATTTTTGGCCTTATAAAAAAGATTCATTTGAATCTAGATATATCAATACTTTGAAGACTAAATGTATTACTATTATTATGGCCAATATGAGTCTTATTTGAATGATGGATTTTTAAACTATACTTCCTTTGCCTTTAATGTCCTTTAAGTTGAAAACATACTCAAGTGTTCAATCATGAACTCATTTTTTTCCTATGAACATAATCCTGCATTCATCTAATTTATTTAAATTTATGAAACCATTAAACATGTGGACTATGGCTTATATTAAAAATATTTATCTTACATGGCTTATAAGCCACTATATATCCAACTAACTCAATCACTACCAAGCCATCCCATGATGCATTCATGGTATTGATGTAATTGACATTTGGGTCAAGTGAACTTAGCCCTTGTCCTAAGGTTAATGTGGAGTCTTAAAACTCACTTTTCACTTTTTCACCAAAAACTTCTAGGTCTTCATCTATAGTGGAAGGATTCATTTTATTGAAGAAGGTGCCTTATGTTCCCCATGTGTGTGATGAACCATCCAAAAAGTAATTTATCAAAAAAAAAAATATCTAAAAATGTCTTATTAAACTAGAAAGGCTTCCCATACATCACACATGTATATCATGTTATCATACTTTCTAAAAATCCCTTTAATTAGTTTATGTCCAATTTACAATTATCTAGTTGGTAGATGAAACAATGATGTCTGCCAGTAAAACCAAACCCAATTATAATTTTTTTTAAATCCTAAGAAAATAATTATTTTGAACATTTGAATAAGTGAAAAGAAAATTTTTTAATATTTTAATACATGAATTAACTCAACCAATTCCTTATATGACCCGGCTTATAATTTTGCATACCAAGGTTTGATTCCTAATTGTTCAACTATTTAAAATAGCTCGCTATATTAAAAACATTAAACTCTATGAAGGTTCAATCCTCCACAAATGTGTAATACACCATAAATCATCCAAAATGTGTTTATTTAGATGTTAAATCTATATTTTACATGATAAAATAGTCTTGCATACTTGATAAATATCACTAAAGGTTCTACCCCTTAAGTTCATGACTTTCCCACTGTCGAAAGGCTTATTATCTCCATCTCAATATGCCTAAATACATATGTTATGGTCTGACAATGATATTTTTATTACCAAGATCACATGTATCTCATAGTATGCTTAAAGCCTGATATATATCCTTCACTATCAGTTACAAAGTTTCAACATTTTTCTATTCTCTAGGATACTAGCATTCAGACTTGGGCACTAGTGTCATGGATACAATGCTAATGTATATACTGTAAAACACTTAAATTTTTAAATATTTTTATATGTATGGGTTAGTATATTTGTCTTAAATTACCCTCCATGAGACTATTTTAAAAATGTGTTATATAAATACAAAACAAACCCCAATCATTGATCATGTAGCAAAAATACCAAGACATCACCTATAAATATCACTAAATCATTCACATAGTAAATTTATACTACCACTTTCTTCCTTCTTACAATATCAATCATAGGAACAATATTTATTATAGGTCTAAAGCATTCAAATAATAACCCATGAAAATTAGTTGTCAAGTTGCAAGCTAGATCACTACATCCACTCGCATATAGCATATTACATCATTGTTCACACACAAACCCACAAAAGGGGAGAACTACATCATTCTAAGGCCCTCTTTAGAGTATATGGATATGTAGGTAATGCTCACTGATAGATGGGTCTTTGGGATCAACTCAACTTAACTTGAGCCCAGTAACCCTCATTTTAAAAGGTCGCATGCCCTAATTGGGAAACCAAGGATTTGGATTAAAAAAACTAACATCCAAAATGTATGCACACAATTTGAACAAACAATATTCAAGGAAATAAATAACTCTAATATATGTAGGTATAATTTATATAAAAGTAAATTTTATTCATTGTGGACATAAGTGTTAATATTAGAACAAAACCATCGACATTGGTGTTTGTATTTCAATAGGAGTGTCTAGGCTTACAGAGAGCTAATTTCTAGAATCTGATGCATCATAGCTAAGCATCATCCTAATTATTTCCATTCTTTCACTTATTATATCTTATTGCACATTAGTAAATAATATAAATATTGTCTCTTCTTTGTGTTTAAGCATGAAAATTACTGTTTGGCATTATAATTTATATAATTAGTAAATTTTCATAATTCAACACTGTACCAAAATATATTATGAGTATGAGTTATCTAATTGGCATGTTTTTAATATTATCTTTCTCCTTAGTTTATTATGCTATGATTTTACATTAATTATTATTTCCAAAATGGGTTAAACATTTGGTAAACCTAGACTCTAAGTCTTTGAATGCAAACCCTAGCTTGTTGTAGGATTTTCAATATTCTAGGATTTAAGATTGTTGTGGTTATTCATATCTTGATATTATTAATATATATGAAATCTAAGCATAATGATAAACTAGATGTTGCATCCTTTGAACATATTGATCTTCATTTTATACCACCTAATATGTTTTGAACTAATACCCTTTCAAATTCTATAATAAATGAGAATGTCAATAATGACAATGAACTAATTATTAAAAAAAATCTCATAAAGGATGAATCTGATTATGAAAACAATGAAAGACATGAGAATAATGAACTTGAGCAAGTTGAATAAGAGAAAATTAAATCTATTCCATTTTATATTAGAGTGTATTCGTAAAAATATTGAAGATATTCAACAGATCCTAAATACTATATTGGAAACTAAAGAATTCAAAGATGTTAGTGAAAAACCATTGTTCTCTATTGATAAAAATATTAGGGCTATTAGATATGCCTGTCATACATTCCTCTTAATATCTCTCCGCTTGTGCATAACATTAATTTATACATCTAGTGGGGACATGAGATATGTTTTCAACCCATTGTTCCCCAAAGCTCAAACAACTATTGCTACATCATTTGTGGGAATAATTGATACTTCAACACAGTTTCCAGTTTCAATGCATATATCAACACAAGTGTTGGCATCCCCTTTGGTGACTTCTCAAATATCAAATCTTAATCCCAATGGGTCTATTGTGAAAACCCTTCTACAAGTTATTAAAGCTTTGGAAGCTAAGGTTACCAATATTGAGTAAAATTCATTGAAAAAAACTCATGCTATTGATTCAAAAGATGTATTACATAATCCTATTTCACTTAAAATATTTTTTCACCATTTTCCAACTAGTTTTTTAGCACCCAAGTTCATAATTTATGATGGAAAGGGTGATCCTAAAGAACACCTTTGATATTTCTATGCAACATGCCTTGATTATGCTTCCAATGATAATTTTTTGACAAAATTATTTCCATGAATCCTAAAGGACTGTGATTTGATATGGTTCTATGTTATACCATTAAAATTAGTAAGATCATTCAAGCCTCTAACCTATGATAATAAAGAAACAAAATTTTACCAAAAAATATTCACTCGAATATGGGACTCATACAAATAACTTCCCTTTTTTTTTAACACAAAATAAATAACATATTTTTCTTCAAATAAGATTACAAAAATAGAAAATAAATATATATACAATACAAATATAATCTTAGAAAGATTATAATTGAACATGAGGCACAAAAGAAACATATTCAAATAAAATTAGGAATGCATAGAGACAACAAATTCAACAAAAAAATATTTATGCGTTAAAGTTGTGAAATATTGAATAAGTGTAAACACAAAATAAACATGAAAAAATAAATAAATTGATTATTTGAAAGCTTATGTTGGATTTGAAGATATAAGAAAGAAGACAGATAAATATTCCCTAGCACTTATACAATGTGTTAATCTTGTAGGTGGTAAGCCAATATAACACTATAATAATGGCTTCCAAAATAAGCTGACATTATTTTATATCTATCTTTAATATACTAAATCTAATCTACAATAATAATAAATAAATAAGTCCAACCTATCAAATTTAGATGACAAACTAGGATCAACCATAGTTAATAATAACGATTCAAACATTTGAATATATATTTAATCAAAAAATGAAAATCTCGAGTTTAATGGACCTCAGAGGTTACAATTAAATTTCACTTCAAGTGAAAAAGGATCATACCTAGATTTAATATATAAATAATCCAATGCATGACCACTGATATAATATTAGACACATTATATAATTTTTTGACTATATTCATGCAACTATGAAGCCTTTCAGCCATATTAATTTATATCAGCATGAATCCCAAAATCCATATTAATATACTAAAGTCTCAGACCACTTTAATTTACATATAAATTATGAATATAATCACATTATAGTTTAATGTGACCCTAACATATCCAAGTGGCTACCAGCAACACTTCCTTGTAGACACAACCCAAACCATAAGATGAAATAAATTATGTAATGTGTCGATATACTTGAGAGGGTTTATAAGGTTCATAAGGGGAATTAGCACCATGTTCAAGGTGATATATGTGGCCTTATCATGGATTCAACTCTAGATTGAACTTGAGCACATTGCATAATGCATATGTGGACTTATACAAAATCTCACATAATTCACCAAAGTGAAAGGTGTTGAATTCAAGGTGAGGGAATAGTGTCACCCTTACACACACTTGATCTCCAAAGTCATCAACTATGGATTAAATTTCCACATCGAATCACCAAAGTGTCCCAAGTCACATATACATGGATCATGCACATTTAACGCTTATAACATACTAGAATGACCATCACATGTCAAGTGATTATCATAAATAATTAGCTAAATTTAGCTATCATTGTGGATCTCACAAGATATATATCATGGTATATAACCCCATGATTCTACACCTTCATAGAGTGGGATTAATCTATGTCTTTGCAAAGCAAGGCCATCATGCCACGATGGGCTCCACATGTCCTCATCATCGGTCACCTAAAACTCATTCAGTTAAATGTGAACACCATACATGTTCACATTTTTCCCATGTCATGTCCATTCTAGGTAATGCACACGATAACCAATGTAAGTTCCCACGGTCACTCTCAACCATACATTCATGACATAATATACTTGATGTGAGGATTCACACTACACATATGGCCTAAATTAAATATTTTCATCAATATCAAGATCAATCCTTGGGCCTATTTTCAATTCCTAAGGACCCCTTTTTGGTGTCCTAGTCACCTAATAAGGTAGACATATTTCATGTGGCCTTATAAAATTTATTAACATTATGTAGGGACTTGGCAATATCGCCATTTCATCTTAACCAAGTTATTTAGATATTATATCATGTGGCCTAAGTAACTAGGTGAGATCTCAACCATCCACATATCTAGATCACATTATCTTAGGATCATATAAAATGTTGAACCCATGAAGTAACTTGAGTGTGATCACTTAGAGCACAGGATCTATGCCAAGTGGAAAATTCATAAAAGGATTTTCTCAGAGGTCTAAATTCAAAGAGATTCATTTATTAATTAAAATTTAGGCCATTGTGACCTAAGTTGTAAGACTATTCTCGTAACTCTTTATTTTAAATTATAGAGTTGTTATGCACACATTAAATATAGCTTAAAACTTATGTAGATGAGATCAAGCTCAATCCCCTAAGATGGTGACATATGTTGCCATCATGACCTCATGTGGTCAAGGACTCCATGGAGTCTAAACATGAAGATAAATCACCTCGTTATCTTATGGCTATGTGATTATGCCGAGTGGCATGATCTTCGCCACCTGATTCACATAGACTAATTTACTTAGTAGTGTGAACAAACACAAAAACAAGATATTGTGATAAAAGGGTATAGAGCTCAAAATGACATTGATTTATCAAAAAGAGGTTTTCCACCTTCAAGATCACTATGAATGGCTACAAAAATCATCAAAGATGATGATATGATAGTTAAAAATAAGTAATGGATTATTACATGCCACACTGATATTTCCTTTCAATGTTACTTGTAATTGCAGATCTAGTAGAGGTCACAAGAACCTAAATCCCAAGTGATCACAATAAATTCATTCCTTCAAAGTTTGTCTATATTATTCATGGCCATGATATAAGGGATAAGATGGTCTTGTAAGGCTTTTCAATAGTCTATAGTGTTTTGATTGCAAACCAATAAAGGAATGAGGCTAGGATATTGTGACCTCCATTAATTTATTTAGTTTTGTGATCATGAATCATAGTTGTGATGATATTAACATATATCCTTTTGAGGGTCAATTAATTCCCTCACATGGATATCTCCTTGCTTAACTTGATGATCAAGGTTCAACCAATGAACTAATTTTAAGATTCATGCATACGATTAATTATGGTTACGACCAAAGATTGTTGGCCACAGCTTTAATCATGAAATCCAAGGCCATTATATATCTCAGACCCTAAGGTTTAATGAGTTTAGAGTATCCAATTAAGTTTTAATTAAGGTGATGATTAGTCTAAGGTGGAGGCTAAGGATTCATTTCCATTAGAAAGACTTGAATTTAAGTATGCCTATTTATTTATTAGTCATTGGTTAATTTCTAACTAGTGGCCTCATCCATATTTAGCATTCAATGGCCATAAAGGGAAAGACCCTTTTAAATTTAATTTGACTACACATGTTACTCATTCTACATAATGCATATATAACTATCAACATTTTTTCCTGAAGGATTAAATGATTTTAAAGGATTAATCATGTTCGTACTTATCAATTTATGTTGGCATCGATAGATTGGGAACCATTTACATGATAATTGAGGTGATGCATTGGTTGATTAATCAATGAATAATGTAAAAATTTGGTCTTTTATTATTTTATTATCCCCTACACCATTCCCTAATAAATTTTCACCATAATAAAACCTATACCTCTCTCAATAAGATGTTCATCTATCAATTTTACTAATTATCAAGTCAACTTGGCCTAATAAGGTCTCAAAGGTATTTTCTAATAAAGTATGGTGGGTGTTGATCAAACAGGGTCCCTCATTCTCTTAATTATCTCTTCAATCTATATTTTATTTTCCACTATATGTGTAGCTAAATCCTCCTGACTTCTTGGGGGGTCTTTGGTAATTGGAGGAGGCATAGAAGGGTTAGGAGGGCTAGAAGGGATAAGAGGGATAAGAGGGTTTTATCTTACACTCAAATGAGCTGCAAACTAGAAAAAGGGTTTTAACAAAAAAAATAATGTGAATTCAAAATAATGACTAATTTTTGTGTTAATTAATAGGAATTTAGTTTAATTACCTCTCTTTTGCCATAACATTGTTAATTTGTTGACTTAATTGGAAAACTCAAGCAAATGTGGTGTGTAGCATAAGTTGTCTCCTCTTGGAAATGTAATGTGAGCATGGTCAGAGTTTTGAATTTGAAATGTTGTGAGAAAATGCAAAATGAAATGATATTGTTTAGATATTTTTATTTTATATACAATTTTAAAATTTTGAGTGCATAATTTTAAGTGTTAAAAACATGTATGTGTTCTAGGCTTGGTGTTTACTGAGCCTAAAAAACATAATGCAATGTCAAAATGTTGTGTGCATACTTTTAAGTGTTAAAAATGTGTACGTGTTCTAGGTTTGGTGTTTAGGTCTATTTATTTTTATACAATGTCAAAATATTGTGTGTGTATTTTTAAGTGTTAAAAACATGTACATATTCTAGGCTTGGTGTTTACCAAGCCTAAAAAACATAATGCATACATGTTATTGAAATAATGCGTACATATTTGTAATGAATTCATAAAAATGCCCACAAATTATCCCCCCAACTTTCTACACTTACTCTATAGTTAATTGTAAATTTATAATATTATATACATAAAATGTTATCTCAGAGTGTCCCCAAGGGTTAAGTTGAGTGGATGGGAGAAATGACTTAGGTCACCCAGGTCTCAAGTTTAATCCTTGATTTACCCATGGTGTGTAAAATGGGGCCTTTGCACATCACCTACACTCTAAAGTGGCCATGGGGACACCTTGAGTTAGGGGTCAAACTTCTCCATGTATTACACATAGATCACAATAGGATGATTCAATTATGGATCATTTGATGGATATTACAGACCTAGGCTCACCTCTATTAAGCTTTAGATGTAGATTAAATGTATTTAGCCAATGAGATGTGGGTGAGTTGGTTAAGTCACTTTATTTTTTCAAGCCCCACCGAGGTTCAAATCTCTAGAAATGCATATGAGACCAGTTGTAGCCATTGATTATATTTTTAGGTTCATTAATGGATATTGCATATTCTCAAAGTATATATGTGGTATTACATAGGGATTTAGGCCCCCGATTATGTCCCAAGCTAGTTCAAGATCTGATCAAAAGCCATCACCAAGCAAAGAAAAAGTATCTCAAAATAAACTTAAAACATAATTAATTATTTTTTATCAAGTAATCGACTAATTTTAAAGTAACCCTTACAAGCTAATTATTAAATAATTAATTATAATTATATATAACTTAATTAGATTATTATTATTATTATTTGTATATTCAAATTTATTATTTTTTATACAAAATTATTCATATATGTTTAATTCATCTCAATATGACACATATGTATGTTAAAGCATTTATTATTAAAGTGAATAATGAAAAATACAATTTTTTTAAGGGGGGATTCTCATTCTTTACAATATTTTGTAATTGGGTTAAGTATGAATTGTGTAAACTTATCATACTTGAAATTAATTTATTGATTAAATATTTAAGGCTTTCACAATCTATATTATGAGAAAATAGTTTTTCCAAAAAAATGAGTATTTTTTATGATCAATATTTTAGATCACATTTTATTATTCATCCTTAGAAAAAATATATGATTTTTTAATGATAAATCACATGACATGATTCAAAACATCAACCATCAAAAATTTATTTAATCATTCATACACACATATACATTTGAATAGTGAACAACTTATAATGATTATTTTGAAACTAATAAATTATTTAATTATTTTTTAACTTATTTGATATGTATATTGTTAACATGAAAATATATCGCATGTGGAAAATGAACCAATAGGTAAAATAAGTCTGATAAATGATATAATACATAATTATATGATATCTAATAGTTTTCATAATGCATCACTACATGCTCACAAAATATCTACTAATTATCTAAATTTTATTATAAAATAATGAATCATATAATAACATATAAGATTTACAATTACTAAATATAGAATATACTATATATTTTTAATACATTATATATATTGAATCAATTATTTTTATATTTCAAACTTTTTATTTTAAATCAATTCAAAAATATAAATTGTTTTCCTACTAATCATATTAAAAAAATATTAAACTTTTAAATAAATAATATGCATACACCAAATAATGACCCTAGAATATATTATTTGGGCAATACAAATTAAAAATGTATAACTATTGGCATCTTTCCCTAATATCTAGATTTACAAAGTTGTTTAAAGAGGTACATACCAATCATTGAGAGCCTCATTTTCAAAATAAAATGTTTTCTGACTACTAGATTGGGAGACCAACCAAAAGTGCTATGTTCAAGTTAGAAAGTGAACAAATGTATAGAACTCCTAATTTTATATAATTATTGAGAGCCTCATTATAATAGGTTGAAACATTGAAGCCAAAATGGCTTGTCTGACTGAGTGAGGTTTGAGAGAGAGAAGGTCAAAAAATTGGTCTGCAAGACCAGTAGTTTCCATTAGATATTATGATATTTTGTTGGAGTTTTTTATAAGGATGTTTTAGGATAATATTAATTCATTATAAATCCTTGAATTTGGTCCTTTAGGTGTCATAATTTCAAGTTTTCATGACTATGTTTTGTGGCTAGTTGGCAGTTATGCGTGAGTTATTTGGAAAGAAGAATTTGAGTCCTTTTGTCCTAAGTTGCAAAGTCTAAATCATATGGTGATGACCCTGAGGCCATGTAGATTATGTATATGTGTCTTTATTTCATGGTTATTTTTAATTTTTTTTTAATGATTCATTCGTTCAAGATAGACCTTATTAGTATACACAAGCCTAATTATGAACAATGCTAATGGTGGGCTTCAAGTGGTGGTTGAAGCTAAAAAGTGTTATGAATCTTAAATGAGATTATAAGGAGTATATTTTGTTTGAATATGATGTGTTACTTATATTTAAGTTGCTTAGTGTTCCAAGAAAGGCAAAGGGTAACATGTCCTAAGTAGACCTAATGGGATTAGGTCTCCATGAGACCTAAAAATGAGATAAGGCCTAATTGAGGTAGGTCATACCTAAAACAACTCAAATAACATTTGATTCATGTTTGTAATATGTACTAATATCTATTACATGGTCAACCTAGTAAGGTAAGGATGCTTATATGACCAAGAAGGATAAACAAGAGACTTGTATAAATACAAGGAAGTTTTAGGCCTATTGAGTGAGTAGTGTGGAAGCAAAAAATATAATACTTTGGTAAGAATAAAAAGGTCTTTTAGACCATCAAATAAGTATAAAAATAATTTAATAAATATTTTATAGAGGTAATGTGTATAAAAACCATGGTCATATGATCTAATCAAGTCAAGATGAGGGCTAATTGAGTGAAGAACGCTAAAGACCCGTTTGAGAGGGATAGAGGTGTGTGAAGAGTTAAAAAGGTGGTCATCCATGAATTGGTTGATTAATAAAGTGATGTAAAGGTGATCAAATAAATAATGTGGTTGAGTTGGTGCTGAGTCATCTAGGGGGTTGGTGCCTCTTTTCAAGTTGGTGCTTGCTAAATCCTAGCTGGGTTGGTGCTTAGCTAGTTGGGATTGGTACTCCATGTGAAGTGGGTGCTTCACTAAATTTGATGTTTGTCTTATAGTAATATAGTCCATTTATAGATATCAATGGTTTTTTATCTCCTTGAGGGTTTCCCATATATATAATGTGTTCTTTTACTTCATGCTTATGTGGATAGGTGTTTATGCTTACAAAATCCATATGCTTGTTTGAATATTTTATGATTGATTAAGTGTGAGTGTTAAAAATGTTTTGAAGACTAATTCACCCCCCCCACCTGCCCTTAGTCATTTTTCTTCCAACTGTATAATATTAGTTAAAAATTACCTATATATATATGTAAACACTAGTTGAGTAAAAACAACATATTCACGAGTAGATGGACCACAATCTATTTGTGAAAATGACAAGATCATCTCCTCCTACTACTAAAAAATTAAATTTATATATTTTAATTTTATATGTAAATTAATTAGTACCTTTTAAAGACAAATCTATCTAAAATTTTAACATGTCAAATATATAATATACCTACACAGGGGAATTCAAGGTCTCCACACCAAATACATAAGCCAAAAAATCATCAAACATAACCATAGCATATGTCCCCAACCTACACCCCCTGTAAACACCACCATCCTCATCTGAAGGTATAATACATATAACACCACAAGATATGCAATGGTGTGGTCAGAGATCAGTGCTAGCTGGAGCATCCTTATGTCCAACTCTCCTACATTAGTGTCAGAAAGCTTACTCATATGCATAATGAGGGTATCAGTAAGTGCATTAAGTGCATGCAAAGTGTCAATATCAACAACCTCCTTCACTACAGAAGGGTTTATCTTAGGTTGACATGGATTTTGGAGTGGGGAACTTGTAGGCTAATTAGTCACATGATGTGCACCTTTTCTATCCTAAGCAAGGACTTTTTCTTAGCTTTAAAACTCTGAGTAGTCAAAATAATTAGGAATCTCATTGAGGATAAACTCATAATGGATTTTCCTCAAAAAAATACAAAGGAACCTCATGGTTGTTACAAGGTAGGTAATCAAAGACCATCCACCATTGGTTCCAAAATTTGTCTCTTATCAACTTATTTTGGCATCGATGGATTGGGAACCATTTATGTGATAATTGAGGTGATGCATTGGTTGATGGATCAATGAATAATATACAAATTTGGTCTTTTATTATTTGATTATCCCTTACACCATGCCATGACAAATTTTTATCATGATAAAACCTATACCTCTCTCAATAAGATGTCCATCTATCAATTTGACTCATTATCGAGTCAACTTGGCCTAGTAAGGCCTCTAAGGTATTTTCTAATGAAGTATGGTGGATGTTGGTCAAACAGGGTCTCTCATTATCTCAATTATGTCTTTAATTTGTATTTCATTTTCCACTATATGTGTAACTAAATCCTCCTGACTCCTTGGGGTGTCTTTGGTAATTGGAGGAGGGATAGGAGGGTTAGGAGGGATAGAAGGGATAAGAGGGATAAGAGGGTTATGTCTTACACTTGAATGAGCTGCAAACTAAAAAAATGGTTTGAATAAAAAAATAATACAAATTCAAAATAATTACTAATTTTTTTGTTAATTAGTAGGAATTTAGTTTAATTTCCTCTCTTCTACCATAACATTGTTGATTTTTTGACTTAATTGGCAAACTCAAGTAAATGTGGTGTGTAGCATAAGTTTTCTCCTCTTGGAAATGTAATGTGAGCATGGTTAAAGTTTGAGTGCAAAATATTGTGAGAAAATGCAGAATGCAATGATATTGTTTAGATATATTTATTTTTAATACAATGTCAAAATATTGAGTGCATAATTTTAAGTGTTAAAAACATGTATGTGTTCTAGGCTTGGTGTTTACCAAGCCTAAAAAACATAATACAATGTCAAAATGTTGTGTGCATACTTTTAAGTGTTAAAAATGTGTACGTGTTCTAGGCTTGGTGTTTAGAGCTATTTATTTTTATATAATGTCAAAATATTTTGTGTGTACTTTTAAGTGTTAAAAACATGTACATTTTATAGGCTTGGTGTTCACCAAGCATAAAAAAACATAATGCATACATGTTATTAAAATAACGCATATACATTTGTGATGAATTCATAAAAATGTCCATAAATTATCCCCCTAACTTTCTACACTTACTCTATAGTTAATTATAAATTTATAATATTATATACATAAAATTTTATCTCAAAGTGTCCCCAAGGGTTAACTTGAGTGGATGGGAGCAATGACTTAGGTCACCTAGGTCTCAGGTTTAATCCTTGATTTACTCATGGTGTGTACAGAGGGGCCTTTGCACATTACCTACACTCTAAAGTAGCCATGGGAACACCTTGAGTTAGGGGTCAAACTTCTCCATGTATTTCACACAGATCACAGTGGGGTGATTCAATTATGGATCATTCAATGGATATTACAGACCTAGATCCACCTCTATTAAGCTTTAGATGTAGATTAAATGTATTCAGCTAATGAGATGTGGGTGAGTTGGTTAAGTCAATTGGTTGTTTCAAGCCCCACCGAGGTTTAAATCTCTTGAAATGTATATGAGATCAGTTATAGCCATTGATTATATTTTTATGGTCGTTAATGGCTATTGGATATTCTCAAAGTATACATGTAGTATTACATAGGGATTTAGGCCTCTAATTATGTCCCAGGCTAGTTCAAGATCTAATCAAAAGCCATCACCAAGAAAAAAAAAGTATCTCGAAATAAACATAAAACATAATTAATTATTTTTTATCAAGTAATCAACCAATTTTAAAGTAACTCTTACAAACTAATTATTAAATAATTAATTATAATTATACATAACTTAATTAGATTATTATTATATTTTATACAAAATTATTCATGTATGTTTAAGTCATCTCAATATGACACATATGTACGTTAAAGCATTTATTAGTAAAGTGAATAATGAAGAATACAATTTTTTTAAGGGGGACTTCTCATTCTTTATAATATTTTGTAATTGGGTTAATTATGAATTGTGGAAACTTATCATACTTGCAATTAATTTATTGATTAATTATTTAAGGCTTTCACAATCCAACATTGACGTTAGTTACAAAAATACATTTAATAATAATTTAACATTGGGTTTTTATAAATTTTCAAGGTCATGCATTTCTTTAATAATGATGGCAATTTCGTAATATGACAACATTTTTTTAAAATATATTTAATGACTATTAATTTAGTGTGTTTCTTTTAGCTAACCAATGTTTATTAATTTACTTTAGAAAGATTAACGATTGAGATATAACTTCAATCAAATCAATAATAGTTGTTATTATGGTATGGTTGTCAATATTTTATGTCTTATGTATTGATATAACGATAGATGATTAAGATTAATTATCTTGAATCAATAGCGACTATTGATGTTCTTATGATGTAACCTTATGCCCATTTTATTACCATTACGATGATGCATGGCCCAAATTGCTCTTATAAGATCAATGGTAATTGTTTTTTCGTACTAAAAACATTAGTCATTATGTTTAGTTAGAGATGAGTGTTACCATTCACACACATGGCCCACAAAATGTAGTAAATATGTAAGAATAGGATTAATATCCTATGTTCAAATTTTTACATAAATTTATATTAAATAAACCCCTAATTTTTGAAATTAAAATTTCTATCATTTTTTAAACTTCAAATCAAAGGCACATATGAAAATAAGCTAAATAATAATAAACCATAAGATATTTTTATAACTAGTGAATAACCTTCTTGTCCTCGAAGCACCTTGTCTAGATGCTATGTGGTATGTGTGACTCAAGAAAATATGATTTTTTTGAAGTGTTTAGCAACAATTGTTGCAAGTGGTGAAAAGGACATAAAATTGAAAAGATAAGTTTGTAAACACAAACTAGGACCATGCCCTTACCCAAGTACTACAAACATGCAACCAAATAATGCAAATCAACCAAAATATATTAAATGCATACACATCCTCTCTCTAATACCGGTACTAAATGCATATATCCTCTTCTCTATAATGATGCTCTCTTTCAAGCATGAGAGAAATTTAATTGCATGATCTAAGTCACTCAAACATACGAATAGTTAAGAAGGTTAAAATATCAAACATAGAGACAATATCAAAATACAAAATTATGTCAAACACCCATGATAACAAATAATTTCAACATTACACTTTATTAAGTAAATAATTAGCTATCTAATAATTTTTTAGTCTATCACCATTCAACAAGATAATTATATAAGCCCACATAATCAAATCTATGCAATTTATCCATTTGGCATACATGCCATTTTTTACAACAAGAAAGTATAAATAGTCTAATTAGAAAAACTGGATGTGACATAATACCCTCTTCCTTAGGAAAGGCATCAACCCAATGACTACTCAAATGAAACTAAACAATTAAATGTAAAAAAGTCTTGAATACTTCATCATAGTCTTCACGTGTTGTAGTCTCCTTGAAGTATTGGTCCCATTAGACCTTACACTAGGAGACTTCCATGTTTTGTGAAGTCAGTTTATAAGCCCCAATAACCCATAAGGGTTCTACCAGAACCATTCCCAGATCCTAGACCTGCAAGTTTTCCAACTTGGATTGTTGATTTGACAATAAATTATAAGCATACTTTAAAAAAATTATGTCCACCCCTATTAGTTAACTCTCTATCAAAGTTAACCCTCCTAAGTGACATGAGTAAGGAGTATTTTTTCCATCCTCCAACACTCTGATTTCATAATTCACCGGGTTTTGTTGCCTATGCCTTACCTTCGAGTCTAGGGTGTCTCCCACCTTTGACCTGATAACCCTCATAGATATGATCCTGATTACCAATTTCTAGGGCATTCTTGGCCTTATAAAAAAGATTCATTTGAATCTAGCTATATCAATATACTTTGAAGACTAAATTTATCACTATTACTATGGCCAATATGAGTCTTATTTGAATGATGCATTTTAAAACTATACTTCCTTTGCCTTTAATGTCCTTTAAGTTGAAAACATACTCAAGTGTTTAATCATGAACTCAATTTTTTCCTATGAACATAAGCCTGCATTCATCTAATTTATTTAAATTTATGAAACCATTAAACATGTGGACTATGGATTATATTAAAAATATTGATCTTACATGGCTTATAGGCCACTATATATCCAACTAACTCAATCACTACCAAGCCATCCCATGATGCATTCATGGTATTGAAGTAATTGACATTTGGGTCAAGTGTACTTGACCCTTGTCCTAAGGTTAATATGGAGTCTTAACACTCAATTTTCACTCTTTTACCAAAAACCTCTAGGTCTTCATCTATAGTGGAAGGATTCATTTTCTTGAAGAAGGTGCCTTATGTTCCCTATGTGTGTGATGAATCATCCAAAAAGTAATTTATCAAAAAAATGTAATATCTAACAATGTCCTATTAAACCGTAAAGGCTTCCCATACCTCACACACTTATATCATGTTAACATACTTTCTAAAAATCTCTTTAAGTAGTTTATGTCCAATTTACAATTATATAGCTGGTAGATGAAACAATGATGTCTGCCAATAAAACCAAACCCAATTACAATTTTTTTAAAATCCTAAGGAAATAATTATTTTGAACCTTTGAATAAGTGAATCCAAAAATTTTAATCTTTTAATACATGAATTAACTCAACCAATTCTTTATATGACCCAAATTATAATTTTGCATACCAAGGGTTGATTCATAATTGTTCAACTATTTAGAATAGCTTGCTATATTAGAAACATTAAACTCCATGAAGGTTCAATCCTCCACAAATGTCACTTGATAAATATCACTAAAGGTTCTACCCCTTAAGTTCATGACATTCCCACTGTCAAAAGGCTTATTATCTCCATCTCAATATGCCTAAATACTTATGTTATGGTCTGAAAATGATATTTTTATTGCCAAGATCACCTGTAGCTCATAGTATGCTTAAAGCCTGATATATATCCTTCACTATCAGTTACAGAGCTTCAACATTTTTCTACTATCTAGGATACTAGCATTCAGACTTGGACACTAGTGTCATGGATACAATGCTAATGTATATACCGTAAAACACTTAAATTTTTAAATATTTTTATATGTATGGGTTAGCCTATTAGTCTTAAATGACCCTCCAAGAGAATATTTTCAAAATGTGTGATATAAATACAAAAAAAATCCTAATCGTTGATCATGTAGCAAAAATACCAAGAAATCACCTATCAAGATCACTAAATCATTCACATAGTAAAGTTATACTGCCACTTTCTTCCTTCTTACAATATTGATCATAGGAACAATATTTATTATAGGTCTAAAGCATTTAAATAATAACCCAAAAAAAATAGTTAAGTTGCAAGCTAGATCACTACATCCACTCGCTTATAGCATATTACATCATTGTTCACACACAAATCCACATAAGGGGAGAACTACATCATTATAAGGCCCTCTTTAGAGTATATGGCTATGTAGGTAATGATAACTAATAGATGGGTCTTTCAGATTAACTCAACTTAACTTGAGCCCACTAACCATCATTTTAAAAGGTGGCATGCCCTAATTGGGAGACCAAGCGTTTTGATTAAAAAAACTAACATCCAGAACATTTGCACATAATCTGAACATACAATATTCAAAGAAATAAATAACCCTAATAGGTGTAGGTGTAATTTATATAAAATTAAATGTTATTCATTATGGACATAAGTTTTAATATTAGGATAAAATCATCGACACTGGTGTTTGTATTTCAATAGGAGTATCTAGGCTTACAGAGAGCTAATTTCTAGAATATGATTAATCATAGCTAAGCATCATCCTAATTATTTCCATTCCTGCACTTATTATATCTTCTTGAACATTAGTAAACAAGCTAAATATTGTTTCTTATTTGTGTTTAAGCATGAAAATTACTATTTGGCATTATAATTTCTATAATTAGTAAATTTTCATAATTCAACCATGTACCAAAATATATTATGAATATGAGTTATTTAATTGGCATGTTTTTAATATTATCTTTCTCCTTAGTTTATTATGCTATGATTTTACTTTAATTATTATTTCCAAAATGGGTTAAACATTTGGTAAACCCGGCCTCTAAGTCCTCTTATGCAAACCCTAGCTTGCCTTAGGGTTTTCAATATTCTAGGATTTAAGATTGTTGTGGTTATTCATATCTTGATTTTATTAATATATATGCAACCTAAGAATAATGATAAAATAGATGTTGCATCCTTTGAACATATTGATCTTCATCTTATACCACCTAATATGTTTCAAACTAATTCCCTTTCAAATTCTACAATAAATGAGAATGTCAATAATGACAATGAACAAAATACTAAAAAAATTATCATAAAGGATGAATCTGATTATGAAAAAATGAAGGACATGAGAATAATGAACTTGAGCAAGTTGAATAAGATAAAATTAAATCTATTTCATTTTTTTGAGAGTGTATTTCTAAAAATATTGAAGATATTCAAAAGATCATAAATACTATATTGGAAGCTAAAGAATTCAAAGATGTTAGTGAAAAACCATTGTTCTCTATTGATAAAAAGATTAGGGTTAATAGATATTTCTATAACACATTCCTCCTAATATCTCTCCGCATGTGAACGCCATTAATTTATACATCTAGTGGGGGCATGAGATATGTTTTCAACCCATTGTTCCCCAAATCTCAAATAACTATTGCTACATCATTCATGGGAACAATTGATACTTCAACACAGTTTCCAGTTTCAATGCCTATATCAACACAAGTTTTGGCACCCCTTTGGTGACTTCTCAAACATCAAATCTTAATCCCAATGGGTCTATTGTGAAAACCCTTCTACAAGTTATTAAAGCTTTGGAAGTTAAGGTTACCAATATTGAGTAAAATTTATTGAAATAAACTCATGTTTGATTCAAAAGATGTATTACATAATCCTATTTCACCTGAAATATTTTTTCACCCTTTTCCAACTATTTTTTATCACTCAAGTTCATAATTTATGATGGAAAGGGTGATCCTAAAGAACACCTCTGATATCTCTATGCAACATGACTTGATTATGCTTCCAATGATAATGTTTTGACAAAATTGTTTCCATGAATCGGACTATGATTTGATATGGTTCTATGCTATACCATTAAAATTAGTAAGAGAATTCAAGCCTCTAACCTATGATAATAAAGAAACAAAAGTTTACCAAAAAAAAATCACTCGAATATGGGACTCATACAAATAACTTCCTTTTTTTTTTAAAACACAAAATAAGTAACATATTTTTCTTCAAATAAGATTAAAAAAATAGAAAATAAATATATATACAATACAAATATAATCTTAGAAAGATTATAATTGAACATGAGGCACAAAAGAAACATATTCAAATAAAATTAGGAATGCATAGAGACAACAAATTCAACAAAAAAATATTTATGTGTTAAAGTTGTGAAATATTGAATAAGTGTAAACACAAAAGAAACATGTAAAAATAAATTAATTGATTATTTGAAAGCTTATGTTGGATTTGAAGATATAAGAAAGAAGACAGATAAATATTCCCTAGCACTTATACAATGTGTTAATCTTGTAGGTGGTAGGCCAATATAACAATATAATAATGACTTCCAAAATAAGCTGACATTATTTTAAATCTATCTTTAATCTACTAAATCTAATCTACAATAATAATAAATTAAAATGTCCAACCTATCAAATTTAGATGACAAACTAGGATCAACCATAGTTAATAATAATGATTCAAACATTTGAATATATATTTAATATATTTAATCAAAAAATGAAAATATCGAGTCTAATGGACTTCATAGGTTACAATTAAATTTTACTTCAAGCGAAAAAGGCTCATACCTAGATTTAATATATAAATAATCCAATGCACGACCATTGATATAACATTAGACACATTATATAGTTTTTTCACTATATTCATGCAACTATGAAGCCTTTCAGCCATATTAATTTATATCAGCATGAATCCCAAAATCCATCTTAATATACTAAAGTCTCAGACCACTTTAATTTACATATAATGTATGATTGTAATCACATTATAATTTAATGTGACATTAACGTATCCAAGTGGCTACCAACAACACTTCCTTGTAGACACAACTTAAACTATAAGATGAAATAAATTATATAATGTGTCCATATACTTGAGAGGGTTTATAGGGGTCATAAGGGGAATTAGCACTATGTTCAAGGTGATATATGTGGCCTTATCATGGATTCAACTCCAGATTGAACTTGAGCACATTGCATAATGCATATGTGAACTTATACCGAATCTCACATAATTCACCAAAGTGAAAGGCATTGAATTCAACACACACTTGATCCCCAAAGTCATCAACTATGGATTAAATTTCCACATGGAATCACCAAAGTGTCCCAAGTCACATCTACATGGATCATGCATATTTAATGCTTATAACATACTAGCATGACCATCACATGTCAAGTGATTATCATAAATAATTAGCTAAATTTAACATTCATTGTGGATCTCACAAGATATATATTGTGGTATATAGCCCCATAATTCTACACCTTCACAGATTGGGATTATTCTAAGTCTTTTGAAAATGAGGCCATCATGCCAAGATGGGCTCGACATGTCCTCATCATGGGTCACCTACAACTCATTTATTTAGATGTGAACACCATGCATGTTCACATTTTTCCCATGTCATGTCCACTCTAGCTAATGCACACAATAACCAATGTAAGTTCCCATGGTCACTCTCAACCATACATTCATGACATAATATACTTGACATGAGGATTCACACTATACATATGGCCTAAATTAAATATTTTCATCAATACCAAGATCAATCCTTAGGGCTATTTGCACTTTCTGAGGACCCCCTGTTGCACCCTAGTCACCTAATAAGGTAGACATATTTCATGCGGCCTTATAAAATTTATTAACATTATGTAGGGACTTGGCCATATGGCCATTTCATCTTAACCAAGTTATTTAAATATTATATCATGTGTCTTAAGTAACTAGGTGGCATCGCAACCATCCACATATCTAGATCACGTCATCTTAGGGTCATATAAAATGCTAAACCCATGAAGTAACTTGAGTGTGATCACTTAGAGCACAAGATCTATGTCAAGTGGAAGAATCACAAAAGGCTTTGCTCAGAGGTCTAAATTCAAAGAGTTTCATTTATTAATTAAAATTCAGGCCATTATGGCCTATGTTATAAGACTATTCCCATAACTTTTTATTTTAAAATATAGAATTGTTATGCGCACATTAAATATAGATTAAAACTTATGTAGATGAGATCAAGCTCGGTCCCCAAAGATGGTGACACATGTTGCCATCATGACCTCATGGGGTCAAGGACTCCATGGAGTCTAAACATGAAGATAAATCACCTCGTTATATTATGGCTATGTGATTATGCTGAGTGGCATGATCTTGGCCACCTAATTCACATAGACTAATTTACTTAGTAGTGTGAACAAACACAAAAACAAGAGATTGTGATAAAAGGGTATGGAGCTCAAAATGAAATTTATTTATCAGATAAAGGTTTTTCACCTTCAAGATCACTATGAATGGCTACAAAAATCATCAAAGATGATGATATGATAGTTAAATGTAAGTAATGGATTATTACATGCCACACCGATATTTCCTTTCAATGTGACTTATGATTGTAGATCTAGTAGAGGTCACAAGAACCTAAATCCCAAGCGATCACAACAAATGCATTCCTTCATATTTTGTCTATATTATTCATGGCCATGATATAAGGGACAAGATGGTCTTGTAAGGCTTTCCCATAGTCTTTAGTGTTTCGATTACAAACCAATAAGGGAACGAGGCTAGGATATTGTGATCTCAATTAATTTATTTAGTTTTGTGATCATGAATCATATTTGTGATGATATTAACAC
Source organism: Torreya grandis (assembly GCA_037957365.1). NCBI lineage: Eukaryota > Viridiplantae > Streptophyta > Pinopsida > Cupressales > Taxaceae > Torreya > Torreya grandis. The sequence continues at coordinate 773,931 of JARHVA010000852.1, read as the reverse complement.
AGATCCTTTTGAGGTTTGGTTAACTCCCTCACATGTATATTTGCTTGCTTAAATTGATGATCAAGGTTCAACCAATGAACTATTTTTATGATTCATGCTTAAGATTAATTATGGTTACAACCAAAGATCATTGGCCAAGGCTTTAATCATGAAATCCAAGGCCATTATATATCTCAGACCCTAAGGTTTAATGAGCTTAGAGTATCTAATTAATTTTTAATTAAGGTGATGATTAGTCTAAGGTGGAGGCCAAGGATTCATTTCTATTAGAAAGACTTGCATTTAAGTAGGCCTATTTATTTATTAGTCATTAGTTCATTTCTAACTAGTGGCCTCATCCATATTTAGCATTCGATGGCCATAAAGGGAAAGACCCTTTTAAATTTAATGTGACTACACATGTTATTCATTCTACAGAATGCATATATGACTATCAACATTTTATCCTGAAGGAGTAAATGATTTTAAAGGATTAAACATGTTTTTATGCGTACACATTTGTGATGAATTCATAAAAATGTCCATAAATTATCCCCCTAAATTTCTACACGTACTCTATAGTTAATTATAAATTTATAATATTATATACATAAAATTTTATCTCAAAGTGTCCCTAAGGGTTAACTTGAGTGGATGGGAGAAATGACTTAGGTCACCTAGGTCTCAGGGTTAATCCTTGATTTACTCATGGTGTGTATAGAGGGGCCTTTGCACATTACCTACACTCTAAAGTGGCCATGGGGACACCTTGAGTTAGGGGTCAAACTTCTCCATGTATTTCACACAGATCACAGTGGGGTGATTCAATTATGGATCATTCAATGGATATTATGGACCTAGGTCCACCTCTATTAAGCGTTAGATGTAGATTAAATGTATTTAGCTAATGAGATGTGGGTGAGTTGGTTAAGTCAATTGGTTGTTTCAAGCCCCACCGAGGTTTAAATCTCTTGAAATGCATATGAGATCGGTTGTAGCCATTGATTATATTTTTAGGGTCATTAATGGCTGTTGGATATTCTCGAAGTATACATGTAGTATTACATAGGGATTTAGGCCTCTGATTATGTCCCAGGATAGTTTAGGATCTAATCAAAACCCATCACCAAGCAAAAAAAAAGTATCTCGGAATAAACATAAAACATAATTAATTATTTTTAATCAAGTAATCAACTAATTTTAAAGTAACCCTTACAAACTAATTATTAAATAATTAATTATAATTATACATAACTTAATTAGATTATTATTATATTTTATACAAAATTATTCATGTATGTTTAAGTCATCTCAATATGACACATATGTACGTTAAAGCATTTATTAGTAAAGTGAATAATGAAGAATACAATTTTTTTTAAGGGGGACTTCTCATTCTTTATAATATTTTGTAATTGGGTTAAGTATGAATTGTGGAAACTTATCATACTTGCAGTTAATTTATTGATTAATTATTTAAGGCTTTCACAATCCAACATTGATGTTAGTTACAAAAATACATTTAATAATAATTTAACATTGGGTTTTTATAAATTTTCAAGGTCATGCGTTTCTTTAATAATGATGGCAATTTCGTAATATGACAACATTTTTTTAAAATATATTTAATGACTATTAATTTAGTGTGTTTCTTTTAGCTAACCAATGTTTATTAATTTACTTTAGAAAGATTAACGATTGAGATATAACTTCAATCAAATCAATAATAGTTGTTATTATGGTATGGTTGTCAATATTTTATGTCTCATGTATTGATATAATGATAGATGATTAAGATTAATTATCTTTAATCAATGGCGACTATTGATGTTCTTATGATGTAACCTTATGCCCCTTTTATTACCATTACGATGATGCATGGCCCAAATTGCAATATCAAAATACAAAATTATGTCAAACAACCATGATAACAAATAATTTCAACATTACATTTTATTAAGTAAATAATTAGCTATCTAATAATTTTTTAGTCTATCACCATTCAACAAGATAATTATATAAGCCCACATAATCAAATATATGCAATTTATCCATTTGGCATACATGCCATTTATTACAACAAGAAAGTATAAATAGTCTAATTAGAAAAACTGGATGTGACATAATACCCTCTTCCTTAGGAAAGGCATCAACCCAATGACTACTCAAATGAAACTAAACAATTAAATGTAAAAAAGTCTTGAAGACTTCATCATAGTCTTCACATGTTGTAGTCTCCTTGAAGTATTGGTCCCATTAGACCTTACACTAGGAGACTTCCATGTTTTGTGAAGTCAGTTTATAAGCCCCAATAACCCATAAGGGTTCTACCTGAACCATTCCTAGATCCTAGACCTGCAAGTTTTCCAACTTGGATTGCTGATTTGATAATACATTAGAAGCATACTTTATAAAAATTATGTCCACCCCTACTAGCTAACTCTCTATCAAAGTTAAATGTGGTAACAAAGCTTATATTTGCAATAAAGAGTTAAATTTTTTGTTTTTTCAACCGAAAAACCATACTTATTTCCTTATAAACAAGAAAATGATTGGGTTATCATATCAAGAAAATTCTATATCTTATATAGTTTCTAAGAAAAATAGACATACATACATGTTTATGAGGATGGGGCCCTATCAACATAAATAGTGTACACTTTGCTTCCCTCAAATTTGAAAATATAGCTTAACCCAACTATAGGAAAACTTATGGGAATATTCCTTCCACCCATAAAATCATCTAAACACTTTTAAATTTGATGCAAAAAGGCTCCCAAGGTGTTTTCCCAACCCTTCCCAAAGTGCCATAGCTACCCTTGCATCAAGGTTCATACTTGAATACATTAGCTAATCTTTGTGTGAAAAAATTCACATGAACTGAACTATCACATCCCTGTGAAGTGTAGTGTAGGATCATCCAACTAATGTAACATATTTCCTGATGATATCTTAGATCTTTTCCTATCAAAACTTTGACAAGTTATGAATAAATCCTTCATAAAATAACTATCCTAATGCCATTTAGGCTTCTGCCCTATCAAAATATTGCCAAGTTACATAAAAAGTTAACATAATATCGATATTAAACATATGTGTGTCCTAACATGTTATTTGTGTTCCTCTATTTTCATAAATTTTTTGCTTACCTATAGTTTATACCAATCACTATTTTATCAATGTATACTTTAAATGAAAGTCTTTTAAGCATTTCCACAATCTTGCTAGATTTGTGTGTTCGAATTTATCATGCTAACACTTCCAACACCTTGCTACAAAAATTGTGACTACCTTCCTAAATCCAAGTTAGAGTACACTCAATTAAGATATGATATTCCCTTCATCACTCCTAAGTGACATGAGTAAGGAGTATTTTTTCCGCCCTCCAACACTTTGATTTCATAATTCACCAGGTTTTGTTGCCTATGCCTTACCTTCGAGTCTAGGGTGTCTCCCACCTTTGACCTGATAACCCTCATAGATATGATCCTGATTACCAATTTCTAGGGCATTCTTGGCCTTATAAAAAAGATTCATTTGAATCTAGCTATATCAATATACTTTGAAGACTAAATTTATCACTATTACTATGGCCAATATGAGTCTTATTTGAATGATGGATTTTTAAACTATACTTCCTTTGCCTTTAATGTCTTTTAAGTTGAAAACATACTCAAGTGTTTAATCATGAACTCAATTTTTTCCTATGAACATAAGCCTGCATTCATCTAATTTATTTAAATTTATGAAACCATTAAACATGTGGACTATGGATTATATTAAAAATATTGATCTTACATGGCTTATAGGCCACTATATATCCAACTAACTCAATCACTACCAAGCCATCCCATGATGCATTCATGGTATTGAAGTAATTGACATTTGGGTCAAGTGCACTTGACCCTTGTCCTAAGGTTAATATGGAGTCTTAAAACTCAATTTTCACTTTTTTACCAAAAACTTCTAGGTCTTCATCTATAGTGGAAGGATTCATTTTATTGAAGAAGGTGCCTTATGTTCCCTATGTGTGTGATGAATCATCCAAAAAGTAATTTATCAAAAAAATTTAATATCGAACAATGTATTATTAAAATATAAAGGCTTCCCATACCTCACACACTTATATCATGTTAACATACTTTCTAAAAATCTCTTTAAGTAGTTTATGTCCAATTTACAATTATATAGTTGGTAGATGAAACAATGATGTCTGCCAATAAAACCAAACCCAATTACAATTTTTTTAAAATCCTAAGGAAATAATTATTTTGAACCTTTGAATAAGTGAATCCAAAATTTTTAATCTTTTAATACATGAATTAACTCAACCAATTCTTTATATGACCCAACTTATAATTTTGCATACCAAGGGTTGATTCATAATTGTTCAACTATTTAGAATAGCTTGCTATATTAGAAACATTAAACTCCATGAAGGTTCAATCCTCCACAAATGTGTAATACACCATACATCATCCAAAATGTGTTTATGTAGATGTTAAATCTAGATTTTACATTATAAAATAGTCTTGCGTACTTGATAAATATCACTAAAGGTTCTACCCCTTAAGTTCATGACTTTCCCATTGTCGAAAGGCTTATTATCTCCATCTCAATATGCCTAAATACTTATGTTATGGTCTGAAAATGATATTTTTATTTCCAAGATCACCTGTAGCTCATAGTATGCTTAAAGCCTGATATATATCCTTCACTATCAGTTACAGAGCTTCAACATTTTTCTATTATCTAGGATACTAGCATTCAGACTTGGACACTAGTGTCCTGGATACAATGCTAATGTATATACCGTAAAACACTTAAATTTTTAAATATTTTTATATGGATGGGTTATCCTATTAGTCTTAAATGACCCTCTAAGAGAATATTTTCAAAATGTGTGATATAAATACAAAAAAAATCCTAATCATTGATCATGTAGCAAAACTACCAAGAAATCACCTATCAAGATCACTAAATCATTCACATAGTAAAGTTATACTACCAGTTTCTTCCTTCTTACAATATCAATCATAGGAACAATATTTATTATAGGTCTAAAGCATTTAAATTATAACCCATAAAAAATAGTTGTCATGTTGCAAGCTAGATCACTACATCCACTCGCATATAGCATATTACATCATTGTTCACACACAAACCCACATAAGGGGAGAACTACATCATTATAAGGCCCTCTTTAGAGTATATGGCTATGTAGGTAATGATAACTAATAGATGGGTCTTTCAGATTAACTCAACTTAACTTGAGCCCACTAACCATCATTTTAAAAGGTGGCATGCCCTAATTGGGAGACCAAGCGTTTTGATTAAAAAAACTAACATCCAGAACATTTGCACATAATCTGAACATACAATATTCAAAGAAATAAATAACCCTAATAGGTGTAGGTGTAATTTATATAAAATTAAATGTTATTCATTATGGACATAAGTTTTAATATTAGGATAAAATCATCGACACTGGTGTTTGTATTTCAATAGGAGTATCTAGGCTTACAGAGAGCTAATTTCTAGAATATGATTAATCATAGCTAAGCATCATCCTAATTATTTCCATTCCTGCACTTATTATATCTTCTTGAACATTAGTAAAAAAGCTAAATATTGTTTCTTATTTGTGTTTAAGCATGAAAATTACTATTTGGCATTATAATTTCTATAATTAGTAAATTTTCATAATTCAACAATGTACCAAAATATATTATGAATATGAGTTATTTAATTGGCATGTTTTTAATATTATCTTTCTCCTTAGTTTATTATTCTATAATTTTAATTTAATTATTATTTCCAAAATGGGTTAAACATTTGGTAAACCCGGCCTCTAAGTCCTCTTATGCAAACCCTAGCTTGCCCTAGGGTTTTCAATATTCTAGGATTTAAGATTGTTGTGGTTATTCATATCTTGATTTTATTAATATATATGCAACCTAAGCATAATGATAAATAGATGTTGCATCCTTTGAACATATTGATCTTCATCTTATACCACCTAATATGTTTCAAACTAATTCCCTTTCAGATTCTACAATAAATGAGAATGTCAATAATGACAATGAACAAAATACTAAAAAAATTATCATAAAGGATGAATCTGATTATGAAAAAATGAAGGACATGAGAATAATGAACTTGAGAAAGTTGAATAAGATAAAATTAAATATATTTCATTTTTTTGAGAGTGTATTTCTAAAAATATTGAAGATATTCAAAAGATCATAAATACTATATTGGAAGCTAAAGAATTCAAAGATGTTAGTGAAAAACCATTGTTCTCTATTGATAAAAAGATTAGGGTTAATAGATATTTCTATAGCACATTCCTCCTAATATCTCTCCGCATGTGAACGCCATTAATTTATACATCTATTGGGGGCATGAGATTTGTTTTCAACCCATTGTTCCCCAAATCTCAAATAACTATTGCTACATCATTCATGGGAACAATTGATACTTCAACACAGTTTCCAGTTTCAATGCCTATATCAACACAAGTTTTGGCATCCCCTTTGGTGACTTCTCAAACATCAAATCTTAATCCCAATGGGTCTATTGTGAAAACCCTTCTACAAGTTATTAAAGCTTTGGAAGTTAAGGTTACGAATATTAAGTAAAATTCATTGAAATAAACTCATGTTATTGATTCAAAAGATGTATTACATAATCCTATTTCACCTGAGATATTTTTTCACCCTTTTCCAACTATTTTTTAGCACTCAAGTTCATAATTTATGATGGAAAGGGTGATCCTAAAGAACACCTCTGATATCTCTATGCAACATGACTTGATTATGCTTCCAATGATAATGTTTTGACAAAATTGTTTCCATGAATCCTATAGGACTATGATTTGATATGGTTCTATGCTATACCATTAAAATTAGTAAGAGCATTCAAGCCTCTAACCTATGATAATAAAGAAACAAAATTTTACCAAAAAAAAATCACTCGAATATGGGACTCATACAAATAACTTCCTTTTTTTTTTAAAACACAAAATAAGTAACATATTTTTCTTCAAATAAGATTAAAAAAATAGAAAATAAATATATATACGATATAAATATAATCTTAGAAAGATTATAATTGAACATGAGGCACAAAAGAAACATATTCAAATAAAATTAGGAATGCATAGAGACAACAAATTCAACAAAAAAATATTTATGCGTTAAAGTTGTGAAATATTGAATAAGTGTAAACACAAAATAAACATGCAAAAATAAATTAATTGATTATTTGAAAGCTTATGTTGGATTTGAAGATATAAGAAAGAAGACAGATAAATATTCCCTAGCACTTATACAATGTGTTAATCTTGTAGGTGGTAGGCCAATATAACACTATAATAATGGCTTCCAAAATAAGCTGACATTATTTTAAATCTATCTTTAATCTACTAAATCTAATCTACAATAATAATAAATTAAAATTTCCAACCTATCAAATTTAGATGACAAACTAGGATCAACCATAGTTAATAATAATGATTCAAACATTTGAATATATATTTAATATATTTAATCAAAAAATGAAAATATCGAGTCTAATGGACCTCATAGGTTACAATTAAATTTTACTTCAAGTGAAAAAGGCTCATACCTAGATTTAATATATAAATAATCCAATGCATGACCACTGATATAACATTAGACACATTATATAGTTTTTTCACTATATTCATGCAACTATGAAGCCTTTCAGCCATATTAATTTATATCAGCATGAATCCCAAAATCCATCTTAATATACTAAAGTCTCAGACCACTTTAATTTACATATAATGTATGATTGTAATCACATTATAATTTAGTGTGACCCTAACGTATCCAAGTGGCTACCAACAACACTTCCTTGTAGACACAACTTAAACTATAAGATGAAATAAATTATATAATGTGTCCATATACTTGAGAGGGTTTATAGGGGTCATAAGGGGAATTAGCACTATGTTCAAGGTGATATATGTGGCCTTATCATGGATTCAACTCCAGATTAAACTTGAGCACATTGCATAATGCATATGTGGACTTATACCAAATCTCACATAATTCACCAAAGTGAAAGGCATTGAATTCAAGGTTAGGGAGTAGTGTCACCCTTACACACACTTGATCCCCAAAGTCATCAACTATGGATTAAATTTCCACATGGAATCACCAAAGTGTCCCAAGTCACATCTACATGGATCATGCATATTTAATGCTTATAACATACTAGCATGACCATCACATGTCAAGTGATTATCATAAATAATTAGCTAAATTTAACATTCATTGTGGATCTCACAAGATATATATTGTGGTATATAGCCCCATAATTCTACACCTTCATAGATTGGGATTATTCTAAGTCTTTTGAAAATGAGGCCATCATGCCAAGATGGGCTCTACATGTCCTCATCATGGGTCACCTACAACTCATTTATTTAAATGTGAACACCATGCATGTTCACATTTTTCCCATGTCATGTCCACTCTAGCTAATGCACACAATAACCAATGTAAGTTCCCATGGTCACTCTCAACCATACATTCATGACATAATATACTTGACATGAGGATTCACACTATACATATGGCCTAAATTAAATATTTTCATCAATACCAAGATCAATCCTTAGGTCTATTTGCACTTCCTGAGGACCCCCTGTGGCACCCTAGTCACCTAATAAGGTAGACATATTTCATGCGGCCTTATAAAATTTATTAACATTATGTAGGGACTTGGCCATATGGCCATTTCATCTTAACCAAGTTATTTAAATATTATATCATGTGTCTTAAGTAACTAGGTGGCATCGCAACCATCCACATATCTAGATCACATCATCTTAGGGTCATATAAAATGCTAAACCCATGAAGTAACTTGAGTGTGATCACTTAGAGCACAAGATCTATGTCAAGTGGAAGAATCACAAAAGGCTTTGCTCAGAGGTCTAAATTCAAAGAATTTCATTTATTAATTAAAATTCATACCATTATGGCCTAAGTTGTAAGACTATTCCCATAACTTTTTATTTTAAAATATAGAATTTTTATGCACACATTAAATATAGATTAAAACTTATGTAGATGAGATCAAGCTCGGTCCCCAAAGATGGTGACACATGTTGCCATCATGACATCATTGTTAGGGTGTGGAGCTAAAAGCTTCACCTTAATGCAAACAAAAGGAGGATGCTGAGTATGCAGTCGCCGGCGTTGGCAGGCCAAAACTGACGTTGGTCAGGGATCAGTGTATAGCAACTGACATCGACAGGGATCGGCCAGCATCAGTCACCTCTAAGAAGATAGGGACCAACGTCAGTAGCTTGTGGCAGTTCCATAACTACTGTTGATGAACAGTCAGTTAAGTAAACGGGCATTTTGCATGATGAAGACTAGTTTGAAGTCTTGAGCCACAAGTCTAAATATTGTATGCATGAGACCTATATAATAGACTCATGGGCTATATTTTTAAGTGGAGAACTTGAAGAACTATGTAGAACTTGGAGAGTTCTTCCCATGGTGGAATCAAGTAGGATTCCTCATGTATGTAAGATCAGGTTTGATATGCAGGGTGTTGCAGGATCATGGTGGAGATCTACATGTGATAAGTAAGATCAGGTTGGTCTGCAGGGATGTGTGTATGCGAGGGTCAGAAGAGGATCGGTGGGGGATCAAGATCAAGGTGACAACAATACATCAAGAGCAAGATCATGGTGAGATATACTTGGAGTACCAATTCATACTCGATTGTACTGGATGTACAATGAGGTGAACAACAGCTTGTGTTAGCTGTGTGTTGTGACCTAGTGAGAGAAGATTACTCAGGTGGGAAGATTACTGGGAGCCCTTGAGGAGGAAGCCTCACAGAGGTGGAAGAAGAGTGTGATCTCTTTATTGTAATTTCCTTTGTAATGAGTTGAATACAATTGTGTGTTGCCTCTCATATTCTGTGTGTTTTCTCATTGATAGTTATTTATTCTTTTGGTTATTTCCGCATCTTAAGTTGCTTATACAATGGTAATCATGTGTGCTCTTAAATCTAACAAGTTGTGTCAGAGCTTTGGGGAACTTCAGTCCTGTCACTCATGGGGTCAAGGACTCCATGGAGTCTAAACGTGAAGATAAATCACCTCGTTATCTTATGGCTATGTGATTATGCTGAGTGGCATGATCTTCGCCACCTGATTCACATAGACTAATTTACTTAGTAGTGTGAACAAACACAAAAACAAGATATTGTGATAAAAGGGTATGGAGCTCAAAATGAAATTTATTTATCAGATAAAGGTTTTTCACCTTCAAGATCACTATGAATGGCTACAAAAATCATCAATGATGATGATATGATAGTTAAATGTAAGTAATGGATTATTACATGCCACACTGATATTTCCTTTCAATGTGACTTGTGATTGTAGATCTAGCAGAGGTCACAAGAACCTAAATCCCAAGTGATCACAACAAATGCATTCCTTCATATTTTGTCTATATTATTCATGGCCATGATATAAGGGACAAGATGGTCTTGTAAGGCTTTCCCATAGTCTGTAGTGTTTCGATTGCAAACCAATAAGGGAACGAGGCTAGGATATTGTGATCTCAATTAATTTATTTAGTTTTGTGATCATGAATCATAGTTGTGATGATATTAACACAGATCCTTTTGAGGTTTGGTTAACTCCCTCACATGGATATCTACTTGCTTAAATTGATGATCAAGGTTCAACCAATGAACTATTTTTATGATTCATGCTTAAGATTAATTATGGTTACAACCAAAGATCATTGGCCAAGGCTTTAATCATGAAATCCAAGGCCATTATATATCTCAGACCCTAAGGTTTAATGAGCTTAGAGTATCCAATTAACTTTTAATTAAGGTGATGATTAGTCTAAGGTGGAGGCCAAGGATTCATTTCTATTAGAAAGACTTGCATTTAAGTAGGCCTATTTATTTATTAGTCATTAGTTAATTTCTAACTAGTGGCCTCATCCATATTTAGCATTCGATGGCCATAAAGGGAAAGACCCTTTTAAATTTAATGTGACTACACATGTTATTCATTCTACAGAATGCATATATGACTATCAACATTTTATCCTGAAGGAGTAAATGATTTTAAAGGATTAATCATGTTTTTACTTATTAATACACACATCTCTCATTTTTAAAAATATGAAAAAATACAATCTTATTGACATTTATCACTATGATGATTGGCATGCTAATTAAACCATTTCCTTAGCACTCAAGTTAACCCAAGTAATCTAATGAAATAGGCATAACATGTTAGCTTTATGATATTGCCACTATCAATTTACCATAATTAATGGTTTATTAGTAGCATTTTACTTTCAAAGGGAATAAATAATAATCTTACGCTTAGAACATATGCACCTAAGTAAGGCATTTTGTATCTTAGTTACTTGACTTCTCTTTGCATGATCATAAGAGATTCTAGGTGGTGAGATGATTTGGTGTCATGTTTCACCGAGATACATGGCATTTTCATGGAGTTCATAAGGTGATATTGAGGAATCTTCTCATTGCTCGACTCACCAAATCCTATTAAATCCACCAAAGGCACACTTAAATTTTTTGAGCCACATTATGTTGTGATTTATTCAACCACTATGGAATTCATAGTAGAAACTTGGTCCACTATCGATTCATCTAATCAACTCAACAACAATGAGTAATCATTACGAGAAAGTCTTTTTCATCTAGGGAATGGTTTATTATGGTATTATAGTCTCTTGCATCTTTATAAATAGAGTTTATTCATAATCACCTCTTTTCATTTTCATAGATTTGTGATCCAAAATATTTGAACCTTTCAAACATCTAAACACTATAATCTTTTTGAACCTGATGTAAACTAAGTAAGCCCCTTCTTCAAGATGCCACCTTCTATATGCTATTATTTTCATTCTAAGAGAGTCTTGGTGGCCCTTAATTATTGAATCACTTCACGTAATTTTTTTAAGTCACATTCAATTGAGGAATGATGATCGACATGTTATTCTGACTTGAAGATTTCTTACGACTACTTCTTTCTCAGTTTCATTTACTTCTTAGCAGGTTTCTAGGTCAAATTCCCTTCTTACCGTAGTCTCCTACTCTTCTTCCAAGTTGTTTGTTATGCAATCTCATTGTGGCTACTTCTCATCTTGTTCACATTTACTATATGGTTGATTGGACAACTTTGTTTCCTTTCCATAGTTCACTTTTATTTTATTATTCATTGACCACTTTCCTTGAGGTGATCTCTCTTTATATGATAATATTTTATTTGGGATGTATATTCACCAAGGTTTCCATTTGGATTATGGTTGTCTCTTTTGGATTTCTCCATATCAATTTATGCTTCATGAATGATAAGTTAAATTGGATGAATGTTTTAAGGGCACTAATTTACCACCACCCCTCTCAGTAGTTGTACTTCCAACATATGGGTATATAATTTATAACCAAATTTTGATCATCTCTATTATTTTTGGGAAGAAGGATGATATGATTGGGAGGTGCAAAGCATATAATGTCAAACATGTGAAATTTTACATAGACCTCATTTAAAATTTGGGTTTTATCAAAAAAATAAGGAGATTAGGACTATGTTTTCCAAAAGAGAAAATAAATTTGAGAAGATGGGAGAAGACACAGATAGAATTGAAACCATAATTTCTAAGGATATTAAGAATATTCCTTCCATATAAAAAAACATGGGTATATAGGACTCAACATGTATGTAGAGTGTATAGTGGGCCATGATCTCAAACTATCAAATGATTTTGTTAGATCTTGGAAAACTAGAGTAGTAAGGATGTGAGCGATTTTGATCAATGTGTCAAATGAAAAAATATTCTCAAGGAATTAATGTTTTGATTATAAAATACATAAATTTGAGTTGACAAAAACTTTCTACAACTCTAAGTAAAGGACCATGAAAGTGAAGAAAAGTTTTTTGCAAGAAAGCCTTCCTTACCCATGGCCCAAGATATACTTTTAATTGATGAGGTATTTAACCTTAGAAGGAAATCAACAATTGGTGCATTCACACCACTTCCTTCTAATAAACAAATTTAAGAATCTATGTGAGATTAGCCTGTCTTTCTTTCTATTAAGTTATTTAAAGTCTATGGTGGAAGCATTTTAAAATGACTTTTATGATGTCATTATTCACCAGTTGCTTATTCTACTACTTATAAGGGAGGCTAAGATATTAATGGATAAATGTGTTGAGTCTGAAATAAAGGGAACACCAAGAAAATATAAAATGTAACTTCTATTGAGGAGGGTGAAGATTTAGAGTAGTCAAAGGAATCTAAGATGACTATAGTCCAAAAAATGAAAGACAAAGAGAAGAAGGGATCTAATAAGGGTAAATGGAGTTTTTTTTATTTTGAAATATGAGGAAGAGGCTGATTTAGCCAATAAAGATTTTAAATCCCTCTTAAAACTTAGAAAGGAGATCTCATTTTTATCTACTCCCAAATATAGGGAGGAAAAAGTAGGTGGAAATGAAGCAAGAGGTAAAGGGTCCTTATTTGTTTAAAAGGAGGTTGTCATGAAAGGTTTGTTGAAAGATAGATTAAAAACACTCAAGGTGACTCTAAATATGCAATCGGTGAGCTATGAAAGATTAGTGAGGAGATAAATATTGTTAGAGAGATCATTCTAGCCATAGATGGAGTTATAAGTAGGGGATGTTTAGAAAGCCTCGGTAAGAATGCTTAACCTAGAGTTGGAGGAAATAATTAGAGAGTAAAAAGAAGTGAAAAAAAAAATAAAAAGAGCTCAAGAAGATATGAAATGAAAAGTACCAAAATCTAAAGAAGGAAACAAGGGATGAGACAAAAGTATTTCATGATGTTCCAAATAAGACTAAACATATGGAGGGCCTGAGTATGGAACTAGAGGTAAGATGAGAAAGCTAGAAGAGAGAAAGGATATTGAAGAAACTAATAAATTCAATACCTCTAAGACTAAAAGCATTAATGTTTGATGTAATTATGTTAATATTGGCCTAGGATAGTTTTATCATGTTTCATTGGTTTTGTTGGATCTTGTTGAAAATTTTATTATTTTTGGGGTGGATCTATGCTAGTTTTTATGTGCTTCTTAGGGAATTTTGTTTCATGTTTAATTTTGGTTTTCTATTTTTTCTATTTTTTATTGATTTTAAAGGTCATGGGACACTTTAAAACCCATTTTTTACCCTATCTAAATAAATTATAAAAATAATGTTTTATTTTATGATGAAAGGCATGTTTATGTAGTTATTCTAGGTTAGGATGATGAAGAGGGAACGTATTACTAATTATTTTAGTGTGTAGAGGAAAATAATAAATTGACTTCATTAGTCACATATGGGGAAAACATTGACTATCCAACTGGGTCTGTATTAGTTACTATAACTTGGCTTTAATGATATCCTATTTGAAAGTCAAATTTATGGTTGTTTAAAGGCTATGAAATACATAAGAGGATACTTCACTATTCAAATTTTATTCTTCGAAAAATGTTCAATTTCTCAAATATTAAGGGAGGTCATTAAATTATAATCTATGGAAGATTCATGATTTAGACCATGAAGTAATTCTTGCTACTATCAATATTATAGCAGATCCTAGTGGTTTGTTAGATTGAAACTCCAAGGTATGTTAAGTTCTCAAATTTGAATGTATTTAATATTATAATTTTTTATTAATTTTAAAGATATTACATATAAATAATAATTAATTACTCACTAACTTATTTTTTATGTTATTGGTGCCACATAAGCTTACACCTTCACACAATTGGCACCATTCGTAAGGAATTTCATATTCTTGAATCTTAGAGAAGATTAATAAAATCTCAAGAGAAGGTTGGTAATCTTATTACATATTTTCCTTAGGAAAAAATTGGTAATATGAATCCTAAATAAATGGATTTAGAGGTCGTGGTTGTGGGAACATGTATGATTTTCCTATCTAGATGTTTTGAAAGTGATGGATTTGTAAGGGGAGGTCTCAAAAGAAAAAATGCTAATTCATGAGGCCAAAATAGGTATTCCATCTCCCAACTAGGTGTGACTAAAGGTAAATAAATTGTTATTATATGTTATTCATCACCCTTGACATGATTTTAGTGCAAGTTTTTCTATGATGAAGCACCAAAGGTGGAGATCTCCAACTATGACTTCATCATCAACAATATTTGATGTCAATGTTTTTATGTTCTGAAGTAGATGTAAAAACACATATATATGGGGATTTGGAGATATTGGTCTTGGGAATACATGTGATTTTCCTATTCAGATGTGTTGGAAGTGATGGATTTGTAAGGGGAAATCCTAGAGGTAGAAATGTTAGTTGGAGAATAATAACGTATCTCTTGATTGCATAAAATTTATATTTCAATAATAATTAGTATACCATATACCACATATTAATATTTTATGTTGTATCACCATGATTCAAGGTCAAAGTAAAGGGACTGAGGGTTGTCTTAGTTTGTGAAAAAAATTAATATTTTTCATTTTACTTGTGTCTGAAGTTGACCTAGAAAATTATAATATTCTCATATTGGGAAGGACATTCTTGAGGCCAAAATGGGTACTCTATCTCCTAATTGGGCATGATCAAAGGCCAATAAATTGGTCTTATATTTTATTTTCCACCCTAAACATGGTGGAGGTGCCATTTTTTAGCCATGAACCACTAGAGGTGGAGATATATAACTGTCTTTAATGTTGACAATATTTATTGTCAGTGTTTCCACATTGTACAACTGGTTTAAAAAAAGCATCCAAGTGGATTTAGAGTTCATGGTAATGGGAATATGTATTATTTTCCTATCCAAATTTTTTTAAGTGATATATTTTCAAGAGGAGGTCCTAGAGATAGAAATGTCAATTAGAGGATAATAACTTGACTCTTTACTACATTAAAGTTAAATTTTAGCATTGATTAGTATACTATCTACCACATATTCATTTATTATGTTAGATATCCATGCTATGGAGTGAAATTATATGGATTAGGCACACACAAAATATTTCATTTGATTTTTTAAAATCACTTATTGTTTTTAATTTATGCATGTCTAAAGTTGGCCTAAAAACCCATAATTTTCTCATATTTGGAAGGACGTTCTTAAAGCTAGAATAGGTACTTCCTTTCTTGAATGGGCATGATAAGATTCAAATAACTTAGTCCTATATGTTATTATCCAACCTAGACATGTTTCTAGTTCCAATTTTCATCAACAAATCACTAAAGGTGGAGATCTCCAACTGTGGTTTCAATATTGATAACATTTGTTGTCAGTGTTTCCTCATTCCTAAGTAGGTGGAAAAACATGTATCCATGCAGATTTTAGCTATTTTTATTGGTAAAACATGTGATTTTATTATATATACATGTTTTAAGTGATGTATATTCAAGGGGAGGTCCCAAAGTTAGAAATATACTGGATAAAAGTTGTATTTTAGGACTAATTAGTATACTAATAGCCATAGATTCATAACTTATGTTCAATCACCATGATATAGGGTGAAATTATGTGGATTGGACATATATGTGATGGTTATTTTGGTTAGTGTAAATGAATTACATTTTTCATTTTATGTGTGGCTAAATTTGGCCTAAAAACTATAAATTTCTCGTAGTTAAAAGAATGTTCTTGAAGCTAAAATGGGTACTTTGTCTCCTAACTAGGATTGATTGAAGCCAAATAACTTGGTCCCAAACATTATTTTCCACCCCCATGATTTGGTGTAAGTTCCATTTTTTATCCACAAAGCACCAAAGGTGGAGATATCCAAAAGTGGCTTCAACATTGACAACATTTATTGTTAATGTTTTAGCATTCCAGAGCAGGTTAAAAAAGCTCATTCGGGTGGCTTTAGAGCTTGTGGTTTTGCAAAAACTTTAGATTTTCCTATATAAATTTTTTTAAAGTTATTTATTTGAATAATTATGTCTTGAATGTATAAATTTCAATTGGAGGACAAGAAATTGTCTTTTAACTGCATAAAAGTTACATTTCAACACATATTAGTATATTGTATGCCATAGATTCATTGCTTGCATTAAATCACCATGATTTAAGATGAAATTAGAGGGATTATACATGAAAATTATGGTTCTTTCAATTTTTAAAAATTACTTACAATATTAATTTTGTGCATGTATGAATTTGGCCTAAAATAATGCAAAGTTTTCATATTTGAAAGGACATTTTTAAGGCCAAAACGAGTACTCCATCTCCTAATTGGGCATGATCAAAGGATAATAAATTGGTCCTAGATTTATTAGCCACCCAAACATGGTTTAATTTTATATTTTTAACCACAAACCATTGGAGGTGGATATATCCAACTACAACTTCAATGTTGACAACTTTTGTTATTAGTGTTTCCACATTCCTAAACAGCTATAAAAAAGGGGATCCAAGTGGATTTAGATGTCATGGTTTTGGTAAAATGTGTGATTTTATACCTAGACATGTTTTAAGTGATATATTTTCAAGAAGAGGTCTCGGATGCAAAAATATCAATTAGAGGACAATAACATGTCTCTTGACTACATTAAAGTTACATTTCAACACTGATTATTATACCACCTCCCATGGATTCATATCTTATGTGAGATCATTTTTGTCTATGGTAACATTAGATGGATTTAAAATTAATATGAATGTTCTTTGGGTTCATGCAATAAATTTATGGTTCTAGTTCTACACATGTCTGAAATCGGCCTAAAAATGCAATTATCTTGTATTGTGAAGCACATTATTGAGGCTAGAATGGGTATTAAGTATTTTAATCAGGGTGATCAGAGGCCAATAACTTGATCCCAGATTTCATTCTCCACCCTTCACATGGTGGAAGTTATATTTTTCAACCATGAAGGACGAGAGGTGGATATCTCTAATAGTGACTTAAACAAAGAGATGACAATCTGGCCATTTCTATAGATGTAGATCTTAATCAAGTCAAATTAATGAAATTTTGGATATATTCAATATTAATTTTATTAATATGAGTCTCATTTTTCAAAATATTGAGTCTCTCTTTATTTTCCTTATGAACTATAATATGTCTCTCTTCATTTTCTTTATATCCAATAATATACAAGGGCTATTATTGGGAAAGAGCTTATAGGGAAGTGCTTATGAATATTGACCTAAAGAAAATTAAAGCCCCGAGTAAAAATTATTTGAGAGTTGGGTGTAATAAGGTTGATATTATTTTGAGCATAAACAATGTGATGATCAATAACTACCACTACACTAGGGAGAATTGTGACATTATGATCATCCTCTTGTGCATTATCACTTGTTGGTACATCTCCATTTGGTAGAGTGAAAATGCAAGTGTCATTAAAAATGGATGGAGTGGACACAAAAGGGAATGACGATATGAATAATGGGTGTGGTTAGTGGGTTGGCTAAGGCAGTGAGTAAGTTGGGTGAGGAAATTATAAGATATGGAATGGTACTTGTAGCTTATGAGATCACAAGGGTAGAAATAGTAATTGGGGTCAAAACCATTGGAAAAACAACCTCAACTGATGAGAAAACAATTAATTAGGCTTCACCAAGGGTTAGCAACAATATCAACCATAATTGATGTAATAACTAGTGGTACAATAGTAGGACTATTAACAATTGGCACATGAAAACCAACATGCGTTGAAATAGTATTAGGCATTGAAATGCTAAGAACTAGGATAATAATGGGAACTACAACATTAGGTGACATGATTATAGTAGTATAAATAATTGAGGGGGTAGAAGCATCATTTATTGTTGATACATTGTCTTGTTCAAAATAGTCGAGCTCCAAGAATGGTGCAAAAACCATACCATCAATTTTAACATGTCAATTTTAGTTTAATTATTTTTTGATGATAATGATGTATTAAACATTAACCAAGAAGTAAATATTCAAGATATCATATTTATATATGCCCATAAAACCATAAAATTTATTTTGAAATAATAATTGGGGCCTAATTGTATGTATAAATATGATCTCTACAAAATGTGAAAAAATAGACACACACGTACATGCACACACATACACATAAGCCATAAAGGCATACAAAATGTGAACATAATAGAATGGTGTGTTAATGACATATAGGAATATAATGGGAAAAATGCATATTACCATATATGAATAAAATAAATTACATTATGTAAGACATATGCTACTCATCTAAAAACCTCACTCTCTTTGCTTTGATCAAAGAAGGCTCTCCCTTGGATGCCTTACTCATAGATAGAAATCCATAAAATTCCTCTAATTCCTATAATATCTGATTACGAGTCATTTTACACTCGTATATTTCCTATAGTTGAACCTATTCATATAAAAATATTATTTGAAACTTTACATACTAGAAATGCAACCAAGTTTAGAAGTTAATTTTGAAATGATATAAAAACTATTTAAACATGTAATTATCATAATCCCATGGTCACATTAAATTTACTTCTAATGCTAATAAAGGTCAATGTAAGGTTGAGCCTAATGGACATGAATGTGAAAGAGAGAAAAAATATAATTTGGTGCCCTACTAATCATCTTAATGGGACTATCAGATGTCATTGAATAACCCTATGTAGATAATGCATTCGTGTCAATTATATTTGCATAACTATAGATTAACATTATTAAAATAAATAAATATTTAAAATTCAACATTAAAATTTAACATACCTTATTTATTTGATGCACAAATGAAATCATAATAATAATGCCTATGTCGATTCATACCTATATAGATGGAGGAGTCTCCACTGTGGTCATCGACTGAACAAATAAAATATGATTGTTAATTGAGAATATATATATATATATATATATATATATATATATATATATGTATATATATATGTATATATATATATATATATATATATATATATGTATATATATATGTATATATATATCTATATATATATGTATATATATATATATGTATATATATATATATATATGTATATATATATATATATATATGTATATATATATATATATATATGCATGTAAATGAATTATATGTTTATAAGTGTTGTCATTTATGTCAAAGTTGATGTCATTTGATGTCATTGATGTCAAGGTGCATCTGGGGAATATGCATGGTGAGTGATTTGTGAGGTATGAGCTTATGTGGATGATATCACAAGGAAGCCATGTGACAAGAGATAATTTGAAGGAAACATATTGTATCTCTATTGAGAGATAATTTTAAGGCAAACTAAATATTATTATGAGGTTTATGTCAAGGTTCAAGCCAAGGTAAGCATGTTTTGAGTACTAGTCATTGAGTACAAGGTGTCTTGAGAAGCCTAGTCATATCATGAGTATGTACAAGATGAGCATGAAGAGGTATGTACATAAGTATGACATTATTTTAGAAATGTGCAATTCATGTTATAAATGTGTAGAATCATCAAAGAGTGTTTCAAGATTAGTTTTCAATCTCTAAATGCTTGAAAAGCCTAGTCATGACACTGGTCATTACATGAAGAGATCTTCTGAGAAGGCATAAGTCTGGTGGCCTAGTGAGATGGATGAATAGAGGATAAGAGTATTTATTAGGTTATTTGATCATGAATATGATTCATTTGATCAATCTTGATAATCTTAGAATGAGCTTACAGGGGTAGGACCTATAGAACTAGTATGCAATTCGACCACCTCTACACCCTACTTGACCTAATGAGGAGTTTTCAAGGCCTATGAAGGATGTAAAAGAGTGTTTGATCATGATATAGGTTTATTGAGTTTTTATATGACGTTTTCAGATCTTGGGCAATGGTTATAAGGTCATTTTTGAGGCCTAATCTGACTTGAAAGACAAGGTCTAGAGAACAAAGAGAGAGAGTATGGCCAGATGGGGTATCAGGATCAGTTTTCAAGGCAAGTTTGAGTATGTGAGAATTTATATATGTGTGTCATGTATTTTCAACTATGTTTCCCAAGTTTTAGGTCAAAATTTGAAGGTTGAGACAAGAAAAAGTGTTTTGAGGTCTCTCATATGCATAGAATGAAGGGTTATCAACTCGAGAAGATCTTTCAAGTATTAATTAGAATGTGTAACCTATTCATGTGAACCTAATATATTTATGGTATATGAGGAAGGGTTATATCTCAAATTTTCAAGTATTGGTTTCTAGAATAGGGGCTGAGCTTTATGAATGATCGTTACGACTGGAAGATGGTTTAAACCTTCAAAGAACCCTAATAGTGACCCAATATGAAACAAATTATTGTAAAGTGATCAGATTGGATTGGTATGGATATTTAAGTGATTTTATATTTTATTAAACTTTCCCAGGTATCTCAAGGTGTGATTGGTTTGTCAGGTGAGTAAGTGGAACCTACAAAAAAGGCCTTATTTCTTAGAGATTTGTTATAATAGTCAGATTTGACCAAGTCAAAGTTATTTAATGGATGGAGGATAGATATTGAGAATTTTATTTAATTATGTTTTTTAAGTAATTTTTAGCCTTCAATTGTGTTAAACTGATCATACAATTTGGCCAGTTGCTAACATGCCTAATGATACAAACAATGAAAAACCTAGGTAGAAGTGAGAAGGTGATTCGAAATGTTATTAACCATGTTATTTTTGTATATAATGATTTTATGATGATATCATAAGATCATAAAAATTAATTTTAAGTCAATTAAAGTAATCATACAAGTTTTGAAGCTCATTTTCACCATGACTATGCTTTAAGGCAAATTGACAGTTCTGGGTTAGCAAGTTGCAATAATGAGTTTGAGGCTCTATGATCTAATTTAAAGAATATAATTTACATGGTATTTATATTTGATACTTTTATTTACTATCCATGATTTTTATAAGCTTGTAATTTAGTATAATAGGTTAAAACATTGAATCCAAAATGACTTGTTTGACTGAGTAAGGTCTAAGAGAGAAGGTCAACACATTGGTCTACAAGACCAATAGTTGCCATTAGAGCTTATGATATTTTTGTTTTATGTTTTTATAAGGATGTTTTAGGATCATATTAATTCATTTTAAATAATTTATTTTTCTCCTTTATGTGTCATAATTTCAAATTTACATGATTGTGTTTTGAGGCTAGTTGGCAGTTCTAAGTGAGCTATGTACAGATAAGAGTTTGAGTTATTTTGTCTTGAGTTGTAAAGTATAAAAAATAAGGTAATGACCCTGAGGTCATGTATATTATTTATATGCATCTTTTTTCCATGGTTTTATTTAAAAATCATGTTTATGATTTATTTGTTCAAGATAGACTTTCTGAGTAGACACAGGCCTAATTGTGAATAGTGTTAATGGTGTGCTTCAAGTGGTGGTTGAAGCTAAAAATTTTTATGAATCATATATGAGAATATTATGGGTCTATTTTATTGTAATATGATGTGTTACTACCATTTAAGGTGATTTTATTTGTTCCAAGAAAGGCAAAGGGTAACGTGTCCTAAGTAGACCTAATGGGATTAGGTCTCCATGAGACCTAAAAATGAGATAAGGCCTAATTGATGTAGGTCAGACCTAAAGGGACTCAAATTAAGTTTTATTAATGATTAATATATGTCATAATATATGTACCATTTCTGAAATAATAATTTAAATATGTTTGGCCAACCAAGAAGGATATGAATAAGAGACTTGTATAAATACAAGGCAGTTTTAGGCCTATTGATTGAGTAGTGTGCAAGCAAAAAAGATAATACTTTGGTAAGAATAAGAAGGTATTTTAGACCATAAAATAAATATATAGATACTATAATGAATATTTTATATAGGTTTTATGTATAAAAACCAATATAATATGATCTAATCAAGTCAAGAAGAGGGCTAGTTAAGCAAAGAAAGCTAAAGACTAGTTTGAGAGGGATAGAAGTGTGTGAAGAGATAAAGAGGTGGTCATAATTAGTTATTTGAGAAATAATGTGATATGAATGTTTTAAAATAAATTAGGTGGATAATTTAGTTCTGATTCATCTAGGGGGTTGGTGCCTACTTGTAAGTTGGTGCTTGCTAAAGCTTAATTAGGTTGGTGTTTAGCTAGTTGGGGTTGGTGCTCCATGTGAAGTGGGTGATTAAATAAATTTAATGTTTGTGTTTTAGAAATATAGTCCATATATATATATATATATATATATATATATATATATATATATATATATATATATATATATATATATATATATATATATATATATATATATATATATATATATATATATATATATATATATATATATATATATATATATATATATATATATCAGTGGTTTTTTTACCCCTTGAGGTTTTACCACATATATGATGTGTTCTTTTGCTTCATGCTTATATGGATAGGTGTTTATGCTTGCAAAATCCATATGCTTGTTTGAATATTTTATGCTTACTTAAGTGTGACTCAAGTACATATAATCTAAGTGACTCAAGTACATCTAATAATGTTGATGGTCTTATATTTTATTTTCCACCCTAAACATAGTGGAGGTGCCATTTTTAGCCATGAACCACTAGAGGTGGAGATCTATAATTGTGTCTTTAATGTTGACAATATTTCTTGTCAGTGTTTCCACATTCTACAACTGGTGTAAAAAAACATCCAAGTGGATTTAGAATTCATGGTAATGGGAACATGTATTATTTTCCTTCCAAAATTTTTTAAGTGATATATTTTTAAGAGGAGGTACCAGAGGTATAAAATTCAGTTACAGGATAATAACTTCACTCTTTACTACATTAAAGTTAATTTTTAGCATTGATTAGTATACTATCTACCACATATTCATTTATTATGTTAGATATCCATTCTATGGAGTGAAATTATATGGATTAGTCACACACAAAATGTTTCATTCAGTTTTTGAAAAGCACTTATGGTTTTCAATTTATGCATGTCTAAAGTTGGCCTAAAAACCCACAATTTTCTCATATTTGGAAGGACGTTCTTGAGGCTAGAATAGGTACTTCCTTTCTTGAACAGGCATGATCAGATTCAAATAACTTTTTCATAGATGTTATTATCCACCCTCAACATGTTTCTATTTCCAATTTTCATCCATGAATCACTAAAGGTGGAGATCTCCAACTGTGGTTTCAATATTGATAACATTTGTTGTTAGTGTTTCCTCATTCCTAAGCAAGTGTAAAAACATGTATCCATGTGGATTTTAGTTAGTGTTATTGGTAAAACATGTGATTTTATTATATATACATGTTTTAAGTGATGCATTTTCAAGGGTAGGTCCCAAAGTTAGAAATATCAACTAGAGGACAAGAACTTGTCTTTTGACTGGATAAAAGTTGTATTTTAGGAATAATTAGTATATTGATAGCCACAGATTCATAACTTATGTTTAATCACCATGATATAGGGTGAAATTATATGGGTTGGACATACATGTGAGGGTTATTTTGGTTTGTGTAAATGACTTACATTTTTCATTTTATGTGTGGCTAAATTTGGCCTAAAAACTATAAATTACTCATAGTTAAAAGAATGTTCTTGAGGCTAAAATGGGTACTTTATCTCCTAACCAGCCCTGATTGATGCCAAATAACTTAGACATAAAAATTATTTTCCACCCCCATGATGTGGTGGTAGATCCATTTTTTATCCACAAAGCACCAAAGGTGGAGATATCCAAACGTGGCTTCAACATTGACAACATTTATTGTTAATGTTTTAGCATTCCAAAGTAGGTGTAAAAAAGCTCATTTGTGGTTTTGGGAAAACTTTAGATTTTCCTATATAATTTTTTTAAAAGTTATTTATTTGAATAATTATGTCTTGAATTTATAAATGTTAATTGGAGGACAAGAAATTGTCTTTTAACTGCATAAAAGTTACATTTCAACACATATTAGTATATTGTATGCCATAGATTCATCTCTTACATTAAATCACCATGATTTAGGATGAAATTATAGGGATTATACATGAACATTATGGGTCTTTCAATTTTTAAAAATTACTTAAATTTTTAATTTTATACATGTATGAATTTGGCCTAAAATAATGCAAAGTTTTCATATTTGAAAGGACATTTTTAAGGCCAAAATGAGTACTCCATCTCCTAATTGGGCATGATCAAAGGATAATAAATTGGTCATATATTTTATTAGCCACCCAAACATGGTTTAATTTTATATTTTTAGCCACAAACCATTGGAGGTGGATATATCCAACTACAACTTCAATGTTGACAACTTTTGTTATTAGTGTTTCCACATTCCTGAACATCTATAAAAAAGTGGATCCAAGTGGATTTAGATGTCATGGTTTTGATAAAATGTGTGATTTTATACCTAAACATTTTTTAAGTGATATATTTTCAAGAAAAGGTCTTGAAGGCAAAAATATTAGTTGGAGGACAAGAACTTGTCTCTTGACTACATTAAAATTACATTTCAACACTGATTATTATACCACCTGCCATGGATTCATATCTTATGTGAGATCATTTTTGTCTATGGTAACATTAGATGGATTCAAAATTAATATGAATGTTCTTTGGGTTCATGCAATAAAATTATGGTTTTAGTTCTACACATATCTGAAATTGGCCTAAAAATGCAATTATCTTGTATTGTGAAGGACATTATTGAGGATAGAATGGGTATTATTTATTTTAATCAGGGTGATCAGAGGCCAATAACCTGATCCCAGATTTCATTCTCCACCCTTCACATGGTGGAGGTTATATTTTTCAACCATGAAGCACGAGAGGTGGATATCTCTAATAGTGACTTAAACAAAGAGATGACAATCTGGCCATTTCTACAGATGTAGATCTTAATCAAGTCAAATCAATGAAATTTTGGATATATTCAATATTAATTTTATTAATATGAGTCTCATTTTTCAAAATATTGAGTCTTTCTTTATTTTCCTTATGAACTAAAATATGTCTCTCTTCATTTTCCTTATATCCAATAATATACATAGGCTATTATTGGGAAAGAGCTTATAGGGAAGTGCTTATGAATATTGACCTAAAGAAAATTAAAGCCCCGAGTAAAAATTATTTGAGAGTTGGGTGTAATAAGGTTAATATTAATTTGAGCATAAAGAATCTGAGGATCAATAACTACCACTACACTAGGGAGAATTGTGACATTATGATCATCCTCTTGTGCATTATCACTTGTTGGTACATCTCCATTTGGTAGAGTGAAAATGCAAGTGTCAATAAAAATGGATGGAGTCGACACAGAAGGGAATGATGATATGAATAATGGGTGTGGTTAGTGAGTTGGCTGAGGTAGTGAGTGAATTGGGTGAGGAAATTATAAGATATGGAATGGTACTTGTAGCTTATGAGATCACATGGGTAGAAATAGTAATTGGGGTCAAAACCATTGGAAAAATAACCTCAACTAATGAGAAAAAAATTACTTAGGCTTCACTAGGGGTTAACAACAATATCAACCATAATGGATGTAATAACTAGTGGTACAATAGTAGGACTATTAACAATTGGCACATGAAAACCAACATGCGTTGAAATAGTATTAGGCATTGAAATGCTAGGAACTAGGAAAATAATGGGAACTACAACATTAGGTGACATGATTATAGTAGTATAAATAATTGAGGGGGTAGTAGCATCATTTACTATTGATACATTGTCTTGTTCAAAATAGTTGAGCTCCAAGAATGGTGCAAAAACCATACCATCAATTTTAACTTTTTAATTTTAGTTTAATTATTTTTTGATGATAATTATTTATTCAACATTAACCAAGAAGTAAATATTGAAGATGATAATATTTATATATGCCCATAAAACCATAAAATTTAGTTTTGAAATAATAATTGGGGCCCAATTATATGCATAAATATGTTCACTACAAAATGTGAAAAAATAGACACACACACACACACACACACACACACACACACACACACACACACACACACAAGCCATAAAGGCATACAAAATGTGAACATAATAGAATGGTGTGTTAATGACATATAGGCATATAATGGGAAAAATGCATACAATACCATATATGGATAAAATAAAGTACATTATGTAAGACATATGCTACTCATCTAAAAACCTCACTCTCTTTGATTTGATCAAAGAAGGCTCTCCCTTGGATGACTTACTCATAAATAGAAATCCATAAAATTCCTTAAATTCCTCTAATGTCTAATTACGAGTCATTTTACACTCATAGATTTCCTATAGTTAAACCTATTCATATAAAAATATTATTTGAAACTTTGCATACTAAAAATGCAACCAAGTTTAGAATTTAATTTTGAAATGATATAAAAACTATTTAAACATGTACTTATCATAATCTCATGATCATGTTCAATTTACTTCTAGTGATCATCAAGGTCAATGTAAGGTTGAGCCTAACGGACACGAGTGTGAAAGAGAGAAATAATATAATTTGGTGCCCTACTAATCATCTTAATGGGACTATCATATGTCATTGAATAACCCTATGTAGATAATGCATTCATGTCAATTATATTTTCATAACTATAGATTAAAATTATTAAAATAAATAAATATTTAAAATTTAACATACCTTAGTGATATTATGCACAAATGAAATCACAATAATAATGCCTATGTCGATTCATACTTGTATAGATGGAGGAGTCTCCACTGTGGTCATCGACTGAAAAAATAAAATATGATTGTTAATTGAGAATATGTGTGTGTGTGTGTGTGTGTGTGTGTGTGTGTGTGTGTGTGTGTGTGTGTGTGTGTGTGTGTGTGTGTGTGTGTGTGTGTGTGTGTGTGTGTGTGTGTGTGTGTGTGTGTGTGTGTGTGTGTGTATATGTAAATGAATTATATGTTTATAAGTGTTGTCATTTGATGTCATTGATGTCAAGGTGCGTCTGGTGAATATGCATGGTGAGTGATTTGTGAGGTATGAGCTTATGTGGATGATATCACAAGGAAGCCATGTGACAAGAGATAATTCGAAGGAAACATATTGTATCTCTATTGAGAGATAATTTTAATGAAAACTAAATATTCTTATGAGGTTTATTTCAAGGTTCAAGCCAAGGTAAGCATGTTTTGAGTACTAGTCATTGAGTACAAGGTGTCTTGAGAAGCCTAGTCATATCATGAGCATGTACAAGATGAGCATGAAGAGGTATGTACATAAGTATGACATTATTTGAGAAATGTGTAATTCATGTTATCAATGTGTAGAAGCATCAAAGAGTGTTTCAAGATTATTTTTCAAGTTCCAAATGCTTGAGAAGCCTAGTCATGACACTGGTCATTACATGAAGAGATCTTTTGAGAAGGCATAAGCCTAGTGGCCTAGTGAGATGGATGAATAGAGGATAAGAGTATTTATTAGGTTATTTGATCATGAATATGAGGCATTGGATCAATATAGATAATCTTAGATTGAGCTTATAGGAGTAGGACCTATAGAACTAGTATGTAACCCGACCATCTCTACACCCTACTTGACCTAATGAGGTGTTTTTAAGGCATGTGAAGGATGTAAAAGAGTGTTTGATCATGATAGAGGTTTATTTATTTTTTATATGAGGTTTTGAAATATTTTAAAATGGTTATAAGGTTATTTTGAAGGCCTAATGTGACTTGAAAGACAAGGTCTTGAGAACAAAGAGAGAGAGTATGGTTAGATGGGGTATCGGGATCAGTTTTCAAGGAAAGTGTGAGTATGTGAGCATTTATATATGTGTGTCTTGTTTTTTCAAATAT
This sequence comes from Torreya grandis, assembly GCA_037957365.1. Classification (NCBI taxonomy): domain Eukaryota; kingdom Viridiplantae; phylum Streptophyta; class Pinopsida; order Cupressales; family Taxaceae; genus Torreya; species Torreya grandis. Next base: position 745,201 of record JARHVA010000852.1, on the reverse strand, counting down.
TTTTCCCAATTTTTAGGTCAAAATTTGAAGTTTGAGACAATAAAAAGTGTTTTTAGGTCATAATTTCAAATTTACATGATTGTGTTTTGAGGCTAGTTGGCAATTCTAAGTGAACTATCTATAGATAAGAGTTTGAGTTATTTGGTCCTGAGTTGTAAAGTATAAATAATATGGTAATGACCTTGAGGTCATTTATATTATTTATATGAATATTTTTTTTCATGGCTTTTTTTAAAAATCATGTTTATGATTTAGTTGTTCTAGATAGACTTTCTGAGTAGACACAGGCCTAATTGTGAATAGTGTTAATGGTGTGCTTCAAGTGGTGGTCGAAGCTAAAAAGTTTTATGAAGCATATATGAGATTATTAGGGGTATATTTTATTTGAATATTATGTGTTACTAACATTTAATGTTATTTATTTTTTTCCAAGAAAGGCAAAGGGTAGCATGTCCTAAGTAGACCTATTGGGATTAGGTCTCCATGAGACCCAAAAATGAGATAAGGGCTAATTGATGTAGGTCAGACCTAAAGGGACAAAAATTAAGTTTTATTCATGATTAAAAGATGTCATAAGATATGTACCATGGATGAAATAATTATTTAAATGTGTTTGGCCAACCAAGAAGGATATGAATAAGAGACTTGTATAAATACAAGGCAATTTTAGGCCTATTGATTGAGTAGTGTGCAAGCAAAAAAGATAATACTTTGGTAAGAATAAGAAGGTATTTTAGACCATAAATTAAATATATAGATACTATAATGAATATTTTATATAGGTTTTATGTATAAAAACCAATATCATATTATCTAATCAACTCAAGAAGAGGGTTAGTTAAACAAAGAAGGCTAAAGACCAATTTGAGAGGGATAAAAGTGTGTGAAGAGATAAAGAGGTGGTCATCATTAGTTAGTTGAGAAATAAGGTGATATTAATGTGTTCAAATAAATTATGTGGATAAGTTAGTGCTGAGTCATCTAGGGGGTTGGTGCCTCCTTGCAAGTTGGTGCTTGCTAAAGCTTAATTAGGTTGGTGTTTAGCTAGTTAGGGTTGGTGCTCCATGTGAAGTGGGTGATTAAATAAATTTAATGTTTGTATTTTATGAATATAGTACATTTATATATATCAGTGGTTTTTTTACCCCTTGAGGTTTTACCACATATATGATATGTTATTTTGCTTCATGCTTATTTGGATAGGTGTTTATGCTTGCAAAATCCATATGCTTGTTTGAATATTTTATGCTTACTTAAGTGTGAGTGCTAAAAATATTTTGAAGACTAATTAACCCCCCTCAATCATTTTTATTCCAATATATGGTATCATATCTTGATCCTTTGAAGTAGGTCTAAAAACCTAAAGGAGATCTTATAAGCAAGGATGGTTAGTCAACAAGCTCAAGGTGGTTTCTCTACTAATAAGGCTCCATTATTTAATGGTTCTAACTATGAATTTTGGAACATCAGGATGAATATGTATTTGATTTATCAAGTTCATGATATTTTTTAGTTAGTTGTGGATGGATAGAGTACTCTTATTCCACCAACGGATGCAGCAGGTAAGGAGGCTAGTGAAAACAACTTCATGGCAATGAATGCCATTCTTTGTGGCCTATCAAAGGAAGAGATTGTGAAGGAAATACACTATGTATCATCCAAAGAGATATGGGTCAAATTAAATACTATCTATAAATGAGACACCAAGGTGAATTTGGCCAAGTTACAGACCCACCAGAGGATAATTTGAAAGTCTAAAGATGAATGAAGATGAAACTATTGTATCCTACCTATTAAAGGTTGATGAAGTTTTCAATGCTATTGGAGGATTAAGAGAAGTGAAAGATTCTAAATTTTTTATAAAGTTATCGATATCACTAACTCCTAATTTTGATTCTAAGGTATCTATATTAGAAGAGATGTAAGATTTGGATAAGCTAGAGATGGATGGGCTTCATGACATCTTGGCTGCCTATGAGATGAGAAAAAATTAAGACATCCTAAGATGGAAGAAACTTTAAAATTTAAGTAGTAAAAATATAAGAAGGTAAATAATGAGTAATTTTCATATGTTGATGATGATCAATTGATATCCATGTTTGCAATAAAATTAAGGTTTGACTTAGGTAAGTACAAGGATAAGTTTCCCTTTAAATGTTTCAACTACGGTAAGATTGGTCACTTTGCATCTAAGTGTCCTAAAAAGGGTAAGAGTGATCATGATGAATAAAATGATGAATATCATGGAGATGAAAAGAAGATATACAAGCCTTACAAAAACAAGAGAGATTTCAAGAAGTGTGAAGGTAGGAAAGGATCATTTAGAAACAAGAAAAGTTCCTATACCAAAAAAGACAACTCATATAATGTAAGTGACTCAAGTACAGATAATAAGATGATGGAAGTAATGAACCTAAACATGAAGATAATGAAACCTTATTTATGGCCATAAAATTATACAATGAGGGTTGCTCAAATGGGAAAGGCCTTATGGTTGAAGTAGAATCAAATGAAAAAGAAGCTGAAGTGAATCTTGAAGTATAATTGGTGAGTGATCTAGAGGATTTGCAGTTATAAAGAAGAAATAATCACAAACTAAGATCATTAGTTAATGACTATGATGAGAAGATTGGGTTATTTGAGGAGAGATAGAGTAAGACTTCCAAGGAGTATGATGAGATCATCAATCAAATTGAAGCATAAATGGAGAGAGTCAATGAAAACATAAAGGCTAAAGAGGAAGAATGCATTAGGTATGAAACTCAAGTGGAATCCTTAAAATATGATTTGGATAAAAAATATATCAAGGTGAAGACATTTTTGAAGTTTTCAAAGAGCACTAAGGCTCTAGATGACATTTTGAGTAGTCAGAAGTCTACAAGTGATAAGATAGGTCTTGGTTTCAAAGAAGAAAAAAAGAGGTAGCTCAAACAAAGGAAAAGGCTATTGAATAAAATAAGGTAAAAATTAAAAGACCTATCAAACAACTCAATGATATGAGGTATGCTATTTCATTCAATGGTTAATTTTTTATATGTAGTCAATTTGGTTGTAGAGCAAGACAATGTATAATACCCTCCAAGAATGGGTACTCATGGAACTATGGAAGGAGTTATAGTTCACATTAGTTCAATGGTTTATATAAGGTGTTTTAATATATTGTTCATGATATACAACACATTTAAATATTCTTTTTTAACAAATTTATAAGGTCATCAAGTCAAAATAGGAGGTTTGAAGCCCCTAGAGTACAAGAAAGAAGGAAAATGAATGTATGGAAACCAAAGATAGTAAAGATGAGTCATGATCAGTCTACAAGATAAAGTGGACTATTTTATGTGACAAATAATATTAAAAATAAGGTGTGTATCTAGATGACATTTGTGGAAGACCTTTGTCATTAATGTTAAAGGGGGAGAAAGTTCAATAAGGGAGATGAGAGTGATTAGTTTGAAGAATGTTTTGCCATCAATGAAAAATGAGGATTTTTTTGAGAATTTTTGTCATTTATGTCATTAATGTCAATATGCATCTGGTGAAGATGTATGGTGAGTGATCTGTGAGGTATGATCTTGTGTGCCTAATGTGACAAGGAAGCCATGTGACAAGATAGAATTTGAAGGAAACCTATTATCTCTATATTGAGATATAATTTTAAGGAAACCTAATGATTATTTTAAGTTTTATTTAAAGGTTTAGGCCAAGTTAATAATTTTTTGAGTACCAATCATTGAGTGCAAGGTGTCTTGAGAAGCCTAGTCATATCAAGCTTAGTCATATCATGAGCATGTGCGTGATGAGCATGAAGAGGTATGTAAAGAAGTATGACATTATTTCAAGATAATTTAATGCATTTTATAAATGTTTATAATCATCAAATAGTGTTTCATGATCAATTTTCAAGATCCAAATGCTTGAGAAGACTAGTCATGACACTGGTCATTGCATGAAGAGACCTTGTGAGAAGGTATGATCCTAGTGGATTGGTGATATGGATGCATAGATGAATAAGAGTATGTATGAGGTTTTTTTATAATTCATATGAGGAATTTTATCACTCATTATAATCTCAGAGTGAGCCTACAAGGGTAGGACCTATAGACCTTGTATGCAACTAGACCACCTCTAAACCCTACCTAACATAATGAGGTGTCATGAGGTGTTTTCAAGGCCTATAAAGGATGTAAATTAGTGTTTGAGAATGATATAGGTTTCTTGAGTTTTATATTAGTTTTTTTATAGCTTTGATAGTGTTTATAAGTTCATTTTCAAGTTCTAATGTGACTTGTATGAGAAGGTCTAGAGAATAAAAAGAGAGAGTATGGCCAGATGGTGTATCAGGATCAGTTTCTAAAGAAAGTGTGAGTATGTGAGAATTTAAATAATTGTGTCATGTTTTTCCAAGTATTTTTACCAAGTTTTTTCAAATTTTTAAGGTTGAGGCAAGAAAAAGTGTATTGAGGTCTCTCATGTGCACAAAATGAAGGGTTCTCAACTCGAGAAAAACTTTCAAGTATTCATTAGAATTTGTAACCTTTTAATGATAACATAAGATATTAATGGTATATTGGGAAGGTTACTAGCTCAAATTTCTAATAATTGGTTTCTGTAATGAGGGTTTAAGCTTTATGAATGATTGTTAAGACTGGAAGATGGTTTAAACCCTCAAAGAACCCTAATAATGAACTGATATGAAATAATTTGTTATAAAGTGAATATAATGTATTGGTATGGATATTTAAGTGATTTGGGTTTGTATTGAACTCTCACAGCCATCTCTAGGTGTGATTGGTTTATCAGGCAAGTAAGTGGACTTATAGGAAAGGCCTTTTTTCTTAGAGATTTGTTATAGCCTTTAGAGTTGACCAAGTCAAAGTTATTAAATAGATGAAGGAAAAAGCTTGATACTTTTATTTTATTTCTAATGTGTTTTATAATTAGGTTTTATCCTTCATGTGTGCTAAACTAGTCATACAATTTGACCAGTCACTAACAGGCCTAATGATGAAAACAATGAGAAACCCAGGCATGAGTGAGAAGGTGATTAGGAATGTGTGATAATGGATTAGGGATGAATCCAAATGCATAAATAAATTTTTAAATACATATAATACATGTTTATATTATAAATAATTTTTTGAGGTAAGTGGATATGATGAAAATGTTGCTCATAAGTTGACCTATCTGGTTCAGATGAGATAGTGAGATACAAGGTTGTTACATTGGTCTGCAAGACCAATCTTTCTAATTGACAATGTTATATTTATATTTGATAATTTTATTATTATCTCATAAGATCATCCAAATTCATTGGAAGTCTCTCAAATATATCATATAGGTGTTGAAGGTCATTTTCACCATGACTGTGTTTTAAGGCAAACTAATAGTTCTGGGTTAGCAAGTTGCAATAATGAGTTTTAGGATCTATGCTTTAAGTTAAATCATATAATGTACATGGTTTTTATATTTGAGACTTGTATTTCTTATCTATGATATTAAAAATCTTTAAATTTAGTATAATAGATTGAAATATTGAAGCCAAAATGGCTTGTCTGACTAAGTGAGGTGAGAGAGAGAGAAGATCAAAAAATTGGTCTACAAGACCAATAGTTGCCATTAGATATTATGATATTTTATTGGATTTTATTAAAATGATGTTATAGGATAATATTAAATCATTATAAATCCTTGAATGTGTTCCTTCAAGTGTCATAATTTCAAGTTTGCATGACTATGTTTTGAGGCTAGTTGGCAGTTCTATGTGAGTTATCAACAGAGAAGAGTTTGATTTCTTTTGTCTTGAGATGTAAAGTATAAATCATATGGTGATGAACCAAAGGTCATGTATATTATGTATATGTGTCTTTTTTTCATGGTTATTTGGAAAAATTATGTTTATTATTTAGTTGTTCAAGATATACTTTATGAGTATACACAAGCCTAATTATGAACAATGCTAATGGTGGGCTTCAAGCGGTGGTTGAAGCTAAAAAAGTGTTATGAATCCTTGATGAGCTTATAATGGGTCTATTTTTTTTTAATATTGTGTGTTAATTATATTTAATGTGCTTGAATGTGTTCCAAAAAAGGCAAAGGGTAACATGTCCTAAGTAGACCTAATGGGATTAGGTCTCCATGAGACCTAAAAATGAGATAAGGCCTAATTGAGGTAGGTCAGACCTAAAACGACTCAAATAAAATTTTATTCATGCTTATAATATGTCCTAATGTATATTCCATGGTTGACCCAATAAGGTAAGGATGATTAGATGACCAAGAAGGATAAACAAAAGACTTGTATAAATACAAGGAAGTTTTAGGCCTATTGAGTGAGGAGTGTGGAAGAAAAAAATATAATACTTTGGTAAGTAGAAAAAGGTCTTGTAGAACATAAAATAAGTATAGAGATAATGTAATGAATATTTTATATAGGTTATGTGTATAAAAACCATGGTCATATGATATAATCAAGTCAAGATGAGGGCTAATTGAGTGAAGAAGGCTAAAGACCAGTTTGAGAGGGATAAAAGTGTGTGAAGAGTTAAAAAGGAGGTCATCATCAGTTGGTTTATCAATAAGGTGATATAATGTGATAAAATAAATAAGTGGTTGAGTTGGTGCTGAGTCATCTAGGGGGTTGGTGCCTCTTTGCAAGTTGGTGCTTGATAAATCCTAGCTAGGTTGGTGCTTAGCTAGTTGGGGTTGGTACTCCATGTGAAGAGGGTGCTTCACTAAATTTAATGTTTGTCTTATAGGACTATAATCCATTTTTAAATATTAGTGGGTTTTACTCTCCTCGAGGGTTTCCCACATATATAATGTGTTCTTGTACTTCTTGCTTATGTGGATAGGTGTTTATGCTTACAAAATCCATATGCTTGTTTGAATATTTTATGCTTGCTTAAGTGTGAGTGTTAAAAACATTTTCAAGACTGATTCACCCCCCCCTTCAATCATTTTTATTCCAACTATATAATATTAGTTAAAAATTACCTCTATATGTAAGCATTAGTTGAGTAAAAACAACATATTCACGAGTACATGGACCACAATCTATTTGTGAAAATTACGATATCGTCTCCTCTTACTACTAAAAAATTACATGTATATTTTTTCAAATTAATTATTACTTTTTAAATATAAATATATCTAAAATTTTAACATGTTAACTATATAATATACCTACACAGGTGAATTTGAGGTCTCCACACCAAATGCATTTGCCAAAAAATCATCAAACATAACCATAACATATGTCCCCACCTTGCAACCCCCCTGAAAACACCACTATCCTCATCTAAAGGTCTAATACATATAACACCACAAGATATACAATGGTGTAGTCAGAGATCAGTGCTAGATGGAGCATCCTCATGTCTAACTCTCTAACATTGGAGTCATAAAGCTTACTCATATGCATAATGAGGGTATCAGTGAGTGCATTAACTGCATGCAAAGTGTCAATCTGGAGAACCTCCACTAAAAAAGGGTTTCTCTTAGGCTGACGTGGATTTTGGAGAGGGGAACTTGTAGGCTAATTAGTCACATGATGTGCACCTATTCTATCCAAAGTAGGGCCTTTTCCTTAGCCCTAAAACTCTAAGTAGTCAAAATAATTAGAAATCTCATTGAAGATAATCTCACAATGGATTTTCCTCAAAAAAATACAAAGGAATCTCATGGTTTTTACAAGGTAGGTAATCAATGACCATCCACCATTGGTGCCAAAATTTGTCTCTTATCAATTTATGTTTGCATCAATGGATTGGGAACCAATTACATGATAATTGAGGCGATGCATTGGTTGATTGATCAATGAATAATGTACAAATTTGGTCTTTTATTATTTGCTTATCCCCTACACCATGCCTTGATAAATTTTTAGCATAATAAAACCTATACCTCTCTCAATAAGATGTCCATCTATCAATTTGACTAATTATCGATTCAACTTGGCCTAATAAGACCTCTAATGTATTTTCTAATGAAGTATGGTGGGTGTTGGTCAAATAGGGTCCCTCATTCTCTTAATTATCTCTTCAATCTATATTTTATTTTCTACTATATGTGTGGCTAAATCTTCCTGACTCCTAGGGGGGTCTTTGCTAATTGGAGTTGGGCTAGGAGGGTTAGGAGGGATAGAAGGGATAAGAAGGATAAGAGGGTTTTGTCTTACACTTGAATGAGTTGCAAACTGAAAAAATGGTTTTAACAAAAAAATAATGCAAAGTCAAACTTACTAATTTTTTTGTTAATTAGGATGAATTTAGTTTAATTACCTAAATTTTGCCATAACATTGTTGATTTGTTGACTTAATTAGCAAACTCAAGAAAATGTGGTGTGTAGCATAAGTTGTCTCCTCTTAGCAATGTAATGTGAGCATGGTCAGAGTTTTGAATGTGAAATACTATGAAAGAATGCAGAATGAAATGATATTATTTAGATATTTTTATTTTTTATATAATGTCAAAATATTGAGTGCGTACTTGTAAGTGTTAAAAACATGTATGTGTTCCAGGCTTGGTGTTTACCAAGTCTAAAAAACATAATGCAATGTCAAAATGTTGTGTGCATACTTTTAAGTGTTAAAAATGTGTATGTATTCTAGGTTTGGTGTTTAGATATATATATTTTTATACAATGTCAAAATATTGTGTGTATACTTTTAAGTGTTAAAAACATGTACATGCTCTAGGCTTGGTGTTTACCAAGCCTAAAAAACATAATGCATACATGTTATTGAAATAAAGCGTACATATTTATGATGAATTCATAAAAATGTCCAAAAATTAGCCCCCCAACTTTCTACACTTACTCTATAGTTAATTATAAATTTATAATATTATATACATAAAATGTTATCTCAGAGTGTCCCTAAGGGTTAAGTTGAGTAGATGGGATCTATGACTTAGGTCACCTAGGTCTCAATTTTAATCCTTAATTTACCCATGGTTTGTACAGTGGGGCCTTTGCACATCACTTACACTCTAAAGTGGCCATGGGGACACCTTGAGGTAGGGGTCAAACTTCTCCATGTATTCCATATAGATCATAGTAGGGCGATTCAATTATAGATCATTCAATGGATATTACAGACCAAGGCTCACCTCTATTAATCTTTAGATTTAGATTAAATGTATTCAGCCAATGAGATGTGGGTGAGTTGGTTAAGTCACTTGGTTTTTTCAAGCCCCATCGAGGTTCAAATCTCTAGAAATGCATATGAAACTGGTTGTAGCCATTGATTATTTTTTAGGGTCGTTAATGGCTATTGAATATTCTCAAAGTATACATGTGGTATTACATAGGGATTTAGGCCCTTGATTATGTCTCAATCTAGTTCAATATCTTATCAAAAGCCATTATCAAGCAAAAAAAAGTATCTCAGAATAAACTTAAAACATAATTAATTATTTTCTATCAAGTAATCGACTAATTTTAAAGTAACCCTTACAAACTAATTATTAAATAATTAATTATAATTATATATAAATTAATTAGATTATTATTATTTGTATATTTAAATTTATTATTTTTCATACAAAATTATTCATGTATGTTTAAGTCATCTCAATATGACACATATGTATGTTAAAGCATTTATTAGTAAAGTGAATAATGAAGAATAGAATTTTTTTAAGGGGGGCTTCTCATTCTTTATAATATTTTGTAATTGGGTTAAGTATGAATTGTGGAAACTTATCATACTTGAAATTAATTTATTGATTAAGTATTTATGGCTTTCACAATCTATATTATGAGAAAATAGTTTTTCTAAAAAAATGAGTATTTTTTAATGATCAATATTTCAGATCACATTTTATTATTCGTCCTTAGAAAAAATATATGGTTTTTTAATGATAAATCACATGACATGATTCAAAACATCAAACATCAAAAAGTTATTTAATCATTCATACACACACACATATATATATTTGAATAGTGAATAACTTATAATGATTATTTTGCAACTAATAAATTATTTAATTATTTTTTAACTTATTTGATATGTATATTGTGTACATGAAAATAGATCGCATGTGGAAAATGAACCAATAGTTAAAATAAGTATGATAAATTATATAATACATAATTATATGATATCTAATAGTCGTCATAATACATCACTACTACATGCTCATAAAATATCTACTAATTATCTAACTTTTGTTATAAAACAATGAATCATATAATAACATATAAGATTTACAATTACTAAATATAGAATATACTATATATTTTTAATACATTGTAAATATTGAATCAATTATTTTTATATTTCAATTTTTTTATTTTAAATCAATTCAAAAATATAAATTATTTTCCTACTAATCATATTAAAAAAATAATTAAACTTGTAAATAAATAATATGTGTACACCAAATAATGCCCCTAGAATATATATTTTGGGAAATACAAATTAAAAATGTATAACTATTGGCATCTTTCCCTAATGTCTAGATTTAAAAAGTTGTTTAAAGAGTTACATACCAATCATTGAGAGCCTCATTTTCAGAACAAAATGTTTTCTAGACTACCAGATTGGGGGACCAACCAAAAGTGCTATGTTCAAGTTGGAAAGCGAACAAATGTACAGACTTCCACATTTTATATAATAATTGAGAGCCTCATTATAATAGGTCGAAACATTGAATCCAAAATGGCTTGTCTGACTGAGTGAGGTCTGAGAGAGAGAAGGTCAAAAAATTGGTATGCAAGACCAATAGTTTCCATTAGATATTATGATATATTGTTGGAGTTTGTTATAAGGATGTTCTAGGATAATATTAATTCATTATAAATCCTTGAATGTGTTCCTTCAGGAGTCATAATTTCAAGTTTGCATGACTATGTTTTGAGGCTAATTGGCAGTTCTGCATGAGTTATACGCAAAGAAGAGTTTGAGTCCTTTTGTCCTAAGTTGTAAAGTCTAAAGCATATGGTGATGACCCTGAGGTCATGTAGATTATGTATATGTGTATTTTTTCATGGTTATTTGGAAAAATTTTGTTTATGATTCAGTTTTTCAAGATAGACTTTATGAGTATACACAAGCCTAATTATGAATAATGTTAATGGTGGGCTTCAAGTGGTGGTTAAAGCTGAAAAGTGTGATGAGTCCTAGATGAGCTTATAAGGGGCCTATTTGATTGGAATATGATGTGTTACTTCTATTTAAGGTGCTTAAACGTGATCCAATAATGGCAAAGGGTAACATGTCTTAAGTAGACCTAATCGGATTAGGTCTCCATGAGACCTAGAAATGAGATAAGGCCTAATTGAGGTAGGTCAGACCTAAAAGGACTCAAATAACATTTGATTCATGTTTATAATATGTCATAATATCTATTCCATGGTCAACCCAGTAAGGTAAGGATGCTTATATGACCAAGAAGGATAAACAAGAGACTTATATAAATACAAGGAAGTTTTAGGCCTATTGAGTGAGTAGTGTGGAAGAAAAAAATATAATACTTTGGTAAACAGAAAAAGGTCTTGTAGACCATAAAATAAGTATATATATATAATGTAATGAATATTTTTTAGAGGTTATGTGTATAAAAACCATGGTCATATGATCTAATCAAGTCAAGATGAGGGCTAATTAAGTGAAGAAGGCGAAAGACTAGTTTGAGAGGGATAAAAGTGTGTGAAAAGTTAAAAATGAGGTCATCATTAGTTGGTTGATCAATAAGGTGATATAAAGGTGATAAAATAAATAATGTGGTTGAATTTGTGTTGAGTCATCTAGGGGGTTGGTGCCTCTTTGCAAGTTAGTGCTTGCTAAATCCTAGCTAGGTTGGTGCTTAACTAGTTGGGGTTGGTACTCCATGTGAAGTGGGTGCTTCACTAAATATGATGTTTGTCTTATAGGACTATAGTCCATTTGTAGATATTAGTGGGTTTTATTCTCCTTGAGGGTTTCCCATATATATAATGTGTTCTTTTACTTCATGCTTATGTGGATAGGTGTTTATGCTTGCAAAATGCATATGCTTGTTTGAATATTTTATGATTGCTTAAGCGTGAGTGTTAAAAAAAATTTCAAGACTGATTCACCCCCCCCAATCATTTTTCTTCCAAATGTATAATATTAATTATAAATTACCTTTATATATGTAAACATTAGTTAAGTAAAATCAACATATTCATGAGTAGATGGACCACCATCTATTTGCAAAAATGACGAGATCATCTCCTCTTGCTACTAAAAAATTACATGTATATTTTTTAATTTTACATGTAAATTAATTATTACCTTTTAAATACAAATATATCTAAAATTTTAACATGTAAAATATATAATATACCTACACAGGTGAATTTGAGGTCTCCACACCATATTCATTTGCCAAAAAATCATCAAACATAACCATAACATATGTCCCCACCTTGCAACCCCCCTGAAAACACCACCATCCTCATCTAAAGGTCTATGCTTAAAACACCACAAGATATACAATGGTGTGGTGAGAAATCAGTGCTAGCTGGAGCATCCTCATGTCCAACTCCCCAACATTAGTGTTATAAAGCTTACTCATATGCATAATGAGGGTATCGATAAGCGCATTAAGTACATGCAAAGTGTCAATCTAGACAACCTCCTTCACTACAAAAGGGTTTCTCTTAGGCTGACATGGATTTTGGACAAGGGAACCCTTAAGCTAATTAGTCACATGATGTACACCTATTCTATCCTAAGTAGGGCCTTTTCCTTAACCCTAAAACTCTAAGTAGTCAAAATAATTAGGAATCTCATTGAAGATAAACTCACATTGGAGCTTCTTCAAAAAAATACAAAGGAACCTCATGGTTGTTATAAGGTAGGTAATCAAATACCATCCACCATTGGTCCCAAAATTTGTCTCTTATCAACTTATGTTGGCATCAATGGATTGGGAACCATTTACATGATAATTGAGGTGATGCATTGGTTCATTGATCAATGAATAATGTAAAAATTTGGTATTTTATTATTTGCTTATCCCCTACACCATGCCCTGATAAATTTTTAGCATAATAAAACCTATACATCTCTCAATAAGATGTCCATCTATCAATTTGACTCATTATCAAGTCAAATTGGCCTAATAAGGCCTCTAATGTATTTTCTAATGAAGTATGGTGGGTGTTGGTCAAACAAGGTCCCTCATTCTCTTAATTATCTCTTCAATCTATATGTTATTTTCCACTATATGAGCGGCTAAATCTTCCTGACTCCTAGGGGGTTCTCTGGTAATTGGAGAAGGGTTAGGAGGGTTAAGAGGGCTAGAAGGGATAAGAGGGTTTTGTCTTGCACTCGTATGAGCTGCAAACTGAAAAAATGGTTTTAAAAAAAAATAATGCAAATTCAAAATAATTACTAATTTTTTTGTTAATTAGTAGGAATTTAGTTTAATTACCTCTCTTCTACCATAACATTGTTGATTTGTTGACTTAATTGGCAAACTCAAGAAAATGTTGTGTGTAGCATAAGTTGTCTCCTCTTAGTAATGTAATGTGAGCATGGTAAAAGTTTTGAATGTGAAATACTATGAGAAAATGTAGAACGAAATGATATTGTTGAGATATTTTTATTTTCTACATAATGTCAAAATATTGAGTGTGTACTTGTAAGTGTTAAAAACATGTATGTGTTCTAGGCTTGGTGTTTACCAAGCCTAAAAAACACAATGTAATGTCAAAATGTTGTGTGCATACATTTAAGTGTTAAAAATGTGTATGTGTTATAGGTTTGGTGTTTAGATCTATTTATTTTTATACAATGTCAAAATATTTTGTGTGTACTTTTAAGTGTTAAAAAATGTACATGTTCTAGGTCTGGTGTTTACCATGCCTAAGAAATATAATGCATACATGTTATTGAAATAATGAGTGCATATTTACGAAGAATTCATAAAAATGTCCAAAAATTAGCCCCCCAACTTTCTAAACTTACTCTATGGTTAATTATAAATTTATAATATTATATACATAAAATGTTATCTTAGAGTGTCCCCAAGGGTTAACTTGAGTGGATGGGAGCAATGACTTAGGTCACCCAAGTCTCAAGTTTAATCCTTGATTTACCCATGGTGTGTACAATGGGGCCTTTGCACATCGCCTACACTCTAAAGTGGCCATGGGGACACCTTGAGGTAGGGGTTAAACTTCTCCATGTATTCCACATAGATCACAGTAGGACGATTCAATTATGGATCATTAAATGGATATTACAGACCCAAGCCCACCTCTATTAAGCTTTAGATTTATATTAAATGTATTCATCCAATGAGATGTGGGTGAGTTGGTTAAGTCACTTGGTTATTTCAAGCCCCACCGAGGTTCAAATCTCTAGAAATGCATATGAGACCAGTTATAGCCATTGATTATATTTTTAGGGTCGTTAATGGTTGTTAGATATTATCAAAGTATACATGTGGTATTACATAGGGATTTAGGCCCTGATTATGTCCCAAGCTAGTTCAGGATCTGATCAAAAGCCATCACCAAGCAAAAAAAAAGTATCTCAAAATAAACTTAAAACATAATTAATTATTTTTTATCAAGTAATCGACTAATTTTGAAGTAACCCTTACAAACTAATTATGAAATAATTAATTATAATTATATATAACTTAATTAGATTATTATTATTTGTATATTCAAATTTATTATTTTTTATACAAAATTATTCATGTATGTTTAATTCATCTCAATATTACACATATGTATGTTAAAGCATTTATTATTAAAGTGAATAATGAAAAATACAATTTTTTTAAGGGGGGCTTCTCATTCTTTATAATATTTTGTAATTGGGTTAAGTATGAATTGTGTAAACTTATCATACTTGAAATTAATTTATTGATTAAATTTTTAAGGCTTTCACAATCTATATTATGAGAAAATAGTTTTTTCCAAAAAAATGAGTATTTTTTATGATCAATATTTGAGATCACATTTTATTATTCATCCTTAGAAAAAATATATGATTTTTTAATGATAAATCACATGACATGATTCAAAACATCAAACATCAAAAAGTTATTTAATCATTCATACACACACACACACATATACATTTCAATAGTGAACAACTTATAATGATTATTTTGAAACTAATAAATTATTTAATTATTTTTTAACTTATTTTTATATGTATATTGTGAACATGAAAATAGATTGCATGTGGAAAATGAACCAATAGATAAAATAAGTCTGATAAATGATATAATACATAATTATATGATATCTAATAGTTTTCATAATACATCACTACTACATGCTCACAAAATATCCACTAATTATCTAACTTTTATATAAAATAATGAATCATATAATGACATATAAGATTTACAATTAATAAATATAGAATATACTATATATTTTTAATACATTATAAATATTGAATCAATTATTTTTATATTTCAAATTTTTTATTTTAAATCAATTCAAAATTATAAATTATTTTCCTTCTAATCATATTATAAAAATATTAAACTTTTAATTAAATAATATGCGTACACCAAATAATGCACCTAGAATATATATTTTGGGAAATACAAACTAAAAAGGTATAACTATTGGCATCTTTCCTGAATATCTAGAATTACAAAGTTTTTTAAAGAGTTACATACCAATCATTGAGAGCCTCATTTTCAGAACAAAATGTTTTCCAACTACCAGAATGGGGGACCAACCAAAAGTGCTATGTTCAAGTTGGAAAGCAAAAAAATGTATAGACCTCCTCATTGTCTATAATAATTGAGAGCCTCATTATAATAGGTTGAAACATTGAAGCCAAAATGGCTCATCTGACTGAGTGAGGTCTAAGAGAGAGAAGGCCAAAAAATTGATCTGCAAGACCAATAGTTTCCATCAGATATTATGATATATTGTTGGAGTTTGTTATAAGGATGTTTTAGGATAATACTAATTCATTATAAATCATTGAATATGTTCCTTTAGGTGTAATAATTTCAAGTTTGCATGACTATGTTTTGAGGCTAGTTGGCAGTTCTACGTGAGTTATCCACAAAGAAGAGTTGGAGTCCTTTTGTCCTAAGTTGTAAAGTCTAAAGCATATGGTGATGACCCTAAGGTCATGTAACTTATGTATATGTGTCATTTTTTCATGGTTATTTGTAAAAATTATGATTATGATTGAGTTTTTCAAGATAGACTTTATGAGTATACACAAGCCTAATTATGAATAATGTTAATGGTGGGTTTCAAGTGGTGGTTAAAGCTGAAAAGTGTGATGAGTCCTAGATGAGCTTATAAGGGGCCTATTTGATTGGAATATGATGTGTTACTTCTATTTAAGGTGCTTAAATGTGATCCAATAAAGGCAAAGGGTAACATGTCTTAAGTAGACCTAATGGGATTAGGTCTCCATGAGACCTAAAAATGAGATAAGGCCTAATTGAGGTAGGTCAGACCTAAAAGGACTCAAATAACATTTGATTCATGTTTATAATATGTCATAATATCTATTCCATGGTCAACCCAGTAAGGTAAGGATGCTTATATGACCAAGAAGGATAAACAAGAGACTTATATAAATACAAGGAAGTTTTAGGCCTATTGAGTGATTAGTGTGGAAGCAAAAAATATAATACTTTGGTAAACAGAAAAAGGTCTTGTAGACCATAAAATAAGTATATATATATATATAATTTAATGAATATTTTTTAGAGGTTATGTGTATAAAAACCATGTTCATATGATCTAATCAAGTCAAGATGAGGGCTGATTAAGTGAAGAAGGCAAAAGACCAGTTTGAGAGGGATAAAAGTGTGTGAAAAGTTAAAAATGAGGTCATCATTAGTTGGTTGATCAATAAGGTGATATAAATGTGATAAAATAAATAATGTGGTTGAATTGGTGTTGAGTCATCTAGGGGGTTGGTGCCTCTTTGCAAGTTAGTGCTTGCTAAATCCTAGCTAGGTTGGTGCTTAACTAGTTGGGGTTGGTACTCCATGTGAAGTGGGTGCTTCACTAAATATGATGTTTGTCTTATAGGACTATAGTCCATTTGTAGATATTAGTGGGTTTTATTCTCCTTGAGGGTTTCCCATATATATAATGTGTTCTTTTACTTCATGCTTATGTGGATAGGTGTTTATGCTTGCAAAATGCATATGCTTGTTTGAATATTTTATGATTGCTTAAGCGTGAGTGTTAAAAAAAATTTCAAGACTGATTCACCCCCCCCCCCAAATCATTTTTCTTCCAAATGTATAATATTAATTATAAATTACCTTTATATATGTAAACATTAGTTAAGTAAAATCAACATATTCATGAGTAGATGGACCACCATCTATTTGCAAAAATGACGAGATCATCTCCTCTTGCTACTAAAAAATTACATGTATATTTTTTAATTTTACATGTAAATTAATTATTACCTTTTAAATACAAATATATCTAAAATTTTAACATGTAAAATATATAATATACCTACATAGGTGAATTTGAGGTCTCCACACCAAATTCATTTGCCAAAAAATCATCAAACATAACCATAACATATGTCCCCACCTTGCAACCCCCCTGAAAACACCACCATCCTCATCTAAAGGTCTATTCTTAAAACACCACAAGATATAAGATGGTGTGGTTAGACATCAGTGCTAGCTGGAGCATCCTCATGTCCAACTCTCCAACATTATTGTCAGAAAGCTTACTCATATGCATAATGAGGGTATCAATAAGTGCATTAAGTGCAAGTAAAGTGTTAATCTCAACAACCTCCTTCACTAAAGAAGGGTTTATCTTAGTTTGACTTCGATTTTGGAGAGGGGAACTTGTAGGCTAATTAGTTACATGATGTGCACCTATTCTATCCTAAGCAAGGCCTTTTTCTCAGCCCTAAAACTCTGAGTAGTCAAAATAATTAGGAATATCATTGAGGATAAACTCACAATGGAGTTTCCTCAAAAAAATACAAAGGAACATCATGGTTGTTACAAGGTAGGTAATCAAATACAATCCACCACTAGTCCCAAAATTTGTCTCTTATCAACTTATGCTGGCATCGATGGATTGGGAACCATTTACATGATAATTGAGGCAATGCATTGGTTGATGGATCAATGAATAATGTAAAAATTTGGTTTTTTTTATTTGATTATCCCCTACACCATGCCATGACAAATTTTTAGCATGATAAAACCTATACCTCTCTCAATAAGATGTCCATCTATCAATTTGACTCATTATCGAGTCAACTTGGCCTAGTAAGGCCTCTAAGGTATTTTCTAATGAAGTATGGTGGGTGTTGGTCAAATAGGGTCTCTCATTCTCTCAATTATTTTTTTAATTTGTATTTCATTTTCCACTATATGTCTAGCTAAATCCTCCTGACTCCTTGGGGGGTCTTTGGTAATTGGAGGAGGGACAGGAGGGTTAGGAGGGCTAGAAGGGATAAGAGGGATAAGAGGGTTATGTCTTACACTCGAATGAGATGCAAACTGAAAAAATAGTTTTAATAAAAAACTAATGCAAATTCAAAATAATTACTAATTTTTTTGTTAATTAGTAGGAATTTAGTTTAATTGCCTCTCTTATGCCATAACATTGTTGATTTTTTGACTTAATTGGCAAACTCAAGCAAATGTGGTGTGTAGCATAAGTTGTCTCCTCTTGGAAATGTAATGTGAGCATGGTCAAAGATTTGAATGAAAAATATTGTGAGAAAATGTAGAATGAAATGATATTTTTTAGATATTTTTATTTTTTATACAATGTTAAAATATTGAGTGTACTTTTAAGTGTTGAGAGTTATTTATTTTTATATAATTTCAAAATATTGTGTGTGTAATTTTAAGTGTTAAAAACATGTACATGTTCTAGGCTTGGTGTTTACCAAGCCTAAAAAACATAATACATACATGTTATTATAATAATGCATACACATTTGCGATGAATTCATAAAAATGTCCACAAATTAGCCCCCTAACTTTCTACACTTACTCTATAGTTAATTATAAATTTATAATATTATATACATAAAATGTTATCTCAGAGTGTCCCCAAGGGTTAACTTGAGTGGATGGGAGAAATGACTTAGGTCACCCAGGTCTCAGGTTTAATCCTTGATTTACTCATAGTGTGTACAGTGGGGCCTTTGCACATTACCTACACTCTAAAGTGGCCATGGGAACACCTTGAGGTAGGGGTCAAACTTCTCCATGTATTTCACATAGATCATAGCGAGGCGATTCAATTATGGATCATTCAAAGGATATTATGAACCCAGGTCCACCTCTATTAAGCTTTAGATGTAGATTAAATGTATTTAGCCAATGAGATGTGGGTGAGTTGGTTAAGTCACTTGGTTGTTTCAAGTCCCACCGAGGTTCAAATCTTTGGAAATGCATATGAGACCAGTTGTAATAATTGATTATATTTTTACGGTCATTAATGGTTGTTGTATATTCTTGAAGAATGCATGTGATATTACATAGGTATTTAGGCCCTCGATTATGTCCCAACCTAGTTCAAGATCTGATTAAAAGCCCTCACCAGGCAAAAAAAAGGTATCTTGAAATAAACTTAAAACATAATTAATTATTTTTTATCAAGTAATCAACTAATTTTAAAATAACTCTTGCAAAATAATTATTAAATAATTAATTATAATTATATATAACTTAATTAGATTATTATTATTTTATATTCAAAATTATTATTTTTTATACAAAATTATTCATGTATGTTTAAGTCATCTCAATAGGACACATATGTACGTTAAAGCATCTATTAGTAAAGTGAATAATGAAGAATTAATTTTTTTTTTAGGGGGGCTTCTCATTCATTATAATATTTTATAATTGGGTTAAGTATGAATTGTGGAAACTTATCATATTTGCTATTAATTTATTGATCAAATATTTTAGATCACATTTTATTATTCATCCTTAGAAAAAAATATATGATTTTTTAATGATAAATCACATGACATGATTTAAAACATCAACTGTCAAAAATTTATTTAATCATTCATACACACACACACATAGATTTGAATAGTGAACAACTTATAATGATTATTTTGAAACTAATAAATTATTTAATTATTTTTTAACTTATTCTATATGTATATTATGAACATGAAAATAGATTGCATGTGGAAAATGAACCAATAGATAAAAGAAGTCTGATAAATGATATAGTACATAATTATATGGTATCTAATAGTTATCATTATACATCACTACTACATGCTCACAAAATATTTACTAATTATCTAAATTTATTATAAAATAATGAATCATATAATAAGCTATAAGATTTACAGAATATACTATATATTTTTAATACATTATAAATATTGAATCAATTATTTTTATATTTCAAATTTTTTATTTTAAATCAATTCAAAAATATACATTTTTTTCCTACTAATCACATTAAAAAAAAATCAACTTTTAAATAAATAATATGCATACACCAAATAATGCACCTAGAATATATATTTTGGGCAATATCAATTAAAAATGTATAACTATTGGCATCTTTCCCTAATATCTAGATTTACAAAGTTGTTTAAAGAGTTATATACCAATCATTCAGAGCCTCATTTTTCACGTGCACATAGACATATATGAGGGAGAACTCATCGAATCCTACACATGCACATAGACATGCATGAAGACATATACGAGAAAACAAAATACTTGAATCTAAACTTGGAATATAACCCCTAATTCTTAAAATTAACATTTCTATCATGTTTTAAACTTCAAATCAAAGGCACATATGAAAATAAGCTAAATAATAATAAACCATAAGATATTTTTATAACTAGTGAATAACCTTCTCCTCCTCGAAGCACCTTGTCTAGATCCTATGTGGTATGTGTGACTCAAGAAAATATGATTTTTTTGAAGTGTCTAGCAACAATTGTTGCAAGTGGTGAAAATGACATAAAATTGAAAAGATAAGTTTGTAAACATAAATTAGGACCATGCCCTTACCCAAGTACTACAAACATGCAACCGAATAATGTAAATCAACTAAAATATATTAAATGTATACACATCCTCTTTCTAATACTAGTACTACATGCATATATCGTCTTCTCTATAATGATGCTCTCCTTCAAGCATGAGAGAAATTTAATTTCATGATCTAACTCACTCAAACATACGAATAGTTAATAAGGTTAACATATCAAACATAGAGACATTATCAAAATACAAAATTACATCAAACACCCATGATAACAAATAATTTCAACATTACATTTTATTAAGTAAATAATTAGCTATCTAATAATTTTTTAGTCCATCACCATTCAACAAGATAATTATATAAGACCACATAATCAAATCTATTCAATTTATCTATTTGGCATACATGCCAATTATTACAACAAGAAAGTATAAATAGTCTAATTAGAAAAACTAGATGTGACATCATACCCTCTTCCTTAGGAAAGGCATCAACCTGATGACTACTCAAATGAAACTAAACAAGTAAATGTAAAAAAGTCTTGAAGACTTCATCATAGTCTTCACATGTTGTAGTCTCCTCAAAGTATTAGTCCCATTATACCTTACACTAGGAGACTTCCATGTTTTGTGAAGTCAGTTTATAAGCCCCAATAACCCATTAGGGTTCTACCTCAACCATTCCCAGATCCTAGACCTACAAGTTTTCCAACTTGGATTGTTGATTGGATAATACATTAGAAGCATACTTTATAAAAATTAGGTCCATCCCTACTATTTTATTCTCTATCAAAGTTAAATGTGGTAACAAAGCTTATTTTTGTAACAAAGGGTTAAATAATTTGTTTTTTCAACAAAAAAACCATACTTATTTCCTTATAAGCAAGAAAATGATTGGGTTATCATATCAAGACAATTCTATATCTTATATAGTTTCTAAGAAAAATAGACATACATACACATGTTTATGAGGATGGGGCCCCATCAACATAAATAGTGTACACTTTGCTTCCCTCAAATTTGAAAGTATAGCTTAACCCAACTATAGGAAAACTTATGAGAATATTCCTTCCACCCATAAAATTAACTAAACCCTTTTAAATTTGATGAAAAAAGGATACCAAGGTGTTTTCCCAACCCTTCCCAAAGTGCCTTATCTACCCTTGCATCAAGGTTCATACCTGAATACATTAGCTAATCTTTGTGTGAAAAAAATCACAAGAGCTAAACTATCACATCCCTGCGAAGTGTAGTGTAGGATCATCCAATTAATGTAACATCAGTGTTGATGATATCTTTCATCTTATCCTATCGAAACTTTGACAAGTTATGAATAAATCCTTTCTGCAACAACTATCCTAATGACATATAGGCTTCTTCCCTATCAAAATATTATCAATTTACATAAAAAATTAACATAATATTGATATTAAACATATATGTGTCCTAACATGTTGTTTGTGTTCCTTTATTTTCATAAATTTTTTGCTTACCTATAGTTTATACCAATCACTATTTTATCAATGTATCCTTTAAATGAATGTCTTTTAAGCATTTCCACAATCTTGCTCGATTTGTGTGTTCAAATTTATCATGCTAATAATTCCAACACCTTGCTACAAAAATTGTGACTACCTTCCTAAATCCAAGTTAGGGTACACTCAATTAAAATATGATATTCCCTTCATCACTCCTAAGTGACATAAGCAAGGAGTATTTTTTCCATCCTCCAACACTCTGATTTCATAATTCACCAGGTTTTGTTGCCTATGCCTTACCTTCAAGTCTAGGGTGTCTCCCACCTTTGACCAGATAACCCTCATAGATATAATCCTGATTACCAATTTCTAGGGAATTTTTGGCCTTAGAAAAAAGATTCATTTGAATCTAGCTATATCAATACTTTGAAGACTAAATTTATTACTATTATTATGGCCAATATGAGTCTTATTTGAATGATGGATTTTTAAACTATACTTCCTTTGCCTTTAATGTCCTTTAAGTTGAAAACATACTCAAGTGTTTAATCATGAACTCATATTTTTCCTATGAACATAATCATGCATTCATCTAATTTATTTAAATTTATGCAACCATTAAACATGTGGACTATGGCTTATATTAAAAATATTGACCTTACATGGCTTATAGGCCACTATATATCCAACTAACTCAATCACTACCAAGCCATCCCATGATGCATTCATGGTATTGATGTAATTGACATTTGGATCAAGTGAACTTAGCCCTTGTCCTAAGGTTAATGTGGAGTCTTAAAACTCACTTTTCACTTTTTCACCAAAAACTTCTAGGTCTTCATCTATAGTGGAAGGATTCATTTTATTGAAGAAGGTGCCTTATGTTCCCCATGTGTGTGATGAACCATCCAAAAAGTAATTTATCAAAAAAATTTAATATCTAACAATGTCTTATTAAACTAGAAAGGCTTCTCATACATCATACATGTATATCATGTTATCATACTTTCTAAAAATCCCTTTAATTAGTTTATGTCCAATTTACAATTATCTAGTTGGTAGATGAAACAATGATGTCTATGAGTAAAACCAAACCCAATTATAATTTTTTTAAAATCCTAAGGAAATAATTATTTTGAACATTTGAATAAGTGAAAAGAAAATTTTTAATATTTTAATACATGAATTAACTCAACCAATTCCTTATATGACCCGGCTTATAATTTTGCATACCAAGGTTTGATTCCTAATTGTTCAACTATTTAAAATAGCTCGCTATATTAAAATCATTAAAATCTATGAAGGTTCAATCCTCCAAAAATGTGTAATACACCATAAATCATCCAAAATGTGTTTGTTTAGATGTTAAGTCTAGATTTTAAATGATAAAATAGTCTTGCATACTTGATAAATATCACTAAAGGTTCTACCCCTTAAGTTCATGACTTTCCCACTGTCGAAAGGCTTATTATCTCCATCTCAATATGCCTAAATACATATGTTATGGTCTAAGGATGATATTTTTATTACCAATATCACATGTAGCTCATAGTATGCTTAAAGCCTAATATATATCCTTCACTATCAGTTACAAAGTTTCAACATTTTTCTATTCTCTAGGATACTAGCATTCAGACTTGGGCACTAGTGTCATGGATACAATGCTAGTGTACATACAGTAAAACACTTAAATTTTTAAATATTTTTATATGTATGGGTTAGTCTATTTGTCTTAAATTACCCTCCATGAGACTATTTTAAAAATGTGTTATATAAATACAAAACAAACCCCAATGATTGATCATGTAGCAAAAATACCAAGAAATCACCTATAAATATCACTAAATCATTCACATAGTAAATTTATACTACCACTTTCTTCCTTCTTACAATATCAATCATAGGAACAATATTTATTATAGGCCTAAAGCATTCAAATAATAACCCATGAAAATTAGTAGTCAAGTTGCAAGCTAGATCACTACATCCACTCGCATATAGCATATTACATCATTGTTCACACACAAACCCACATAAGGGGAGAACTACATCATTCTAAGGCCCTCTTTAGATTATATGGATATGTAGGTAATGCTCACTGATAGATGGGTCTTTGGGATCAACTAAACTTAACTTGAGCCCACTAACCCTCATTTTAAAAGGTCGCATTCCCTAATTGGGAGACCAAGGATTTGGATTAAAAAAACTAACATTTAAAACGTATGCACACAATTTGAACAAACAATATTCAAGGAAATAAATAACCCTAATATATGTAGGTGTAATTTATATAAAAGTAAATGTTATTCATTGTGGACATAAGTGTTAATATTAGAACAAAATCATCGACATTGGTGTTTGTATTTCAATAGGAGTGTCTAGGCTTACAAAGAGCTAATTTCTAGAATCTGATGCATCATAGCTAAGCATCATCCTAATTATTTCCATTCTTGCAATTATTATATCTTCTTTCACATTAGTAAATAAGATAAATATTGTCTCCTCTTTGTGTTTAAGCATGAAAATTACTGTTTGGCATTATAATTTATATAATTAGTAAATTTTCATAATTCAACACTGTACCAAAATATATTATGAGTATGAGTTATTCAATTGGCATGTTTTTAATATTATCTTTCTCCTTAGTTTATTATGCTATGATTTTAATTTAATTATTATTTCCAAAATGGGTTAAACATTTGGTAAACCTAGACTCTAAGTCTTCCAATGCAAACACTAGCTTGTTGTAGGATTTTCAATATTCTAGGATTTAAGATTGTTGTGGTTATTCATATCTTGATATTATTAATATATATGAAACCTAAGCATAATGATAAACTAGATGTTGCATCCTTTGAACATATTGATCTTCATTTTATACCACCTAATATGTTTTGAACTAATACCCTTTCAAATTCTATAATAAATGAGAATGTCAATAATGACAATGAACTAAATATTTAAAAAAATCTCATAAAGGATGAATCTGATTATGAAAACAATGAAGGACATGAGAATAATGAACTTGAGCAAGTTGAATAAGAGAAAATTAAATCTATTTCATTTTTTTTTGAGAGTGTATTCATAAAAATATTGAAGATATTCAACAGATCCTAAATACTATATTGGAAACTAAAGAATTCAAAGATGTTAGTGAAAAACCATTATTCTCTATTGATCAAAATATTTGGGCTATTAGATATGCCTGTCATACATTCCTCCTAATATCTCTCCACTTGTGCATAACATTAATTTATACATATAGTGAGGGCATGAGAAATGTTTTCAACCCATTGTTCCCCAAAGCTCAAACAACTATTGCTACATCATTTGTGGGAATAATTGATACTTCAACACAGTTTCCAGTTTCAATGCCTATATCAACACAAGTGTTGGCATCCCCTTTGGTGACTTCTCAAATATAAAATCTTAATCCCAATGGGTCTATTGTGAAAACCCTTCTACAAGTTATTAAAGCTTTGGAAGCTAAGGTTACCAATATTGAGTAAAATTCATTGAAAAAAACTCATGCTATTGATTCAAAAGATGTATTACATAATCATATTTCACCTAAAATATTTTTTCACCCTTTTCCAACTAGTGTTTTAGCACCCAAGTTCATAATTTATGATGGAAAGGGTGATCCTAAAGAACACCTTTGATATTTCTATGCAACATGCCTTGATTATGCTTCTAATGATAATTTTTCGACAAAATTATTTCCATGAATCCTAAAGGACTATGATTTGATATGGTTTTATGCTATACCATTAAAATTAGTAAGAGCATTCAAGCCTCTAACCTATTATAAGAAAGAAACAAAAGTTTACCAAAAAATATTCACTCAAATATGGGACTCATACAAATAACTTCCTTTTTTTTTAACACAAAATAACTAACATATTTTTCTTCAAATAAGATTACAAAAATAGAAAATAAATATATATACAATACAAATATAATCTTAGAAAGATTATAATTGAACATGAGTCACAAAAGAAACATATTCAAATAAAATTAGGAATGCATAGAGACAACAAATTTAACAAAAAAATATTTATGCGTTAAAGTTGTGAAATATTGAATAAGTGTAAACACAAAATAAACATGCAAAAATAAATTAATTGATTATTTGAAAGCTTATGTTGGATTTGAAGATATAAGAAAGAAGACAGATAAATATTCCCTAGCACTTATACAATGTGTTAATCTTGTAGGTGGTAAGCCAATATAACACTATAATAATGGCTTCCAAAATAAGCTGACATTATTTTATATCTATCTTTAATATACTAAATCTAATCTACAATAATAATAAATAAAAATGTACAACCTATCAAACCTAGATGAAAAAATAGGATCAACCATAGTTAGTAATAATGATTCAAACATTTGAATATATATTTAATCAAAAAATGAAAATCTCGAGTCTAATGGACCTCATAGGTTACAATTAAATTTCACTTCAAGTGATAAAGGATCATACCTAGATTTAATATATAAATAATCCAACGCATGACCACTGATATAATATTAGACACATTATATAGTTTTTTCACTATATTCATGCAACTATGAAGCCTTTCAGCCATATTAATTTATATCAGCATGAATCCCAAAATCCATCTTAATATACTAAAGTCTCAGACCACTTTAATTTACATATAAAGTATGAATATAATCACATTATAGTTTAATGTGACCCTAACATATCCAAGTGGCTACCAACAACACTTCCTTGAAGACACAACCCAAACTATAAGATGAAATAAATTATATAATGTGTCCATATACTTGAGAGGGTTTATAAGGGTCATAAGGGGAATTAGCACCATGTTCAAGGTGATATATGTGGCCTTATCATGGATTCAACTCCAGATTGAACTTGAGCACATTGCATAATGCATATGTGGACTTATACCAAATCTCACATAATTCACCAAAGTGAAAGGTGTTGAATTCAAGGAGAGGGAATAGTGTCACCCTTACACACACTTGATCCCCAAAGTCATCAATGTTAGGGTGTGGAGCTAAAAGCTTCACCCAGATGTGAACATGGAGAAGGTTGCTAAGTCACAGTTGCCGACGTCGACAGGCCACACCGACATCGGGCAGGGGCTGACAAAAAGAAACTGACATCGGTAGGAGTCGGCCGATGTCAGTCACCTCCAATCAAATAGGGACCGACGTCGGTCGCCTGTGCGGTTCCAGAACTGGTTGTTGACAAACAATCAATTAGTTGAATGGGTTATTTGCATTATAAAGACTACTTCGAGTCTTGAGCCGCTTATCTAAATTAGTGTATACATAAGATCTATATAATAGACTCATGGGATGTATTGTAAGGTGTAGAACTAAGAGAGTTCTTCCCATGGTAGAATCAAGTAGGATTCTTCATGTATGTAAGATCAGGTTTGATCTGCAGGGTGTTGCAAGATCATGGTGGAGATCTACATGTGATAAGTAAGATCATGTTGGTCTACAGGGGTGTGTGTATGCGAGGGTCAAAAGGAGATCGGTGGGGGAGCAAGATCCAAGGTGACAACAATACATCAAGGAGCAAGATCATGGTGAGATCTACTTGGAGTACCAGTTCATACTCGATTGTACTGACAGTACAATGAGGTGAACAATAGCTCTATGCTTGAGTTGTTTATTGTGACCTGTATTGAGAGAAGATTACTCTTGAGGGAAGATTACTGGGAGCCCTTGAGGAATGGGAAGCCTCATAGAGGTGGAAGAAGAGTGTGATCTCTTTATTGTAATTTCCTTCTGTAATGAGTTGAATACAATTGTGTGTTGCCTCTCATATTCTGTGTTATTTCTCATTGATAGTTACTTATACTTCTAGTATAATTCCGCATGTTTAGTTGCTTATACAAAGGTAATCATATGTGCTCTTAATTCTGACAAGTTATGTCAGAGCTTTGGGGAACCTAGGTCCTATCAAATGGTATCAGAGCCAAGTTGGAGGTTCTCAGAGCGAGGTTGGACGTTCTCAGAGCGAGTTTGACTAACAGATGTTTCAGATCTGGTTAGTGTGTGTTGATTATAGGTTACTCATAGGGGTTTTTGTTTGAGTGTGAGTATAGCAATGGCAGAAGAAGGTAAGCTGAGAATGGAGAAATTTAGACACAGGATTAACACCATAAGGAGTGTGGTGGGTAGTATTCAAGATTCATCTTGAAGAGGAATACAAACCAGGATGCAGATTAGACAATGTACTGGTATAGGTACAGGTTCAACTATTTATCTCCAAGTGGGAGATTGTTAGGGTGTGGAGCTAAAAGCTTCACCCAGATGCAAACATGGAGGAGGTTGCTAAGTCACAGTCATCGATGTCGGCAGGCCACACTGACGTCGGGCAGGGGTCGACAAAAAGCAACTGACATCAGCAAGAGTCAGATGACGTTAGTCACCTCCAGTCAGACAGGGACCGACATCAGTCACCTGTGTGGTTCTAGAACTGGTTGTTGACAAATAGTTAGTTAGTTGAACGGGTTGTTTTCATGTTAAAGACTACTTCAATTCTTGAGCCACTTGTCTAAATTAGTGTATGCATGAGATCTATATAATAGACTCATGGGTTGTATTGTAAGGTGTAGAACTAGGAGAGTTCTTCCCATGGTAGAATCAAGTAGTATTCTTCATGTATGTAAGATCAGGTTTGATCTATAGGGTGTTGCAAGATCATGGTGGAGATCTACATGTGATAAGTAAGATCAGGTTGGTCTGCAGGGGTGTGTGTATGCGAGGGTCAAAAGGAGATCGGTCGGGGAGCAAGATCCAAGGTGATATCAATACATCAAGGAGCAAGATCATGGCGAGATCTACTTGGAGTACCGGTTCGTACTCGATTGTACTGACAGTATAATGAGGTGAACAACAGCTCTGTGCTTGAGTTATTTGTTGTGACTTGTATTGAGAGAAGATTACTCTTGAGGGAAGATTACTGGGAGCCCTTGAGGAGTGGGAAGCCTCACAGAGGTGGAAGAAGAGTGTGATCTCTTTATTGTAATTTCCTTCTGTAATGAGTTGAATACAATTGTGTGTTGCCTCTCATATTCTGTGTTATTTCTCATTGATAGTTACTTGTACTTTTGGTATAATTTTGCATGTTTAGTTGCTTATACAAAGGTAATCATATGTGCTCTTAATTCTAACAAGTTGTGTTAGAGCTTTGGGGAACCTAGGTCCTATCAATCAACTATGGATTAAATTTCCACATGGAATCACCAAAGTGTCCCAAGTCACATATACATGGATCATGCACATTTAATGCTTATAACATACTAGAATGACAATCACATTTCAAGTGATTATCATAAATAGTTAGCTAAATTTAGCTATCATTGTGGATCTCACAAGATATATATCATGGTATATAACCCCATGATTCTACACCTTCATAGAGTGGGATTAATCTACGTCTTTGCAAAGAAAGGCCATCATGCCAAGATGGGCTCCACATGTCCTCATCATGGGTCACCTAAAACTCATTCAGTTAAATTTGAACACCATACATGTTCACATTTTTCCCATACACCTAAATCCCAAGTGATCACAATAAATTCATTCCTTCAAAGTTTGTCTATATTATTCATGGCCATGATATAAGGGATAAGATGGTCTTGTAAGGCTTTTCAATAGTCTATAGTGTTTTGATTGCAAACCAATAAAGGAATGAGGCTAGGATATTGTGACCTCCATTAATTTATTTAGTTTTGTGATCATGAATCATAGTTGTGATGATATTAACATAGATCCTTTTGAGGGTCAATTAACTCCCTCACATGGATATCTCCTTGCTTAACTTGATGATCAAGGTTCAACCAATGAACTAATTTTAAGATTCATGCATACAATTAATTATGGTTACGACCAAAGATCATTGGCCAAGGCTTTAATCATGAAATCCAAGGCCATTATATATCTCAGACCCTAAGGTTTAATGAGTTTAGAGTATCCAATTAAGTTATAATTAAGGTGATGATTAGTCTAAGGTGGAGGCTAAGGATTCATTTCCATTAGAAAGACTTGAATTTAAGTAGGCCTATTTATTTATTAGTCATTGGTTAATTTATAACTAGTGGCCTCATCCATATTTAGCATTCAATGGCCATAAAGGGAAAGACCCTTTTAAATTTAATGTGACTACACATGTTATTCATTCTACATAATGCATATATAACTATCAACATTTTTTCCTGAAGGATTAAATGATTTTAAAGGATTAATCATGTTCATACTTATCAATTTATGTTGGCATCGATAGATTGGGAACCATTTACATGATAATTGAGGTGATGCATTGGTTGATTAATCAATGAATAATGTAAAAATTTGGTCTTTTATTATTTTATTATCCCCTACACCATTCCCTAATAAATTTTCAGCATAATAAAACCTATACCTCTCTCAATAAGATGTCCATCTATCAATTTGACTAATTATCAAGTCAACTTGGCCTAATAAGGTCTCAAAGGTATTTTCTAATAAAGTATGGTGGGTGTTGGTCAAACAGGGTCCCTCATTCTCTTAATTATCTCTTCAGTCTATATTTTATTTTCCACTATATATGTAGCTAAATCCTCCTGACTTCTTGGGGGTTCTTTGGTAATTGGAGGAGGGATAGGAGGGTTAAGAGGGCTAGAAGGGATAAGAGGGATAAGAGGGTTTTATCTTACACTCAAATGAGCTGCAAACTGGAAAAATGGTTTAAAAAAAAAAAATAATGTGAATTCAAAATAATTACTAATTTTTTTGTTAATTAGTAGGAATTTAGTTTAATTACCTCTCTTTTGCCATAACATTGTTGATTTTTTGACTTAATTGGAAAACTCAAGCAAATGTGGTGTGTAGCATAAGTTGTCTCCTCTTAGAAATGTAATGTGAGCATGGTCAGAGTTTTAAATTTGAAATGTTGTGAGAAAATGCAAAATGAAATAATATTGTTTAGATATTTTTATTTAATATACAATTTCAAAATTTTGAGTGCATAATTTTAGGTGTTAAAAACATGTATGTGTTCTAGGCTTGGTGTTTACCGAGCCTAAAAAACATAATGCAATGTCAAAATGTTGTGTGCATACTTTTAAGTGTTAAAAATGTGTACGTGTTCTAGGTTTGGTGTTTAGGTCTATTTATTTTTATACAATGTCAAAATATTGTGTGTGTATTTTTAAGTGTTAAAAACATGTACATATTCTAGGCTTGGTGTTTACCAAGCCTAAAAAACATAATGCATACATGTTATTGAAATAATGCATACATATTTGCAATGAATTCATAAAAATGCCCACAAATTATCCCCCTAACTTTCTACACTTACTCTATAGTTAATTGTAAATTTATAATATTATATACATAAAATGTTATCTCAGAGTGTCCCCAAGGGTTAAGTTGAGTGGATGGGAGAAATGACTTAGGTCACCCAGGTCTCAGGTTCAATCCTTGATTTACCCATGGTGTGTACAGTGGGGCCTTTTCACATCACCTACACTCTAAAGTGGCCATAGGGACACC
Source organism: Torreya grandis (assembly GCA_037957365.1). NCBI lineage: Eukaryota > Viridiplantae > Streptophyta > Pinopsida > Cupressales > Taxaceae > Torreya > Torreya grandis. Next base: position 713,249 of record JARHVA010000852.1, on the reverse strand, counting down.
TTGAGGTAGGGGTCAAACTTCTCCATGTATTCCATATAGATCACAGTAGGGCGATTCAATTATAGATCATTCAATGGATATTACATACCCAGGCTCACCTCTATTAATCTTTAGATTTAGACTAAATGTATTCAGCCAATGAGATGTGGGTGAGTTGGTTAAGTCACTTTATTGTTTCAAGCCCCACCGAGGTTCAAATCTCTAGAAATGCATATGAGACCAGTTGTAGCCATTGATTATATTTTTAGGGTCATTAATGGATATTGCATATTCTCAAAGTATATATGTGGTATTACATAGGGATTTAGGCCCTCGATTATGTCCCAAGCTAGTTCAAGATCTGATCAAAAGCCATCACCAGGCAAAGAAAAAGTATCTCCAAATAAACTTAAAACATAATTAATTATTTTTTATCAAGTAATCGACTAATTTTAAAGTAACCCTTACAAGCTAATTATTAAATAATTAATTATAATTATATATAACTTAATTAGATTATTATTATTATTTGTATATTCAAATTTATTATTTTTTATACAAAATTATTCATGTATGTTTAATTCATCTCAATATGACACATATGTATGTTAAAGGATTTATTAGTAAAGTGAATAATGAAAAATACAATTTTTTTAAGGGGGGATTCTCATTCTTTATAATATTTTGTAATTGGGTTAAGTATGAATTGTGTAAACTTATCATACTTGCAATTAATTTATTGATTAAATATTTAAGGCTTTCACAATCTATATTATGAGAAAATAGTTTTTCCAAAAAAATGAGTATTTTTTATGATCAATATTTGAGATCACATTTTATTATTCATCCTTAGAAAAAATATATGATTTTTTAATGATAAATCACATGACATGAATCAAAACATCAACCATCAAAAAATTATTTAATCATTCATACACACATATACATTTGAATAGTGAACAACTTATAATGGTTATTTTGAAACTAATAAATTATTTAATTATTTTTTAACTTATTTGATATGTATATTGTGAACATGAAAATATATCGCATGTGGAAAATGAACCAATAGGTAAAATAAGTCTGATAAATGATATAATACATAATTATATGATATCTCATAGTTTTCATAATGCATCACTACATGCTCACAAAATATCTACTAATTATCTAAATTTTATTATAAAATAATGAATCATATAATAACATATAAGATTTACAATTACTAAATATAGAATATACTATATATTTTTAATACATTATAAATATTGAATCAATTATTTTTATATTTCAAACTTTTTATTTTAAATCAATTCAAGAATATAAATTGTTTTCCTACTAATCATATTAAAAAAATATTAAACTTTTAAATAAATAATATGCGTACACCAAATAATGACCCTAGAACATATTATTTGGGCAATACAAATTAAAAATGTATAACTATTGGCATCTTTCCCTAATATCTAGATTTACAAAGTTGTTTAAAGAGGTACATACCAATCATTGAGAGCCTCGTTTTTAGAATAAAATGTTTTTTGACTACCAGATTGGGGGACCAACCAAAAGTGCTATGTTCAAGTTAGAAAGTGATAAAAAATGTATATAACTTCTAATTTTATATAATTATTGAGAGACTCATTATAATAGGTTGAAACATTGAAGCCAAAATGGCTTGTCTGACTGAGTGAGGTCTGAGAGAGAGAAGGTCAAAAAATTGGTCTGCAAGACCAGTAGTTTCCATTAGATATTATGATATTTTGTTGGAGTTTTTTATAAGGATGTTCTAGGATAATATTAATTCATTATAAATCCTTGAATGTGGTCCTTTAGGTGTCATAATTTCAAGTTTCCATGACTATGTTTTGTGGCTAGTTGGCAGTTATGCGTGAGTTATCCGCAAAGAAGAATTTGAGTCCTTTTGTCCTAAGTTGCAAAGTCTAAATCATATGGTGATGACCCTGAGGTCATGTAGATTATGTATATGTGTCTTTATTTCATGGTTATTTTTAAATTTTTTTTGTATGATTCAGTCGTTCAAGATAGACTTTATGAGTATATAAAAGTCTAATTATGAACAATGCTAATGATGGGCTTCAAGTGGTGGTTGAAGCTAAAAAGTGTTATGAATCCTAGATGAGATTATAAGGAGTATATTATATTTGAATATGATGTGTTTCTTATATTTAAGGTGATTAGTGTTCCAAGAAAGGCAAAGGGTAACATGTCCTAAGTAGACCTAATGGGATTAGGTCTCCATGAGACCTAAAAATGAGATAAGGCCTAATTGAGGTAGATCAGACCTAAAATGACTCAACTAACATTTGATTCATGTTTATAATATGTACTAATATATATTCCATGGTCAACCTAGTAAGGTAAGGATGCTTATATGACCAAGAAGGATAAACAAGAGACTTTTATAAATACAAGTTTTAGGCCTATTGAGTGAGTAGCGTGGAAGCAAAAAATATAATACTTTGGTAAGAAGAAAAAGGTCTTGTAGACCATCAAATAAGTATACAAATAATTTAATAAATAGTTTATAGAGGTAATGTGTATAAAAACCATGGTCATATGATCTAATCAAGTCAAGATGAGGGCTAATTGAGTGAAGAAGGCTAAAGACCCGTTTGAGAGGGATAGAGGTGTGTGAAGAGTTAAAAAGGTGGTCATCCATGAATTCATTGATTAATAAAGTGATTTAAATGTGATCAAATAAATCATGTGGTTGAGTTGGTGCTGAGTCATCTAGGGGGTTGGTGCCTCTTTTCAAGTTGGTGCTTGCTAAATCCTAGCTGGGTTGGTGCTTAGCTAGTTGGGATTGGTACTCCATGTGAAGTGGGTGCTTCACTAAATTTGATGTTTGTCTTATAAGAATATAGTCCATTTATAGATATCAATGGTTTTTTATCTCCTTGAGGGTTTCCCATATATATAATGTGTTCTTTTACTTCATGCTTATGTGGATAGGTGTTTATGCTTACAAAATCCATATGCTTGTTTGAATATTTTATGATTTATTAAGTGTGTGTTAAAAATGTTTTGAAGACTGATTCACCCCCCCACCCTTAGTCATTTTTCTTCCAACTATATAATATTAGTTAAAAATTACCTATATATATGTAAACACTAGTTGAGTAAAAACAAGATATTCATGAGTAGATGGACCACAATCTATTTGTGAAAATGACAAGATCGTCTCCTCCTACTACTAAAAAATTACATGTATATTTTTTAATTTTATATGTAAATTAATTATTACCTTTTAAATACAAATCTATCTAAAATTTTAACATGTCAAATATATAATATACCTACACAGGGGAATGCAAGGTCTCCACACCAAATACATATGCCAAAAAATCATCAAACATAACCATAGCATATGTCCCCAACCTGCACCCCCTTTAAACACCACCATCCTCATCTGAAGGTATAATACATATAACACCACAAGATATACAATGGTGTGGTCAAACATCAATGCTAGCTGGAGCATCCTTATGTCCAACTCTCCTACATTAGTGTCAGAAAGCTTACTCATATGCATAATGAGGGTATCAGTAAGTGCATTAAGTGCATGCAAAGTGTCTATATCAACAACCTCCTTCACTATAGAAGGGTTTATCTTAGGCTGACATCGATTTTGGAGTGGGGAACTTGTAGGCTAATTAGTCACATGATGTGCACCTTTTCTATCCTAAGCAAGGACTTTTGCTTAGCTTTAAAACTCTGAGTAGTCAAAATAATTAGGAATCTCATTGAGGATAAACTCACAATGGATTTTATTCAAAAAAATACAAAGGAACCTCATGGTTGTTATAAGGTAGGTAATCAAATACCATCCACCATTGGTCCCAAAATTTGTCTCTTATCAACTTATTTTGGCATCGATGGATTGGGAACCATTTACGTGATAATTGAGGTGATGCATTGGTTGATGGATCAATGAATAATATACAAATTTGGTCTTTTATTATTTGATTATCCCCTACACCATGCCATGACAAATTTTTAGCATGATAAAACCTATACCTCTCTCAATAAGATGTCCATCTATCAATTTGACTCATTATCGAGTCAACTTGACCTAGTAAGGCCTCTAAGGTATTTTCTAATGAAGTATGGTGGATGTTGGTCAAACAGGGTCTCTCATTATCTCAATTATGTCTTTAATTTGTATTTCATTTTCCACTATATGTGCAACTAAATCCTCCTGACTCCTTGGGGTGTCTTTGGTAATTGGAGGAGGGATAGGAGGGTTAGGAGGGATAGAAGGGATAAGAGGGATAAGAGGGTTATGTCTTACACTTGAATGAGCTGCAAACTAAAAAAATGGTTTGAATAAAAAAATAATACAAATTCAAAATAATTACTAATTTTTTTGTTAATTAGTAGGAATTTAGTTTAATTTCCTCTCTTCTACCATAACATTGTTGATTTTTTGACTTAATTGGCAAACTCAAGCAAATGTGGTGTGTAGCATAAGTTTTCTCCTCTTGGAAATGTAATGTGAGCATGGTTAAAGTTTGAGTGCAAAATATTGTGAGAAAATGCAGAATGCAATGATATTGTTTAGATATATTTATTTTTAATACAATGTCAAAATATTGAGTGCATAATTTTAAGTGTTAAAAACATGTATGTGTTCTAGGCTTGGTGTTTACCAAGCCTAAAAAACATAATACAATGTCAAAATGTTGTGTGCATACTTTTAAGTGTTAAAAATGTGTACCTGTTCTAGGCTTGGTGTTTAGAGCTATTTATTTTTATATAATGTCAAAATATTGTGTGTGTACTTTTAAGTGTTAAAAACATGTACATTTTATAGGCTTGGTGTTTACCAAGCATAAAAAAACATAATGCATACATGTTATTAAAATAACGCATATACATTTGTGATGAATTCATAAAAATGTCCATAAATTATCCCCCTAACTTTCTACACTTACTCTATAGTTAATTATAAATTTATAATATTATATACATAAAATTTTATCTCAAAGTGTCCCCAAGGGTTAACTTGAGTGGATGGGAGCAATGACTTAGGTCACCTAGGTCTCAGGTTTAATCCTTGATTTACTCATGGTGTGTACAGAGGGGCCTTTGCACATTACCTACACTCTAAAGTAGCCATGGGGACACCTTGAGTTAGGGGTCAAACTTCTCCATGTATTTCACACAGATCACAGTGGGATGATTCAATTATGGATCATTCAATGGATATTACAGACCTAGATCCACCTCTATTAAGCTTTAGATGTAGATTAAATGTATTCAGCTAATGAGATGTGGGTGAGTTGGTTAAGTCAATTGGTTGTTTCAAGCCCCACCGAAGTTTAAATCTCTTGAAATGTATATGAGATCAGTTATAGCCATTGATTATATTTTTATGGTCATTAATGGCTATTGGATATTCTCAAAGTATACATGTAGTATTACATATGGATTTAGGCCTCTAATTATGTCCCAGGCTAGTTCAAGATCTAATCAAAAGCCATCACCAAGAAAAAAAAAGTATCTCGAAATAAACATAAAACATAATTAATTATTTTTTATCAAGTAATCAACCAATTTTAAAGTAACTCTTACAAACTAATTATTAAATAATTAATTATAATTATACATAACTTAATTAGATTATTATTATATTTTATACAAAATTATTCATGTATGTTTAAGTCATCTCAATATGACACATATGTACGTTAAAGCATTTATTAGTAAAGTGAATAATGAAGAATACAATTTTTTTAAGGGGGACTTCTCATTCTTTATAATATTTTGTAATTGGGTTAATTATGAATTGTGGAAACTTATCATACTTGCAATTAATTTATTGATTAATTATTTAAGGCTTTCACAATCCAACATTGACGTTAGTTACAAAAATACATTTAATAATAATTTAACATTGGGTTTTTATAAATTTTCAAGGTCATGCATTTCTTTAATAATGATGGCAATTTCGTAATATGACAACATTTTTTTAAAATATATTTAATGACTATTAATTTAGTGTGTTGCTTTTAGCTAACCAATGTTTATTAATTTACTTTAGAAAGATTAACGATTGAGATATAACTTCAATCAAATCAATAATAGTTGTTATTATGGTATGGTTGTCAATATTTTATGTCTTATGTATTGATATAACGATAGATGATTAAGATTAATTATCTTGAATCAATAGCGACTATTGATGTTCTTATGATGTAACCTTATGCCCATTTTATTACCATTACGATGATGCATGGCCCAAATTGCTCTTATAAGATCAATGGTAATTGTTTTTTCGTACTAAAAACATTAGTCATTATGTTTAGTTAGAGATGAGTGTTACCATTCACACACATGGCCCACAAAATGTAGTAAATATGTAAGAATAGGATTAATATCCTATGTTCAAATTTTTACATAAATTTATATTAAATAAACCCCTAATTTTTGAAATTACAATTTCTATCATGTTTTAAACTTCAAATCAAAGGCACATATGAAAATAAGCTAAATAATAATAAACCATAAGATATTTTTATAACTAGTGAATAACCTTCTTGTCCTCGAAGCACCTTGTCTAGATGCTATGTGGTATGTGTGACTCAAGAAAATATGATTTTTTTGAAGTGTTTAGCAACAATTGTTGCAAGTGGTGAAAAGGACATAAAATTGAAAAGATAAGTTTGTAAACACAAACTAGGACCATGCCCTTACCCAAGTACTACAAACATGCAACCAAATAATGCAAATCAACCAAAATATATTAAATGTATACACATCCTCTCTCTAATACCGGTACTAAATGCATATATCCTCTTCTCTATAATGATGCTCTCTTTCAAGCATGAGAGAAATTTAATTGCATGATCTAAGTCACTCAAACATACGAATAGTTAAGAAGGTTAAAATATCAAACATAGAGACAATATCAAAATACAAAATTATGTCAAACACCCATGATAACAAATAATTTCAACATTACATTTTATTAAGTAAATAATTAGCTATCTAATAATTTTTTAGTCTATCACCATTCAACAAGATAATTATATAAGCCCACATAATCAAATATATGCAATTTATCCATTTGGCATACATGCCATTTTTTACAACAAGAAAGTATAAATAGTCTAATTAGAAAAACTCGATGTGACATAATACCCTCTTCCTTAGGAAAGGCATCAACCCAATGACTACTCAAATGAAACTAAACAATTAAATGTAAAAAAGTCTTGAAGACTTCATCATAGTCTTCACGTGTTGTAGTCTCCTTGAAGTATTGGTCCCATTAGACCTTACACTAGGAGACTTCCATGTTTTGTGAAGTCAGTTTATAAGCCCCAATAACCCATAAGGGTTCTACCAGAACCATTCCCAGATCCTAGACCTGCAAGTTTTCCAACTTGGATTGTTGATTTGACAATACATTATAAGCATACTTTATAAAAATTATGTCCACCCCTATTAGTTAACTCTTTATCAAAGTTAACCCTCCTAAGTGACATGAGTAAGGAGTATTTTTTCCATCGTCCAACACTCTGATTTCATAATTCACCGGGTTTTGTTGCCTATGCCTTACCTTCGAGTCTAGGGTGTCTCCCACCTTTGACCTGATAACCCTCATAGATATGATCCTGATTACCAATTTCTAGGGCATTCTTGGCCTTATAAAAAAGATTCATTTGAATCTAGCTATATCAATATACTTTGAAGACTAAATTTATCACTATTACTATGGCCAATATGAGTCTTATTTGAATGATGCATTTTTAAACTATACTTCCTTTACCTTTAATGTCCTTTAAGTTGAAAACATACTCAAGTGTTTAATCATGAACTCAATTTTTTCCTATGAACATAAGCCTGCATTCATCTAATTTATTTAAATTTATGAAACCATTAAACATGTGGACTATGGATTATATTAAAAATATTGATCTTACATGGCTTATAGGCCACTATATATCCAACTAACTCAATCACTACCAAGCCATCCCATGATGCATTCATGGTATTGAAGTAATTGACATTTGGGTCAAGTGTACTTGACCCTTGTCCTAAGGTTAATATGGAGTCTTAACACTCAATTTTCACTCTTTTACCAAAAACCTCTAGGTCTTCATCTATAGTGGAAGGATTCATTTTCTTGAAAAAGGTGCCTTATGTTCCCTATGTGTGTGATGAATCATCCAAAAAGTAATTTATCAAAAAAATGTAATATCGAACAATGTCCTATTAAACCGTAAAGGCTTCCCATACCTCACACACTTATATCATGTTAACATACTTTCTAAAAATCCCTTTAAGTAGTTTATGTCCAATTTACAATTATATAGCTGGTAGATGAAACAATGATGTCTGCCAATAAAACCAAACCCAATTACAATTTTTTTTAAATCCTAAGGAAATAATTATTTTGAACCTTTGAATAAGTGAATCCAAAATTTTTAATCTTTTAATACATGAATTAACTCAACCAATTCTTTATATGACCCAACTTATAATTTTGCATACCAAGGGTTGATTCATAATTGTTCAACTATTTAGAATAGCTTGCTATATTAGAAACATTAAACTCCATGAAGGTTCAATCCTCCACAAATGTGTAATACACCATAAATCATCCAAAATGTGTTTATGTAGATGTTAAATCTATATTTTACATTATAAAATAGTCTTGCGTACTTGATAAATATCACTAAAGGTTCTACCCCTTAAGTTCATGACTTTCCCACTGTCGAAAGGCTTATTATCTCCATCTCAATATGCCTAAATACTTATGTTATGGTCTGAAAATGATATTTTTATTGCCAAGATCACCTGTAGCTCATAGTATGTTTAAAGCCTGATATATATCCTTCACTATCAGTTACAGAGCTTCAACATTTTTCTACTATCTAGGATACTAGCATTCAGACTTGGACACTAGTGTCATGGATACAATGCTAATGTATATACCGTAAAACACTTAAATTTTTAAATATTTTTATATGTATGGGTTAGCCTATTAGTCTTAAATGACCCTCCAAGAGAATATTTTCAAAATGTGTGATATAAATACAAAAAAATCCTAATCATTGATCATGTAGCAAAAATACCAAGAAATCACCTATCAAGATCACTAAATCATTCACATAGTAAAGTTATACTGCCACTTTCTTCCTTCTTACAATATTGATCATAGGAACAATATTTATTATAGGTCTAAAGCATTTAAATAATAACCCATAAAAAATAGTTGTCAAGTTGCAAGCTAGATCACTACATCCACTCGCTTATAGCATATTACATCATTGTTCACACACAAATCCACATAAGGGGAGAACTACATCATTATAAGGCCCTCTTTAGAGTATATGGCTATTTAGGTAATGATAACTAATAGATGGGTCTTTCAGATTAACTCAACTTAACTTGAGCCCACTAACCATCATTTTAAAAGGTGGCATGCCCTAATTGGGAGACCAAGGGTTTTGATTAAAAAAACTAACATCCAGAACATTTGCACACAATCTGAACATACAATATTAAAAGAAATAAATAACCCTAATAGGTGTAGGTGTAATTTATATAAAATTAAATGTTATTCATTATGGACATAAGTTTTAATATTAGGATAAAATCATCGACACTGGTGTTTGTATTTCAATAGGAGTATCTAGGCTTACAGAGAGCTAATTTCTAGAATATGATTAATCATAGCTAAGCATCATCCTAATTATTTCCATTCCTGCACTTATTATATCTTCTTGAACATTAGTAAACAAGCTAAATATTGTTTCTTATTTGTGTTTAAGCATGAAAATTACTATTTGGCATTATAATTTCTATAATTAGTAAATTTTCATAATTCAACCATGTACCAAAATATATTATGAATATGAGTTATTTAATTGGCATGTTTTTAATATTATCTTTCTCCTTAGTTTATTATGCTATGATTTTACTTTAATTATTATTTCCAAAATGGGTTAAACATTTGGTAAACCCGGCCTCTAAGTCCTCTTATGCAAACCCTAGCTTGCCCTAGGGTTTTCAATATTCTAGGATTTAAGATTGTTGTGGTTATTCATATCTTGATTTTATTAATATATATGCAACCTAAGAATAATGATAAAATAGATGTTGCATCCTTTGAACATATTGATCTTCATCTTATACCACCTAATATGTGTCAAACTAATTCCCTTTCAAATTCTACAATAAATGAGAATGTCAATAATGACAATGAACAAAATACTAAAAAAATTATCATAAAGGATGAATCTGATTATGAAAAAATGAAGGACATGAGAATAATGAACTTGAGCAAGTTGAATAAGATAAAATTAAATCTATTTCATTTTTTTGAGAGTGTATTTCTAAAAATATTGAAGATATTCAAAAGATCATAAATACTATATTGGAAGCTAAAGAATTCAAAGATGTTAGTGAAAAACCATTGTTCTCTATTGATAAAAAGATTAGGGTTAATAGATATTTCTATAACACATTCCTCCTAATATCTCTCCGCATGTGAACGCCATTAATTTATACATCTAGTGGGGGCATGAGATATGTTTTCAACCCATTGTTCCCCAAATCTCAAATAACTATTGCTACATCATTCATGGGAACTATTGATACTTCAACACAGTTTCCAGTTTCAATGCCTATATCAACACAAGTTTTGGCACCCCTTTGGTGACTTCTCAAACATCAAATCTTAATCCCAATGGGTCTATTGTGAAAACCCTTCTACAAGTTATTAAAGCTTTGGAAGTTAAGGTTACCAATATTGAGAAAAATTTATTGAAATAAACTCATGTTTGATTCAAAATATGTATTACATAATCCTATTTCACCTGAAATATTTTTTCACCCTTTTCCAACTATTTTTTATCACTCAAGTTCATAATTTATGATGGAAAGGGTGATCCTAAAGAACACCTCTAATATCTCTATGCAACATGACTTGATTATGCTTCCAATGATAATGTTTTGACAAAATTGTTTCCATGAATCGGACTATGATTTGATATGGTTCTATGCTATACCATTAAAATTAGTAAGAGAATTCAAGCCTCTAACCTATGATAATAAAGAAACAAAAGTTTACCAAAAAAAAATCACTCGAATATGGGACTCATACAAATAACTTTTTTTTTTTTTTAAACACAAAATAAGTAACTTTTTTTTTTCAAATAAGATTACAAAAATAGAAAATAAATATATATACAATACAAATATAATCTTAGAAAGATTATAATTGAACATGAGGCACAAAAGAAACATATTCAAATAAAATTAGGAATGCATAGAGACAACAAATTCAACAAAAAAATATTTATGCGTTAAAGTTGTGAAATATTGAATAAGTGTAAACACAAAATAAACATACAAAAATAAATTAATTGATTATTTGAAAGCTTATGTTGGATTCAAAGATATAAGAAAGAAGACAGATAAATATTCCCTAGCACTTATACAATGTGTTAATCTTGTAGGTGGTAGGCCAATATAACACTATAATAATGGCTTCCAAAATAAGCTGACATTATTTTAAATCTATCTTTAATCTACTAAATCTAATCTACAATAATAATAAATTAAAATGTCCAACCTATCAAATTTAGATGACAAACTAGGATCAACCATAGTTAATAATAATGATTCAAACATTTGAATATATATTTAATATATTTAATCAAAAAATGAAAATATCGAGTCTAATGGACCTCATAGGTTACAATTAAATTTTACTTCAAGCGAAAAAGGCTCATACCTAGATTTAATATATAAATAATCCAATGCACGACCACTGATATAACATTAGAAACATTATATAGTTTTTTCACTATATTCATGCAACTATGAAGCCTTTCAGCCATATTAATTTATATCAGCATGAATCCCAAAATCCATCTTAATATACTAAAGTCTCAGACCACTTTAATTTACATATAATGTATGATTGTAATCACATTATAATTTAATGTGACCTTAACGTATCCAAGTGGCTACCAACAACACTTCCTTGTAGACACAACTTAAACTATAAGATGAAATAAATTATATAATGTGTCCATATACTTGAGAGGGTTTATAGGGGTCATAAGGGGAATTAGCACTATGTTCAAGGTGATATATGTGGCCTTATCATGGATTCAACTCCAGATTGAACTTGAGCACATTGCATAATGCATATGTGAACTTATACCAAATCTCACATAATTCACCAAAGTGAAAGGCATTGAATTCAAGGTTAGGGAATAGTGTCACCCTTACACACACTTGATCCCCAAAGTCATCAACTATGGATTAAATTTCCACATGGAATCACCAAAGTGTCCCAAGTCACATCTACATGGATCATGCATATTTAATGCTTATAACATACTAGCATGACCATCACATGTCAAGTGATTATCATAAATAATTAGCTAAATTTAACATTCATTGTGGATCTCAAAAGATATATATTGTGGTATATAGCCCCATAATTCTACACCTTCACAGATTGGGATTATTCTAAGTCTTTTGAAAATGAGGCCATCATGCCAAGATGGGCTCGACATGTCCTCATCATGGGTCACCTACAACTCATTTATTTAGATGTGAACACCATACATGTTCACATTTTTCCCATGTCATGTCCACTCTAGCTAATGCACACAATAACCAATGTAAGTTCCCATGGTCACTCTCAACCATACATTCATGACATAATATACTTGACATGAGGATTCACACTATACATATGGCCTAAATTAAATATTTTCATCAATACCAAGATCAATCCTTAGGGCTATTTGCACTTCCTGAGGACCCCCTGTTGCACCCTAGTCACCTAATAAGGTAGACATATTTCATGCGGCCTTATAAAATTTATTAACATTATGTAGGGACTTGGCCATATGGCCATTTCATCTTAACCAAGTTATTTAAATATTATATCATGTGTCTTAAGTAACTAGGTGGCATCGCAACCATCCACATATCTAGATCACGTCATCTTAGGGTCATATAAAATGCTAAACCCATGAAGTAACTTGAGTGTGATCACTTAGAGCACAAGATCTATGTCAAGTGGAAGAATCACAAAAGGCTTTGCTCAGAGGTCTAAATTCAAAGAGTTTCATTTATTAATTAAAATTCAGGCCATTATGGCCTATGTTATAAGACTATTCCCATAACTTTTTATTTTAAAATATAGAATTGTTATGCGCACATTAAATATAGATTAAAACTTATGTAGATGAGATCAAGCTCGGTCCCCAAAGATGGTGACACATGTTGCCATCATGACCTCATGGGGTCAAGGACTCCATGGAGTCTAAATGTGAAGATAAATCACCTCGTTATATTATGGCTATGTGATTATGCTGAGTGGCATGATCTTGGCCACCTAATTCACATAGACTAATTTACTTAGTAGTGTGAACAAACACAAAAACAAGATATTGTGATAAAAGGGTATGGAGCTCAAAATGAAATTTATTTATCAGATAAAGGTTTTTCACCTTCAAGATCACTATGAATGGCTACAAAAATCATCAAAGATGATGATATGATAGTTAAATGTAAGTAATGGATTATTACATGCCACACCGATATTTCCTTTCAATGTGACTTGTGATTGTAGATCTAGTAGAGGTCACAAGAACCTAAATCCCAAGCGATCACAACAAATGCATTCCTTCATATTTTGTCTATATTATTCATGGCCATGATATAAGGGACAAGATGGTCTTGTAAGGCTTTCCCATAGTCTTTAGTGTTTCGATTACAAACCAATACGGGAACGAGGCTAGGATATTGTGATCTCAATTAATTTATTTAGTTTTGTGATCATGAATCATATTTGTGATGATATTAACACAGATCCTTTTGAGGTTTGGTTAAATCCCTCACATGTATATTTGCTTGCTTAAATTGATGATCAAGGTTCAACCAATGAACTATTTTTATGATTCATGCTTAATATTAATTATGGTTACAACCAAAGATCATTGGCCAAGGCTTTAATCATGAAATCCAAGGCCATTATATATCTCAGACCCTAAGGTTTAATGAGCTTAGAGTATCTAATTAAGTTTTAATTAAGGTGATGATTAGTCTAAGGTGGAGGCCAAGGATTCATTTCTATTAGAAAGACTTGCATTTAAGTAGGCCTATTTATTTATTAGTCATTAGTTAATTTCTAACTAGTGGCCTCATCCATATTTAGCATTCGATGGCCATAAAGGGAAAGACCCTTTTAAATTTAATGTGACTACACATGTTATTCATTCTACAGAATGCATATATGACTATCAACATTTTATCCTGAAGGAGTAAATGATTTTAAAGGATTAATCATGTTTTTACTTATTAATACACACATCTCTCATTTTTAAAAATATGAAAAAATACAATCTTATTGACATTTATCACTATGATGATTGGCATGCTAATTAAACCATTTCCTTAGCACTCAAGTTAACCCAAGTAATCTAATGAAATAGGCATAACATGTTAGCTTTATGATATTGCCACTATCAATTTACCATAATTAATGGTTCATTAGTAGCATTTTACTTTCAAAGGGAATAAATAATAATCTTACGCTTAGAACATATGCACCTAAGTAAGGCATTTTGTATCTTAGTTACTTGACTACTCTTTCCATGATCACAAGAGATTCTAGGTGGTGAGATGATTTGGTGTCATGTTTCACCGAGATACATGGCATTTTCACGGAGTTCATAAGGTGATATTGAGGAATCTTCTCATTGCTCGACTCACCGAATCCTATTAAACCCACCAAAGGCACACTTAAATTTTTTGAGCCACATTATGTTGTGATTTACTCGACCACTATGGAATTCATAGTAGAAACTTGGTCCACTATCGATTCATCCGATCAACTCAACAACAATGAGTAATCATTACGAGAAAGTCTATTTCATCTAGGGAATGGTTTATTATGGTATTATAGTCTCTTGCATCTTTATAAATAGAGTTTATTCATAATCACCTCTTTTCATTTTCATAGATTTGTGATCCAAAATATTTGAACCTTTCAAACATCTAAACACTATAATCTTTTTGAACCTGATGTAAACTAAGTAAGCCCCTTCTTCAAGATGCCACCTTCTATATGCTATTATTTTCATTCTAAGAGAGTCTTGGTGGCCCTTAATTATTGAATCACTTCATGTAATTTTTTAAAGTCACATTCAATTGAGGAATGATGATCGACATGTTGTTCTGACTTGAAGATTTCTTACGACTACTTCTTTCTCAGTTTCATTTACTTCTTAGCAGGTTTCTAGGTCAAATTCCCTTCTTACCGTAGTCTCCTACTCTTCTTACAAGTTGTTTGTTATGCAATCTCATTGTGGCTACTTCTCATCTTGTTCACATTTACTATATGGTTGATTGGACAACTTTGTTTCCTTTCCATAGTTCACTTTTATTTTATTATTCATTGACCACTTTCCTTGAGGTGATCTCTCTTTATATGATAATATTTTATTTGGGATGTATATTCACCAAGGTTTCCATTTGAATTATGGTTGTCTCTTTTGGATTTCTCCATATCAATTTATGCTTCATGAATGATAAGTGAAATTGGATGAATGTTTTAAGGGCACTAATTTATCACCACCCCTCTCAGTAGTTGTACTTCCAACATATGGGTATATAATTTATAACCAAATTTTGATCATCTCTATTATTTTTGGGAAGAAGGATGATATGATTGGGAGGTAAAAAGCATATAATGTCAAACATGTGAAATTTTACATAGACCTCATTTAAAATTTGGGTTTTATCAAAAAAATAAGGAGATTAGGACTATGTTTTCCAAAAGAGAAAATAAATTTGAGAAGATGGGAGAAGACCCAGATAGAATTGAAACCATAATTTCTAAGGATATTAAGAATAATCCTTCCATATAAAAAATCATGGGTATATTGGACTCAACCTGTATGTAGAGTGTATAGTGGGCCATGATCTCAAACTATCAAATGATTTTGTTAGATCTTGGAAAAATAGAGTAGTAAGGATGTGAGGGATTTTGATCAATGTGTCAAATGAAAAAATATTCTCAAGGAAATAATGTGTTTGAATATAAAATACATAAATTTGAGTTGACAAGAACTTTCTACAACTCTAAGTAAAGGACCATGAAAGTGAAGAAAAGTTTTTTGCAAGAAAGCCTTCCTTACCCATGGCCCAAGATATACTTTTAATTGATGAGGTATTTAACCTTAGAATGAAATCAACAATTGGTGCATTCACACCACTTCCTTCTAATAAACAAATTTAAGAATCTATGTGAGATTAGCCTGTCTTTCTTGCTATTAAGTTATTTAAAGTCTATGGTGGAAGCATTTTAAAATGACTTTTATGATGTCATTATTCACCAGTTGCTTATTCTACTACTTATAAGGGAGGCTAAGCTATTAATGGATAAATGTGTTGAGTTTGAAATAAAGGGAACACCAAGAAAATAAAAAATGTAGCTTCTATTGAGGAGGGTGAATATTTAGAGTAGTCGAAGGAATCTAAGATGACTATAGTCCAAAAAATGAAAGACAAAGAGAAGAAGGGATCTAATAAGGGTAAATGGAGTTTTTTTAATTTTGAAATATGAGGAAGAGGCTGATTTAGCCAATAAATATTTTAAATCCCTCTTAAAACTTAGAAAGGAGATCTCATTTTTATCTACTCCCAAATATAGGGAGGAAAAAGTAGGTGGAAATGAAGCAAGAGATAAAGGGTCCTTATTTGTTTAAAAGGAGGTTGTCATGAAAGGTTTGTTGAAAGATAGATTAAAAACACTCAAGGTGACTCTAAATATGCAATCGGTGAGCTATGAAATATTAGTGAGGAGATAAATATTGTTAGAGAGATCATTCTAGCCATAGATGGAGTTATAAGCAGGGGATGTTTAGAAAGCCTCGGTAAGAATGCTTAACCTAGAGTTGGAGGAAATAATTAGAGAGTAAAAAGAAGTGAAAAAAAAAAGAGAGCTCAAGAAGATATGAAATGAAAAGTACCAAAATCTAAAGAAGGAAACAAGGGATGAGACAAAAGTATTTCATGATGTTCCAAATAAGACTAAACATATGGAGGGCCTGAGTATGGAACTAGAGGTAAGATGAGAAAGCTAGAAGAGAGAAAAGATATTGAAGAAACTAATAAATTCAATACCTCTAAGACTAAAAGAATTAATGCTTGATGTAATTATGTTAATATTGGCCTAGGATAGTTTTATCATGTTTCATTGGTTTTGTTGGATCTTGTTGAAAATTTTATTAATTTTGGGGTGGATCTATGCTAGTTTTTATGTGCTTCTTAGGGAATTTTGTTTCATGTTTAATTTTGGTTTTCTATTTTTTCTATTTTTTATTGATTTTTAAAGGTCATGGGACACTTTAAAACCCATTTTTTACCCTATCTAAATAAATTATAAAAATAATGTTTTATTTTATGATGAAAGGCATGTTTATGTAGTTATTCTAGGTTAGGATGATGAAGAGGGAACGTATTACTAATTATTTTAGTGTGTAGAGGAAAATAATAAATTGACTTCATTAGTCACATATGGGGAAAACATTGACTATCCAACTGGGTCTGTATTAGTTACTAGAACTTGGCTTTAATGATATCCTATTTGAAAGTCAAATTTATGGTTTTTTAAAGGCTATGAAATACATAAGAAGATACTTCACTATTCAAATTTTATTCTTCAAAAAATATTCAATTTCTCAAATATTAAGGGAGGTCATTAAATTATAATCTATGAAAGATTCATGATTTAGACCATGAAGTAACTCTTGCTACTATCAATATTATAGCAGATCCTAGTGGTTTGTTAGATTGAAACTCTAAGGTATGTTAAGTTCTCAAATGTGAATGTATTTAATATTATAAATTTTTATTAATTTTAAATATATTACATATAAATAATAATTAATTACTCACTAACTTATTTTTTATGTTATTGGTGCCAAATAAGCTTACACCTTAACACAATTGGCACCATTAATAAGGAATTTCATATTCTTGAATCTTAGAGAAGATTAATAAAATCTCAAGAGAAGGTTGGTACTCTTATTACATATTTTCCTTAGGAAAAATTTGGTAATATGACTCCTAAATAAATGGATTTAGAGGTCGTGGTTGTGGGAACATGTATGATTTTCCTATCTAGATGTTTTGAAAGTGATGGATTTGTAAGGGGAGGTCTCAAAAGAAAAAATGCTAATTCATGAGCCCAAAATAAGTATTCCATCTCCCAACTAGGTGTGACTAAAGGTAAATAAATTGTTATTATATGTTATTCATCACCCTTGACATGATTTTAGTGCAAGTTTTTATGTGATGAAGCACCAAAGGTGGAGATCTCCAACTACGACTTCATCATCAACAATATTTGATGTCAATGTTTTTATGTTCTGAAGTAGATGTAAAAACACATATATATGGGGATTTGGAGATATTGGTCTTGGGAATACATGTGATTTTCCTATTCAGATGTGTTGGAAGTGATGGATTTGTAAGGGGAAATCCTAGAGGTAGAAATGTTAGTTGGAGAATAATAACGTATCTCTTGATTGCATAAAATTTATATTTCAATAATAATTAGTATACCATATACCACATATTAATATTTTATGTTGTATCACCATGATTCAAGGTGAAATTAAAGGGACTGAGGGTTGTCTTAGTTTGTGTAAAAAATTAATATTTTTCATTTTACGTGTGTCTGAAGTTGACATAGAAAATTATAATATTCTCATATTGGGAAGGACATTCTTGAGGCCAAAATGGGTACTCTATCTCCTAATTGGGCATGATCAAAGGCCAATAAATTGGTCTTATATTTTATTTTCCACCCTAAACATGGTGGAGGTGCCATTTTTTAGCCATGAACCACTAGAGGTGGAGATATATAACTGTCTTTAATGTTGACAATATTTATTGTTAGTGTTTCCACATTGTACAACTGGTTTAAAAAAAGCATCCAAGTGGATTTAGAGTTCATGGTAATGGGAATATGTATTATTTTCCTATCCAAATTTTTTTAAGCGATATATTTTCAAGAGTAGGTCCTAGAGATAGAAATGTCAATTAGAGGATAATAACTTGACTCTTTACTACATTAAAGTTAAATTTTAGCATTGATTAGTATACTATCTACCACATATTCATTTATTATGTTAGATATCCATGCTATGGAGTGAAATTATATGGATTAGGCACACACAAAATATTTCATTTGGTTTTTTAAAATCACTTATTGTTTTTAATTTATGCATGTCTAAAGTTGGCCTAAAAACCCATAATTTTCTCATATTTGGAAGGACGTTCTTAAGGCTAGAATAGGTACTTCCTTTATTTAATGGGCATGATAAGATTCAAATAACTTGGTCCTAGATGTTATTATCCAACCTAGACATGTTTCTAGTTCCAATTTTCATCAATAAATCACTAAAGGTGGAGATCTCCAACTGTGGTTTCAATATTGATAACATTTGTTGTCAGTGTTTCCTCATTCCTAAGTAGGTGGAAAAACATGTATCCATGCAGATTTTAGCTAGTTTTATTGGTAAAACTTTTGATTTTATTATATATACATGTTTTAAGTGATGTATATTCAAGGGAAGGTCCCAAAGTTAGAAATATACTGGATAAAAGTTGTATTTTAGGACTAATTAGTATACTGATAGCCATAGATTCATAACTTATGTTCAATCACCATGATATAGGGTGAAATTATATGGATTGGACATATATGTGAGGGTTATTTTGGTTAGTGTAAATGAATTACATTTTTCATTTTATGAGTGGCTAAATTTGGCCTAAAAACTATAAATTTCTCGTAGTTAAAAGAATGTTCTTGAAGCTAAAATGGGTACTTTGTCTCCTAACTAGGATTTATTGAAGCCAAATAACTTGGTCCCAGACATTATTTTCCACCCCCATGATTTGGTGTAAGTTACATTTTTTATCCACAAAGCACCAAAGGTGGAGATATCCAAAAGTGGCTTCAACATTGACAACATTTATTGTTAATGTTTTAGCATTCCAGAGCAGGTTAAAAAAGCTCATTCGGGTGGCTTTAGAGCTTGTGGTTTTGGGAAAACTTTTTATTTTCCTATCTAATTTTTTTTAAAGTTATTTATTTGAAGTATTATGTATTTAATGTATAAATTTCAATTGGAGGACAAGAAATTGTCTTTTAACTGCATAAAAGTTACATTTCAACACATATTAGTATATTGTATGCCATAGATTCATTGCTTGCATTAAATCACCATGATTTAAGATGAAATTAGAGGGATTATACATGAACATTATGGTTCTTTCAATTTTTAAAAATTACTTACAATATTAATTTTGTGCATGTATGAATTTGGCCTAAAATAATGCAAAGTTTTCATATTTGAAAGGACATTTTTAAGGCCAAAATGAGTACTCCATCTCCTAATTGGGCATGATCAAAGGATAATAAATTGGTCCTAGATTTTATTAGCCACCCAAACATGGTTTAATTTTATATTTTTAGCCACAGACCATTGGAGGTGGATATATCCAACTACAACTTCAATGTTGACAACCTTTGTTATTAGTGTTTCCACATTCTTGAACAGCTATAAAAAAGGGGATCCAAGTGGATTTAGATGTCATGGTTTTGGTAAAATGTGTGATTTTATACCTATACATTTTTTAAGTGATATATTTTAAAGAAGAGGTCTCGGAGGCAAAAATATCAGTTAGAGGACAATAACATGTCTCTTGACTACATTAAAGTTACATTTCAACACTGATTATTATACCACCTGCCATGGATTCATATCTTATGTGAGATCATTTTTGTCTATGGTAACATTAGATGGATTCAAAATTAATATGAATTTTCTTTGGGTTCATGTAATAATTTTATGGTTTTAGTTCTACACATGTCTGAAATTGGCCTAAAAATGCAATTATCTTGTATTGTGAAGGACATTATTGAGGCTAGAATGGGTATTATGTATTTTAATCAGGGTGATCAGAGGCCAATAACTTGATCCCAAATTTCATTCTCCACCTTTCACATGGTGGAGGTTATATTTTTCAACCATGAAGCACGAGAGGTGGATATCTCTAATAGTGACTTAAACAAAGAGATGACAATCTGGCCATTTCTATAGATGTAGATCTTAATCAAGTCAAATCAATGAAATTTTGGATATATTCAATATTAATTTTATTAATATGAGTCTCATTTTTCAAAATATTGAGTCTCTCTTTATTTTCCTTATGAACTATAATATGTCTCTCTTCATTTTCTTTATATCCGATAATATACATAGTCTATTATTGGGAAAGAGCTTATAAGGAAGTGCTTATGAATATTGACCTAAAGAAAAGTAAAGCCCCGAGTCGACATTATTTGAGAGTTGGGTGTAATAATTTTAATATTAATTTGAGCATAAACAATGTGAGGATCAATAACTACCACTACACTAGGGAGAATTGTGACATTATGATCATCCTCTTGTGCATTATCACTTATTAGTACATCTCCATTTGGTAGAGTGAAAATGCAAGTGTCATTAAAAATGGATGGAGTGGACACAGAAGGGAATGATGATATGAATAATGGGTGTGGTTAGTGAGTTGGCTGAGGCAGTGAGTGAGTTGGGTGAGGAAATTATAAGATATGGAATGGTACTTGTAGCTTATGAGATCACATGGGTAGAAATAGAAATTAGGGTAAAAACCATTGGAAAAACAACCTCAACTGATGAGAAAACAATTAATTAGGCTTCACCAAGGGTTAGCAACAATATCAACCATAATGGATGTAATAACTAGTGGTACAATAGTAGGACTATTAACAATTAGCACATGAAAACCAACATGCGTTGAAATAGTATTAGGCATTGAAATGCTAGGAACTAGGATAATAATGGGAACTACAACATTAGGTGACATGATTATAGTAGTATAAATAATTGAGGGGGTAGAAGCATCATTTACTGTTGATACATTGTCTTGTTCAAAATAGTCGAGCTCCAAGAATGGTGCAAAAACCATACCATCAATTTTAACATGTCAATTTTAGTTGAATTATTTTTTGATGATAATGATGTATTCAACATTAACCAAGAAGTAAATATTCAAGATATCATATTTATATATGCCCATAAAACCATAAAATTTATTTTGAAATAATAATTGGGGCCTAATTGTATGTATAAATATGATCACTACAAAATGTGAAAAAATAGACACACACGTACATGCACACACATACACATAAGCCATAAAGGCATACAAAATGTGAACATAATAGAATGGTGTGTTAATGACATATAGGCATATAATGGGAAAAATGCATACATTACCATATATGAATAAAATAAATTACATTATGTAAGACATATGCTACTCATCTAAAAACCTCACTCTCTTTGCTTTGATCAAAGAAGGCTCTCCCTTGGATGCCTTACTCATAGATAGAAATCCATAAAATTCCTCTAATTCCTATAATATCTGATTACGAGTCATTTTACACTCATATATTTCCTATAGTTGAACCTATTCATATAAAAATATTATTTGAAACTTTACATATTAGAAATGCAACCAAGTTTAGAAGTTAATTTTGAAATGATATAAAAACTATTTAAACATGTAATTATCATAATCCCATGGTCACATTCAATTTACTTCTAATGCTAATAAAGGTCAATGTAAGGTTGAGCCTAATGGACATGAATGTGAAAGAGAGAAAAAATATAATTTGGTGCCCTACTAATCATCTTAATGGGACTATCAGATGTCATTGAATAACCCTATGTAGATAATGCATTCATGTCAATTATATTTGCATAACTATAGATTAAAATTATTAAAATAAATAAATATTTAAAATTCAACATTAAAATTTAACATAGCTTATTTATTTGATGCACAAATGAAATCATAATAATAATGCCTATGCCGATTCATACCTATATAGATGGAGGAGTCTCCACTGTGGTCATCGACTGAACAAATAAAATATGATTGTTAATTGAGAATATATATATATATATATATATATATATATATATCTGTGTGTGTGTGTGTGTGTAAATGAATTATATGTTTATAAGTGTTGTCATTTATGTAAAAGTTGATGCCATTTGATGTCATTGATGTCAAGGTGCATCTGGTGAATATGCATGGTGAGTGATTTGTGAGGTATGAGCTTATGTGGATGATATCACAAGGAAGCCATGTGACAAGAGATAATTTGAAGGAAACATATTGTATCTCTATTGAGAGATAATTTTAAGGCAAACCAAATATTATTATGAGGTTTATGTCAAGGTTCAAGCCAAGGTAAGCATGTTTTGAGTACTAGTCATTGAGTACAAGGTGTCTTGAGAAGCCTAGTCATATCATGAGTATGTACAAGATGAGCATGAAGAGGTATGTACATAAGTATGACATTATTTTAGAAATGTGTAATTCATGTTATAAATGTGTAGAATCATCAAAGAGTGTTTCAAGATTAGTTTTCAATCTCCAAATGCTTGAAAAGCCTAGTCATGACACTGGTCATTACATGAAGAGATCTTCTGAGAAGGCATAAGTCTAGTGGCCTAGTGAGATGGATGAATAGAGGATAAGAGTATTTATTAGGTTATTTGATCATGAATATGAGTCATTGGATCAATCTTGATAATCTTAGAAGGAGCTTACAGGGGTAGGACCTATAGAACTAGTATGCAATTCGACCACCTCTACACCCTACTTGACCTAATGAGGAGTTTTCAAGGCCTATGAAGGATGTAAAAGAGTGTTTGATCATGATATAGTTTTGTTTAATTTTTATATGACGTTTTCAGATCTTGGGCAATGGTTATAAGGTCATTTTCGAGGCCTAATGTGACTTGAAAGACAAGGTCTAGAGAACAAAGAGAGAGAGTATGGCCAGATGGGGTATCAGGATCAGTTTTCAAGGCAAGTTTGAGTATTTGTGAATTTATAAATGTGTGTCATGTATTTTCAACTATGTTTCCCAAGTTTTAGGTCAAAATTTGAAGGTTGAGACAAGAAAAAGTGTTTTGAGGTCTCTCATATGCATACAATGAAGGGTTATCAACTTGAGAAGATCTTTCAAGTATTAATTAGAATGTGTAACCTATTCATGTGAACCTAATATATTTATGGTATATGAGGAAGGGTTATATCTCAAATTTACAAGTATTGGTTTCTATAATAGGGGCTGAGCTTTATGAATGATCGTTACAACTGGAAGATGGTTTAAACCTTCAAAGAACCCTAATAGTGACCCAATATGAAACAAATTATTCTAAAGTGATCAGATTGGATTGGTATGGATATTTAAGTTATTTTATATTTTATTAAACTTTCCCAGGTATCTCAAGGTGTGATTGGTTTGTCAGGTGAGTAAGTGGAACCTACAAAAAAGGCCTTATTTCTTAGAGATTTGCTATAATAGTCAGATTTGACCAAGTCAAAGTTATTTAATGGATGGAGGATAGATATTGAGAATTTTATTTAATTATGTTTTTTAAGTAATTTTTAGCCTTCAATTGTGTTAAACTGATCATACAAGTTGGCTAGTTGTTAACATGCCTAATGATACAAACAATGAAAAACCTAGGTAGAAGTGAGAAGGTGATTCAGAATGTGTTATCATGGATCAAGGATAAATCCAAATGCATTTGTATGTTTTTAAATACCTATAATACATGTTAATGTTGGATATAATTTTTTTAGGTTAGTGGATATGATGAGAATGTTGGTCATAAGTTGGCATGTCTGGTTTAGATGAGACAGTGAGATAAAAGGTTGTGATATCGGTCTGTAAGAACAATACTTCCAATTAACCATGTTATTTTTGTATATAATGATTTTATGATGATATAATAAGATCATAAAAATTAATTTTAAGTCCATTAAATTAATCATACAATTTTTTAAGGTCATTTTCACCATGACTATGCTTTAAGGCAAATTGATAGTTATGGGTTAGCAAGTTGCAATAATGAGTTTGAGGCACTATGATCTAAGTTAAAGAATATAATTTACATGGTATTTGTATTTTATACTTTTATTTACTATACATATTTTTATAATATTGTAATTTAGTATAATAGGTTAAAACATTGAATCCAAAATGACTTGTCTGACTGAGTAAGGTCTAAGAGAGAAGGTCAACACATTGGTCTGCAAGACCAATAGTTGCCATTAGAGCTTATGATATTTTTGTTTTATGTTTTTATAAGGATGTTTTAGGATCGTATTAACTCATTTAAAATAATTTATTTTTCTCCTTTATGTGTCATAATTTCAAATTTACATGATTGTGTTTTGAGGCTAGTTGGCAGTTCTAAGTGAGCTATCTACAGATAAGAGTTTGAGTTATTTTGTCCTGAGTTGTAAGGTATAAAAAATAAGGTAATGACCCTGATGTCATGTATATTATTTATATGCATATTTTTTCCATGGTTTTATTTAAAAATCATGTTTATGATTTATTTGTTCAAGATAGACTTTCTAAGTAGACACAGGCCTAATTGTGAATAGTGTTAATGGTGTGCTTCAAGTGGTGGTTGAAGCTAAAAAGTTTTATGAAGCATATATGAGAATATTATGGGTCTATTTTATTGTAATATGATGTGTTACTACCATTTAAGGTGATTTTATTTTTTCCAAGAAAGGCAAAGGGTACCGTGTCCTAAGTAGACCTAATGGGATTAGGTCTCCATGAGACCTAAAAATGAGATAAGGCCTAATTGATGTAGGTCAGACCTAAAGGGACTCAAATTAAGTTTTATTAATGATTAATATATGTCATAATATATGTACCATTTCTGAAATAATAATTTAAATATGTTTGGCCAACCAAGAAGGATATGAATATGAGACTTGTATAAATACAAGGCAGTTTTAGGCCTATTGATTGAGTAGTGTGCAAGCAAAAAAGATAATACTTTGGTAAGAATAAGAAGGTATTTTAGACCATAAAATAAATATATAGATACTATAATGAATATTTTATATAGGTTTTATGTATAAAAACCAATATAATATGATCTAATCAAGTCAAGAAGAGGGCTAGTTAAGCAAAGAAGGCTAAAGACTAGTTTGAGAGGGATAGAAGTGTGTGAAGAGATAAAGAGGTGGTCATAATTAGTTATTTGAGAAACAATGTGATATGAATGTTTTAAAATAAATTAGGTGGATAAGTTAGTTCTGAGTCATCTAGGGGGTTGGTGCCTCCTTGTAAGTTGGTGCTTGCTAAAGCTTAATTAGGTTGGTGTTTAGCTAGTTGGGGTTGGTGCTCCATGTGAAATGGGTGATTAAATAAATTTAATGTTTGTATTTTAGAAATATAGTCCATATATATATATATATATATATATATATATATATATATATATATATATATATATATATATATATATATATATATATATATATATATATATATATATATATATATATATATATATATATATGTATGTATGTATATATATAGATATGTATGTATATATGTATGTATATATATAGATATGTATGTATATATATATATATATATATATATATATATATATATATATATATATACATATATGTATATATATGTGTGTGTGTGTGTGTGTGTGTGTGTGTATATATGTATATATATATATATATATATATATATATATATATATATATATATATATATATATATATATGTATATATATATATATGTATATATATATATATGTGTGTGTGTGTGTGTGTGTATGTATGTATGTATATGTATGTATATATATATGTATATATATCTATGTATATATATATATGTATATATGTATATATATATATGTATATATGTATATATGTATATATGTATATATGTATATATGTATATATGTATATATATATATATATATATATGTATATATATATATATGTATATATATATATATGTATATATATATATATGTATATATATATGTATATGTATATATATATATATATATATGTATATATATATATGTATATATATATATATATATGTATATATATATATATATGTATATATATATGTATGTATATATATATATATGTATATATATATATATATATATATATATATATGTATATATATATATATATATATATATGTATATATATATATATATATATCAGTGGTTTTTTTACCCCTTGAGGTTTTACCACATATATGATGTGTTCTTTTGCTTCATGCTTATATGGATAGGTGTTTATGCTTGCAAAATCCATATGCTTGTTTGAATATTTTATGCTTGCTTAAGTGTGACTCAAGTACATATAATCTAAGTGACTCAAGTACATCTAATAATGTTGATGGTCTTATATTTTATTTTCCACCCTAAACATGGTGGAGGTGCCATTTTTTAGCCATGAACCACTAGAGGTGGAGATCTATAACTATGTCTTTAATGTTGACAATATTTCTTGTCAGTGTTTCCACATTCTACAACTAGTGTAAAAAAACATCCAAGTGGATTTAGAGTTCATGGTAATGGGATCATGTATTATTTTCCTTCCAAATTTTTTTAAGTGATATATTTTTAAGAGGAGGTACCAGAGGTATAAAGTTCAGTTAGAGGATAATAACTTCACTCTTTACTACATTAAAGTTAAATTTTAGCATTGATTAGTATACTATCTACCACATATTCATTTATTATGTTACATATCCATGCTATGGAGTGAAATTATATGGATTAGTCACACACAAAATGTTTCATTCAGTTTTTGAAAAGCACTTATGGTTTTCAATTTATGCATGTCTAAAGTTGGCCTAAAAACCCACAATTTTCTCATATTTGGAAGGACGTTCTTGAGGCTAGAATAGGTACTTCCTTTCTTGAACAGGCATGATCAGATTCAAATAAATTTTTCATAGATGTTATTATCAACCCTCAACATGTTTCTATTTCCAATTTTCATCCATGAATCACTAAAGGTGGAGATCTCCAACTGTGGTTTCAATATTGATAACATTTGTTGTCAGTGTTTCCTCATTCCTAAGCAAGTGTAAAAACATGTATCCATGTGGATTTTAGTTAGTGTTATTGGTAAAACATGTGATTTTATTATATATACATGTTTTAAGTGATTCATTTTCAAGGGTAGGTCCCAAAGTTAGAAATATCAACTAGTGGACAAGAACTTGTCTTTTGACTGGATAAAAGTTGTATTTTAGGAATAATTAGTATATTGATAGCCACAGATTCATAACTTATGTTTAATCACCATGATATAGGGTGAAATTATATGGGTTGAACATACATGTGAGGGTTATTTTGGTTTGTGTAAATGACTTACATTTTTCATTTTATGTGTGGCTAAATTTGGCCTAAAATCTATAAATTACTCATAGTTAAAAGAATGTTCTTGAGGCTAAAATGGGTACTTTATCTCCTAACCAGCCCTGATTGATGCCAAATAACTTAGACATAAACATTATTTTCCACCCCCATGATGTGGTGGTAGATCCATTTTTTATCCACAAAGCACCAAAGGTGGAGATATCCAAAAGTGGCTTCAACATTGACAACATTTATTGTTAATGTTTTGGCATTCCAAAGCAGGTGTAAAAACGCTCATTTGTGGTTTTGGGAAAACTTTAGATTTTCCTATATAATTTTTTTAAAAGTTATTTATTTGAATAATTATGTCTTGAATGTATAAATGTTAATTGCAGGACAAGAAATTGTCTTTTAACTGCATAAAAGTTACATTTCAACACATATTAGTATATTGTATGCCATAGATTCATCTCTTACATTAAATCACCATGATTTAGGATGAAATTATAGGGATTATACATGAACATTATGGGTCTTTCAATTTTTAAAAATTACTTAAAATTTTAATTTTGTGCATGCATGAATTTGGCCTAAAATAATGCAAAGTTTTCATATTTGAAAGGACATTTTTAAGGCCAAAACGAGTACTCCATCTCCTAATTGGGCATGATCAAAGGATAATAAATTGGTCATATATTTTATTAGCCACCCAAACATGGTTTAATTTTATATTTTTAGCCACAAAACATTGGAGGTGGATATATCCAACTACAACTTCAATGTTGACAACTTTTGTTATTATTGTTTCCACATTCCTGAACATTTATAAAAAAGTGGATCCAAGTGGATTTAGATGTCATGGTTTTGATAAAATGTGTGATTTTATACCTAAACATTTTTTAAGTGATATATTTTCAAGAAAAGGTCTCGAAGGAAAAAATATTAGTTAGAGGACAAGAACTTGTCTCTTGACTACATTAAAGTTACATTTCAACACTGATTATTATACCACCTGCCATGGATTCATATCTTATGTGAGATCATTTTTGTCTATGGTAAAATTAGATGGATTCAAAATTAATATGAATGTTCTTTGGGTTCATGCAATAAAATTATGGTTTTAGTTCTACACATGTCTGAAATTGGCCTAAAAATGCAATTATCTTGTATTGTGAAGGACATTATTGAGGCTAGAATGGGCATTATTTATTTTAATCAGGGTGATCAGAGGCCAATAACTTGATCCCAAATTTCATTCTCCACCCTTCACATGGTGGAGGTTATATTTTTCAACCATGAAGCATGAGAGGTGGATATCTCTAATAGTGACTTAAACAAAGAGATGACAATCTAGCCATTTCTATAGATGTAGATCTTAATCAAGTCAAATCAATGAAATTTTGGATATATTCAATATTAATTTTATTAATATGAGTCTCATTTTTCAAAATATTGAGTCTCTCTTTATTTTCCTTATGAACTATAATATGTCTCTCTTCATTTTCTTTATATCCGATAATATACATAGTCTATTATTGGGAAAGAGCTTATAAGGAAGTGCTTATGAATATTGACCTAAAGAAAAGTAAAGCCCCGAGTCAGCATTATTTGAGAGTTGG
Source organism: Torreya grandis (assembly GCA_037957365.1). NCBI lineage: Eukaryota > Viridiplantae > Streptophyta > Pinopsida > Cupressales > Taxaceae > Torreya > Torreya grandis. The sequence continues at coordinate 683,313 of JARHVA010000852.1, read as the reverse complement.
GTGTAATAATTTTAATATTAATTTGAGCATAAACAATGTGAGGATCAATAACTACCACTACACTAGGGAGAATTGTGACATTATGATCATCCTCTTGTGCATTATCACTTGTTGGTACATCTCCATTTGGTAGAGTGAAAATGCAAGTGTCAATAAAAATGGATGGAGTGGACACAGAAGGGAATGATGATATGAATAATGGGTGTGGTTAGTGAGTTGGCTGAGGCAGTGAGTGAGTTGGGTGAGGAAATTATAAGATATGGAATGGTACTTGTAGCTTATGAGATCACATGGGTAGAAATAGTAATTGGGGTAAAAACCATTGGAAAAATAACCTCAACTAATGAGAAAACAATTACTTGGGCTTCACTAGGGGTTAACAACAATATCAACCATAATGGATGTAATAACTAGTGGTACAATAGTAGGACTATTAAAAATTGGCACATGAAAACCAAAATGCGTTGAAATAGTATTAGGCATTGAAATGCTAGGAACTAGGAAAATATGGGAACTACAACATTAGGTGACATGATTATAGTAGTATAAATAATTGAGAGGGTAGTAGCATCATTTACTATTGATACATTGTCTTGTTCAAAATAGTTGAGCTCCAAGAATGGTGCAAAAACTATACCATCAATTTTAACTTGTTAATTTTAGTTGAATTATTTTTTGATGATAATTATTTATTCAACATTAACCAAGAAGGAAATATTGAAGATGATAATATTTATATATGCCCATAAAACCATAAAATTTAGTTTTGAAATAATAATTGGGGCCCAATTATATGCATAAATATGTTCACTACAAAATGTGAAAAAATAGACACACACACACACACACACACACACACACACACACACACACACAAGCCATAAAGGCATACAAAATGTGAACATAATAGAATGGTGTGTTAATTACATATAGGCATATAATGGGAAAAATGCATACAATACCATATATGGATAAAATAAAGTACATTATGTAATACATATGCTACTCATCTAAAAACCTCACTCTCTTTGATTTGATCAAAGAAGGCTCTCCCTTGGATGACTTACTCATAAATAGAAATCCATAAAATTCCTTAAATTCCTCTAATATCTGATTACGAGTCATTTTACACTCATATATTTCCTATAGTTAAACCTATTCATATAAAAATATTATTTGAAACTTTACATACTAGAAATGCAACCAAGTTTAGAATTTAATTTTGAAATGATATAAAAACTATTTAAACATGTACTTATCATAATATCATGATCATGTTCGATTTACTTCTAGTGATCATCAAGGTAAATATAAGGTTGAGCCTAATGGGCATGAGTGTGAAAGAGAGAAATAATATAATTTGGTGCCCTACTAATCATCTTAATGGGACTATCATATGTCATTGAATAACCCTATGTAGATAATGCATTCATGTCAATTATATTTTCATAACTATAGATTAAAATTATTAAAATAAATAAATATTTAAAATTCAACATTAAAATTTAACATACCTTAGTGATTTTATGCACAAATGAAATCACAATAATAATGCCTATGTCGATTCATACTTGTATAGATGGAGGAGTCTCCACTGTGGTCATCGACTGAACAAATAAAATATGATTGTTAATTGAGAATATATATATATATATATATATATATATATATATATATATATATATGTAAATGAAGTATATGTTTATAAGTGTTGTCATTTATGTCAAATTTGATGTCATTTGATGTCATTGATGTCAAGGTGCATCTGGTGAATATGCATGGTGAGTGATTTGTGAGGTATGAGCTTATGTGGATGATATCACAAGGAAGCCATGTGACAAGAGATAATTCGAAGGAAACATATTGCATCTCTATTGAGAGATAATTTTAATGAAAACTAAATATTCTTATGAGGTTCATTTCAAGGTTCAAGCCAAGGTAAGCATGTTTTGAGTACTAGTCATTGAGTACAAGGTGTCTTGAGAAGCCTAGTCATATCATGAGCATGTACAAGATGAGCATGAAGAGGTATGTACATAAGTATGACATTATTTGAGAAATGTGTAATTAATGTTATCAATGTGTAGAAGCATCAAAGAGTGTTTCAAGATTATTTTTCAAGTTCCAAATGCTTGAGAAGCCTAGTCATGACACTGGTCATTACATGAAGAGATCTTTTGAGATGGCATAAGCCTAGTGGCCTAGTGAGATGGATGAATAGAGGATAAGAGTATTTATTAGGTTATTTGATCATGAATATGAGGCATTGGATCAATATAGATAATCTTAGATTGAGCTTATAGGAGTAGGACCTATAGAACTAGTATGTAACCCGACCATCTCTACACCCTACTTGACCTAATGAGGTGTTTTTAAGGCATGTGAAGGATGTAAAAGAGTGTTTGATCATGATAGAGGTTTATTTATTTTTTATATGAGGTTTTTAAATATTTTAAAATGGTTATAAGGTTATTTTGAAGGCCTAATGTGACTTGAAAGACAAGGTCTTGAGAACAAAGAGAGAGGGTATGGTTAGATGGGGTATCGGGATCAGTTTTCAAGGAAAGTGTGAGTATGTGAGCATTTATATATGTGTGTCTTGTTTTTTCAAATATTTTTCCCAACTTTTAGGTCAAAATTTGAAGTTTGAGACAAGAAAAAGTGTTTTTAGGTCATAATTTCAAATTTACATGATTGTGTTTTGAGGCTAGTTGGCAATTCTAAGTGAACTATCTATAGAGAAGAGTTTGAGTTATTTGGTCCTGAGTTGTAATGTATAAATAATATGGTAATGACCTTGAGGTCATGTATATTATTTATATGAATATTTTTTTTCATGGGTTTTTTTAAAAATCATGTTTATGATTTAGTTGTTCTAGATAGACTTTTTGAGTAGACACAGGCCTAATTGTGAATAGTGTTAATGGTGTGCTTCAAGTGGTGGTAGAAGCTAAAAAGTTTTATGAAACATATATGAGATTATTAGGGGTATATTTTATTTTAATATTATGTGTTACTAACATTTAATGTTATTTATTTTTTTCCAAGAAAGGCAAAGGGTAGCATGTCCTAAGTAGACCTATTGGGATTAGGTCTCCATGAGACCTAAAAATGAGATAAGGCCTAATTGATGTAGGTCAGACCTAAAGGGAAAAAAATTAAGTTTTATTCATGATTCAAAGATGTCATAAGATATGTACCATGGATGAAATAATTATTTAAATGTGTTTGGCCAACCAAGAAGGATATGAATAAGAGACTTCTATAAATACAAGGCAATTTTAGGCCTATTAATTGAGTAGTGTGCAAGCAAAAAAGATAATACTTTGGTAAGAATAAGAAGGTATTTTAAACCATAAAGTAAATATATAGATACTATAATGAATATTTTATATAGGTTTTATGTATAAAAACCAATATCATATGATCTAATCAACTCAAGAAGAGGGCTAGTTAAACAAAGAAGGCTAAAGACCAATTTGAGAGGGATAAAAGTGTGTGAAGAGATAAAGAGGTGGTCATCATTAGTTAGTTGAGAAATAAGGTGATATTAATGTGTTCAAATAAATTATGTGGATAAGTTAGTGTTGAGTCATCTAGGGGGTTGGTGCCTCCTTGCAAGTTGGTGCTTGCTAAAGCTTAATTAGGTTGGTGTTTAGCTAGTTAGGGTTGGTGCTCCATGTGAAGTGGGTGATTAAATAAATTTAATGTTTGTATTTTAGGACTATAGTACATTTATATATATCAGTGGTTTTTTTACCCCTTGAGGTTTTACCACATATATGATATGTTATTTTGCTTCATGCTTATGTGGATAGGTGTTTATGCTTGCAAAATCCATATGCTTGTTTGAATCTTTTATGCTTACTTAAGTGTGAGTGCTAAAAATCTTTTGAAGACTAATTAACCCACCTCAATCATTTTTATTCCAATATATGGTATCATATCTTGATCCTTTGAAGTAGGTCTAAAAACCTAAAGGAGATCCTATAAGCAAGGATGGTTAGTCAACAAGCTCAAGGTGGTTTCTCTACCAATAAGGCTCCATTATTTAATGGTTCTAACTATGAATTTTGGAACATCAGGATGAATATGTATTTGATTTATCAAGTTCATGATATTTTTTAGTTAGTTGTGGATGGATAGAGTACTCCTATTCCACCAACTGATGCAGCAGGTAAGAAGGCTAGTGAAAACAACTCCATGGCAATGAATGTCATTCTTTGTGGCCTATCAAAGGAAGAGATTGTGAAGGAAATACACTATGTATCATCCAAAGAGATATGGGTCAAATTAAATACTATCTATAAATGAGACACCAAGGTGAATATGGCCAAGTTACAGACCCACCAGAGGATAATTTGAAAGTCTAAAGATGAATGAAGATGAAACTATTGTATCCTACCTATTAAAGGTTGATGAAGTTTTCAATGTTATTGGAGGATTAAGAGAAGTGAAAGATTCTAAAATTTTTATAAAGGTATCAATATCACTAACTCCTAATTTTGATTCTAATGTATCTATATTAGAAGAGATGTAAGATTTGGATAAGCTAGAGATGGATGGGCTTCATGACATCTTGGCTGCCTATGAGATGAGAAAAAATTAAGGAAGACATCCTAAGATGGAAGAAACTTTAAAATTTAAGTAGTAAAAATATAAGAAGGTAAATAATGAGTAATTTTCATATGTTGATGATGATCAATTGATATCCACGTTTGCAATAAAATTAAGGTTTGACTAAGGTAAGTATAAGAATAAGTTTCCCTTTAAATGTTTCAACTACGGTAAGATTGGTCACTTTGCATCTAAGTGTCCTAAAAAGGGTAAGAGTGAGCATGATGAATATCATGGAGATGAAAAGAAGATATACAAGCCCGACAAAAACAAGAGAGATTTCAAGAAGTGTGAAGGTAGGAAAGGATCATTCAGAAACAAGAAAAGTTCCTATACCAAAAAAGACAACTCATATAATGTAAGTGACTCAAGTACAGATAATAAGATGATGGAAGTCATGAAACTAAACATGAAGATAATGAAACCTTATTTATGGCCATAAAATTATACAATGAGGGTTGCTCAAATGGGAAAGGCCTTATGGTTGAAGTAGAATCAAATCAAAAAGAAGCTAAAGTGAATCTTGAAGTATAATTGGTGAGTGATCTAGAGGATTTGAAGTTATAAAGAAGAAATAATCACAAACTAAGATCATTAGTTAATGAATATGATGAGAAGATTTGGTTATTTGAGGAGAGATAGAGTAACACTTCCAAGGAGTATGATGAGATCATCAATCAAATTGAAGCATAAATGGAGAGTCAATGAAAACATAAAGGCTAAAGAGGAAGAATGCATTAGGTATGAAACTCAAGTGGAATCCTTAAAATATGATTTGGATAAGAAATATATCAAGGTGAAGACATTTTTGAAGTTTTAAAAGAGCACTAAGGCTCTAGATGACATTTTGAGTAGTCAGAAGTCTACAAGTGATAAGATAGGTCTTGGTTTCAAAGAAGAAAAAAAGAGGTAGCTCAAGCAAAGGAAAAGGCTATTGAATAAAATAAGGTAAAAATTAAAAGACCTATCAAACAACTTAATGATATGAGTTATGCTATTTCATTCAATGGTTAATTTTTTATTTGTAGTCAATTTGGTTGTAGAGCAAGATAATGTATAATACCCTCCAAGAATGGGTACTCATGGAACTATGGAAGGAGTTATATTTCACATCAGTTCAATGGTGTATATAAGGTGTTTTAATAAATTGTTCATGATATACAACACATTTAAATATTCTTTCCTAACAAATTTATAAGGTCATCAAGTCAAAATAGGAGGTTTGAAGCCCCTAGAGTACAAGAAAGAAGGAAAATGAATGTATGGAAACCAAAGATAGTAAAGATGAGTCATGATCAGTCTACAAGATAAAGTGGACTATTTTATGTGACAAATAATATTTTATATGTGAAATAAATTTAGGAATGTCTATTTTCAGGTCATATCGATGATCAAATGATTGATGAAGAGGTCAAGCCTATATTGCCAATCAAGCCTAAAAGGATATTGAAAGACATTTAGTCTTGTGATAGTATGCAAATATGGGAATCTACTAAAACTGTGATTTTTAATTTATCTATGGAAATAGGTGACTCCATAAGGATTTATGGAGACACTATTTAGTTATCAAAATCGTGGTAGATGATTGGTTTGAGGGGGAGCAATTCAGGTTGTTGACTGAGCTTGATCTATGTTGAAAAGTGGTCTTGTAATATGAGTTCATTTGAAAGAGGTATGCATGGAGTAAGGGGGAGAATATTACTTTAATGATTCAAATTATGTGGCTTGAAATTTTATTAAAAATAAGGTGTATATCTAGATGACATTTGTGGAAGACCTTTGTCATTAATGTCAAAGGGGGAGAAAGTTCAATAAGGGAGATGAGAGTGATTAGTTTGAAGAATGTTTTGCCATCAATGAAAAATGAGGATTTTTTTGAGAATTTTTGTCATTTATGTCATTAATGTCAATATGCATCTGGTGAAGATGTATGGTGAGTGATCTGTGAGGTATGATCTTGTGTGCCTAATGTGACAAGGAAGCCACGTGACAAGATAGAATTTGAAGGAAACCTATTGTCTCTATATTGAGATATAATTTTAAGGAAACATAATGATTATTTTAAGTTTTATTTAAAGGTTTAGGCCAAGTTAATCATTTTTTGAGTACCAATCATTGAGTGTAAGGTGTCTTGAGAAGCCTAGTCATATCAAGCTTCGTCATATCATGAGCATGTGCATGATGAGCATGAAGAGGTATGTAAAGAAGTATGACATTATTTCAAGATAATTTAATGCATTTTATAAATGTTTATAATCATCAAATAGTGTTTCATGATCAATTTTCAAGATCCAAATGCTTGAGAAGACTAGTCATGACACTGGTCATTACATGAAGAGACCTTGTGAGAAGGTATGATCCTAGTGGATTGGTGATATGGATGCATAGATGAATAAGAGTATGTATGAGGTTGTTTTATAATTCATATGAGGAATTTTATAACTCATGATAATCTCAGAGTGAGCCTACAAGGGTAGGACCTATAGACCTGGTATGCAACTAGACCACCTCTAAACCCTACCTAACATAATAAGGTGTCATGAGGTGTTTTCAAGGCCTATAAACGATGTAAATTAGTGTTTGAGCATGAGATAGGTTTCTTGAGTTTTATATTAGTTTTTTTTATAGCTTTGATAGTGTTTATAAGTTCATTTTCAAGTTCTAATGTGACTTGTATGAGAAGGTCTAGAGAATAAAAAGAGAGAGTATGGCCAGATGGGGTATCAGGATCAGTTTCTAAAGAAAGTGTGAGTATGTGAGAATTTAAATAAGTGTGTCATGTTTTTCCAAGTATGTTTACCAAGTTTTGTCAAATTTTTAAGGTTGAGGCAAGAAAAAGTGTATTGAGGTCTCTCATGTGCACAAAATGAAGGGTTCTCAACTCGAGAAAAACTTTCAACTATTAATTAGAATTTGTAACCTTTTAATGATAAAATAAGATATTAATGGTATATTGGGAAGGTTACTATCTCAAATTTCTAATAATTGGTTTCTGTAATGAGGGTTTAAGTTTTATGAATGATTGTTCAGACTGGAAGATGGTTTAAACCCTCAAAGAACCCTAATAATGAACCGATATGAAATAATTTGTTTTAAAGTGAATATAATGTATTGGTATGGAAATTCAAGTGATTTGGGTTTGTATTGAACTCTCATAGGCATCTCTAGGTGTGATTGGTTTATCAGGCAAGTAAGTGGACTTATAGGAAAGGCCTTATTTCTCAGAGATTTGTTATAGCTTTCAGAGTTGACCAAGTCAAAGTTATTAAATAGATGAAGGACAAAGCTTGATACTTTTATTTTATTTCCATTGTGTTTTATAATTAGGTTTTATCCTTCATGTGTGCTAAACTAGTCATATAATTTGACCAGTCACTAACAGGCCTAATGATGAAAACAATGAGAAACCCAGGCATGAGTGAGAAGGTGATTAGGAATGTGTGATAATGGATTAGGGATGAATCCAAATGCATGGATACATTTTTAAATACATATAATACATGTTTATGTTATATATAATTTTTTGAGGTAAGTGGATATGATGAAAATGTTGCTCATAAGTTGACCTATCTAGTTCAGATGAGATAGTGAGATACAAGGTTGTTACATTGGTCTACAAGACCAATCTTTCTAATTGACAATGTTATATTTATATTTGAGAATTTTATTATGATCTCATAAGATCATCCAAATTCATTGGAAGTCTCTCAAATTGATCATATAGGTGTTGAAGGTCATTTTCACCATGACTGTGTTTTAAGGCAAACTAATAGTTCTGGGTTAGCAAGTTGCAATAATGAGTTTTAGGATCTATGCTTTAAGTTAAAGCATATAATGTACATGGTTTTTATACTTGAGACTTGTATTTCCTATCTATGATTTTAAAAATCTTTAAATTTAGTATAATAGGTTGAAATATTGAAGCCAAAATGGCTTGTCTGACTAAGTGAGGTGAGAGAGAGAGAAGATCAAAAAATTGGTCTACAAGACCAATAGTTGCCATTAGATATTATGATATTTTATTGGATTTTTTTAAAATGATGTTATAGGATAATATTAATTCATTATAAATCCTTGAATGTGTTCCTTCAAGTGTCATAATTTCAAGTTTGCATGACTATGTTTTGAGGCTAGTTGGCAGTTTTATGTGAGTTATCCACAGAGAGGAGTTTGATTTCTTTTGTCTTGAGATGTAAAGTATAAATCATATGGTGATGAACCAAAGGTCATGTATATTATGTATATGTGTCTTTTTTTCATGGTTATTTGGAAAATTTATGTTTATTATTTAGTTGTTCAAGATATACTTTATGAGTATACACAAGCCTAATTATGAACAATGCTAATGGTGGGCTTCAAGTGGTGGTTGAAGCTAAAAAAGTGTTATGAATCCTAGATGAGATTATAATAGGTCTATTGTTTTTTAATATTGTGTGTTAATTATATTTAAGGTTCTTGAATGTTTTCCAAAAAATGCAAAGGGTAACATGTCCTAAGTAGACCTAATGGGATTAGGTCTCCATGAGACCTAAAAATGAGATAAGGCCTAATTAAGGTAGGCTAGACCTAAAACGACTCAAATAAAATTGTATTCATGTATATAATATGTCCTAATTTATATTCCATGGTTGACCCAATAAGGTTAGGATGATTAGATGACCAAGAAGGATAAACAAAAGACTTGTATAAATACAAGGAAGTCTTAGGCCCATTGACTGAGGAGTGTGGAAGCAAAAAATATAATACTTTGGTAAGCAGAAAAAGGTCTTGTAGAAACAAAAAGAAGTATAGAGATAATGTAATGAATATTTTATATAGATTATGTGTATAAAAACCATGGTCATATGATCTAATCAAGTCAAGATGAGGGTTAATTGAGTGAAGAAGGCTAAAGACCAGTTTGAGAGGGATAAAAGTGTGTGAAGAGTTAAAAAGGAGGTCATCATCAGTTGGTTTATCAATAAGGTGATATAAATGTGATCAAATAAATAAGTGGTTGAGTTGGTGCTGACTCATCTAGGGGTTTGGTGCCTCTTTGCAAGTTGGTGCTTGATAAATCCTAGCTAGGTTGGTGCTTAGCTAGTTGGGGTTGGTACGCCATGTGAAGTGGGTGCTTCACTAAATTTGATGTTTGTCTTATAAGACTATAATACATTTGTATATATTAGTGGGTTTTATTCTCCTTGAGGGTTTCCCACATATATGATGTGTTCTTGTACTTCTTGCTTATGTGGATAGGTGTTTATGCTTGCAAAATCCATATGCTTGTTTGAATATTTTATGCTTGCTTAAGTGTGAGTGTTAAAAACATTTTCAAGACTGATTCACCCCCCCCTTCAATCATTTTTATTCCAACTATATAATATTAGTTAAAAATTACCTCTATATATGTAAGCATTAGTTGAGTAAAAACAACATATTCACGAGTACATGGACCACAATCTATTTGTGAAAATGACGATATCGTCTCCTCTTACTACTAAAAAATTACATGTATATATTTTTAAATTAATTATTATTTTTTAAATATAAATATATCTAAAATTTTAACATGTTAAATATATAATATACCTACATAGGTGAATTTGAGGTCTCCACACCAAATGCATTTGCCAAAAAATCATCAAACATAACCATAACATATGTCCCCACCTTGCAACCCCCCTGAAAACACCACCATCCTCATCTGATGGTCTAATACATATAACACCACAAGATATAAAATGGTGTAGTCAGAGATCAGTGCTAGATGGAGCATCCTCATGTCTAACTCTCAAACATTAGACTCATAAAGCTTACTCATATGCATAATGAGGGTATCAGTGAGTGCATTAAGTGCATGCAAAGTGTCAATCTCGAGAACCTCCTTCACTACAAAAGGGTTTCTCTTAGGCTGATGTGGATTTTGGAGAGGGGAACTTGTAGGCTAATTAGTCACATGATGTGCACCTATTCTATCCTAAGTAGGGCCTTTTCCTTAGCCCTAAAACTCTGAGTAGTCAAAATAATTAGGAATCTCATTGAAGATAATCTCACAATGGATTTTCCTCAAAAAAATACAAAGGAACCTCATGGTTGTTACAAGGTAGGTAATCAATGACCATCCACCATTGGTGCCAAAATTTGTCTCTTATCAGTTTATGTTGGCATCAATGGATTGGGAACCATTTACATGATAATTGAGGCGATGCATTGGTTGATTGATCAATGAATAATGTACAAATTTGGTCTTTTATTATTTGCTTATCCCCTACACCATGCCTTGATAAATTTTTAGCATAATAAAACCTATACCTATCTCAATAAGATGTCCATCTATCAATTTGACTAATTATCAATTCAACTTGGCCTAATAAGACCTCTAATGTATTTTCTAATGAAGTATGGTGGGTGTTGGTCAAATAGGGTTCCTCATTCTCTTAATTATCTCTTCAATCTATATTTTATTTTCTACTATATGTGTGGCTAAATCTTCCTGACTCCTTGGGGGGTCTTTGGTAATTGGAGGAGGGCTAGGAGGGTTAGGAGGGCTAGAAGGGATAAGAAGGATAAGAGGGTTTTGTCTTACACTCGAATGAGTTGCAAACTGAAAAAATGGTTTTAACAAAAAAATAATGCAAAGTCAAACTTACTAGTTTTTTTGTTAATTAGGATGAATTTAGTTTAATTACCTAACTTTTGCCATAACATTGTCGATTTGTTGACTTAATTGGCAAACTCAAGAAAATGTGGTGTGTAGCATAAGTTGTCTCCTCTTAGCAATTTAATGTGAGCATGGTCAGAGTTTTGAATGTGAAATACTATGAGAGAATGCAAAATGAAATGATATTATTTAGATATTTTTATTTTTTATATAATTTCAAAATATCGAGTGCGTACTTGTAAGTGTTAAAAACATGTATGTGTTCTAGGCTTGGTGTTTACCAAGCCTAAAAAACATAATTCAATGTCAAAATGTTGTGTGCATAATTTTAAGTGTTAAAAATATGTACGTGTTCTAGGTTTGGTGTTTAGATATATTTATTTTTATACAATGTCAAAATATTGTGTGTATACTTTTAAGTGTTAAAAACATGTACATGCTCTAGGCTTGGTGTTTACCAAGCCTAAAAAACATAATGCATACATGTTATTGAAATAAAGCATACATATTTACGATGAATTCATTAAAATGTCCACAATTTAGCCTCCCAAATTTCTACACTTACTCTATAGTTAATTATAAATTTATAATATTATATACATAAAATGTTATCTCAGAGTGTCCCTAAGGGTTAAGTTGAGTAGATGGGATCAATGACTTAGGTCACCCAGGTCTCAGGTTTAATCCTTGATTTACCCATGGTGTGTACAGTGGGGCCTTTTCACATCACCGACACTCTAAAGTGGCCATGGGGACACCTTGAGGTAGGGGTCAAACTTCTCCATGTATTCCATATAGATCACAGTAGGGCGATTCAATTGATATTACATACCCAGGCTCACCTCTATTAATCTTTAGATTTAGACTAAATGTATTCAGCCAATGAGATGTGGGTGAGTTGGTTAAGTCACTTGGTTTTTTCAAGCCCCACCAAAGTTAAAATCTCTAGAAATGCATATGAAACTGGTTGTAGCCATTGATTATTTGTTAGGGTCGTTAATGGCTATTGAATATTCTCAAAGTATACATGTGGTATTACATAGGGATTTAGGCCCTTGATTATGTCTGAATCTAGTTCAAGATCTTATCAAAAGCCATTATCAAGCAAAAAAAAGTATCTCAGAATAAACTTAAAACATAAATAATTATTTTCTATCAAGTAATCGACTAATTTTAAAGTAACCCTTACGAACTAATTATTAAATAATTAATTATAATTATATATAAATTAATTAGATTATTATTATTTGTATATTTAAATTTATTATTTTCATACAAAATTATTCATGTATGTTTAAGTCATCTCAATATGACACATATGTATGTTACAACATTTATTAGTAAAGTGAATAATGAAGAATACAATTTTTTTAAGGGGGGCTTCTCATTCTTTATAATATTTTTTAATTGGGTTAAGTATGAATTGTGGAAACTTATCATACTTGCAATTAATTTATTGATTAAGTATTTATGGCTTTCACAATCTATATTATGAGAAAATAATTTTTCTAAAAAAAATGAGTATTTTTTTATGATCAATATTTCAGATCACATTTTATTATTCGTCCTTAGAAAAAATATATGGTTTTTTAATGATAAATCACATGACATGATTCAGAACATCAACCATCAAAAAGTTATTTAAACATTTGTACACACACACACACACACACACACATATTTGAATAGTGAATAACTTATAATGATTATTTTGAAACTAATAAATTATTTAATTATTTTTTAACTTATTTGATATGTATATTGTGTACATGAAAATAGATCGCATGTGGAAAATGAACCAATAGTTAAAATAAGTATGATAAATTATATAATACATAATTATATGATATCTAATAGTCGTCATAATACATCACTACTACATGCTCATAAAATATCTACTAATTATCTAACTTTTATTATAAAACAATGAATCATATAATAACATATAAGATTTACAATTACTAAATATAGAATATACTATATATTTTTAATACATTGTAAATATTGAATCAATTATTTTTATATTACAATTTTTTTATTTTAAATCAATTCAAAAATATAAATTATTTTCCTACTAATCATATTAAAAAAATAATTAAACTTGTAAATAAATAATATGTGTACACCAAATAATGCCCCTATAATATATATTTTGGGAAATACAAATTAAAAATGTATAACTATTGGCATCTTTCCCTAATGTCTAGATTTACAAAGTTGTTTAAAGAGTTACATACCAATCATTGAGAGCCTCATTTTCAGAACAAAATGTTTTCCAACTACCAGATTGGGGGACCAACCAAAAGTGCTATGTTCAAGTTGGAAAGTGAACAAATGTATAGACTTCCACATTTTATATAATAATTGAGAGCCTCATTATAATAGGTCGAAACATTGAATCCAAAATGGCTTGTCTGACTGAGTGAGGTCTGAGAGAGAGAAGGTCAAAAAATTGGTCTGCAAGACCAATAGTTTCCATTAGATATTATGATATATTGTTGGAGTTTGTTATAAGGATGTTCTAGGATAATATTAATTAATTATAAATCTTTGAATGTGTTCCTTCAGGTGTCATAATTTCAAGTTTGCATGACTATGTTTTGAGGCTAATTGGTAGTTCTACATGAGTTATCCGCAAAGAAGAGTTTGAGTCCTTTTGTCCTAAGTTGTAAAGTCTAAAGCATATGGTGATGACCCTAAGGTCATGTAGATTATGTATATGTGTATTTTTTTCATGGTTATTTGTAAAAATCATGTTTATGATTCAGTTTTTCAAGATAGACTTTATGAGTATACACAAGCCTAATTATGAACAATGCTAATGGTGGGCTTCAAGTGGTGGTTGAAGCTAAAAAGTGTTATGAGTCCTATATGAGATTATAAGGGGTATATTTGATTGGAATATGATGTGTTACTTATATTTAAGGTGCTTAAATGTGTTCCAAGAAAGGCAAAAGGTAACATGTCCTACGTATACCTAATGGGATTAGGTCTCCATGAGACCTAAAAATGAGATAAGGCCTAATTGAGGTAGGTCAGACCTAAAAGGACTCAAATAACATTTTATTAATGTTTATAATATGTCATAATATCTATTCCATGGTCAACCCAGTAAGGCAAGGATGCTTATATGACCAAGAAGGATAAACAAGAGACTTATATAAATACAAGGAAGTTTTAGGCTTATTGAGTGAGTAGTGTGGAAGCAAAAAATATAATACTTTGGTAAGTAGAAAAAGGTCTTGTAGACCATAAAATAAGTATATATATGTATATATATATATATATATATATATATATATATATATATATATATAACGTAATGAATATTTTTTAGAGGTTATGTGTATAAAAACCATGGTCATATGATCTAATCAAGTCAAGATGAGGGCTAATTAAGTGAAGAAGGTGAAAGACCAGTTTGAGAGGGATAAAAGTGTGTGAAAAGTTAAAAATGAGGTCATCATTAGTTGGTTGATCAATAAGGTGATATAAAGGTGATAAAATAAATAATGTGGTTGAATTGGTATTGAGTCATCTAGGGGGTTGGTGCCTCTTTGCAAGTTAGTGCTTGCGAAATCCTAGCTAGGTTGGTGCTTAACTAGTTGGGGTTGGTACTCCATGTGAAGTGGGTGCTTCACTAAATATGATATTTGTCTTATAGGAATATAGTCCATTTGTAGATATTAGTGGGTTTTATTCTACTTGAGGGTTTCCCATATATATAATGTGTTCTTTTACTTCATGCTTATGTGGATAGGTGTTTATGCTTGCAAAATGCATATGCTTGTTTGAATATTTTATGATTGCTTAAGCGTGAGTGTTAAAAAAAATTTCAAGACTGATTCACCCCCCCCAATCATTTTTCTTCCAAATGTATAATATTAATTATAAATTACATTTATATATGTAAACATTAGTTAAGTAAAATCAACATATTCATGAGTAGATGGACCACCATCTATTTGCAAAAATGACGAGATCATCTCCTCTTGCTACTAAAAAATTACATGTATATTTTTTAATTTTACATGTAAATTAATTATTACCTTTTAAATACAAATATATCTAAAATTTTAACATGTAAAATATATAATATACCTACACATGTGAATTTGAGGTCTCCACACCAAATTCATTTGCCAAAAAATCATCAAACATAGCCATAACATATGTCCCCACCTTGCAACCCCCCTAAAAATACCACCATCCTCATCTAAAGGTCTATGCTTAAAACACCACAAGATATACAATGGTGTGGTCAGAAATCAGTGCTAGCTGGAGCATCCTCATGTCCAACTCTCCAACATTAATGTTATAAAGCTTACTCATATGCATAATGAGGGTATCGATAAGCGCATTAAGTGCATGCAAAGTGTCAGTCTAGACAACCTCCATCACTACAAAAGGGTTTCTCTTAGGCTGACATGGATTTTGGAGAGGGGAAGTTGTAAGATAATTAGTCACATGATGTACACCTATTCTATCATAAGTAGGGCCTTTTCCTCAGCCCTAAAACTCTAAGTAGTCAAAATAATTAGGAATCTCATTGAAGATAAACTCACATTGGAGCTTCCTCAAAAAAATACAAAGGAATCTCATGGTTGTTATAAGGCAGGTAATCAAATACCATCCACCATTGGTCCCAAAATTTGTCTCTTATCAACTTATGTTGGCATCAATGGATTGGGAACCATTTACATGATAATTAAGGTGATGCATTGGTTCATTGATCAATGAATAATGTAAAAATTTGGTATTTTATTATTTGCTTATCCCCTACACCATACCCTGATAAATTTTTAGCATAATAAAACCTATACATCTCTCAATAAGATGTCCATCTATCAATTTGACTCATTATCAAGTCAAATTGGCCTAATAGGCCTCTAATGTATTTTCTAATGAAGTATGGTGGGTGTTGGTCAAATAGGGTCCCTCATTCTCTTAATTATCTCTTCAATCTATATGTTAATTTCCACTATATGAGCGGCTAAATCTTTCTGACTCCTTGGGGAGGTCTCTAGTAATTGGAGAAGGGTTAGGAGGGCTAGAAGGGATAAGAGGGTTTTGTCTTACACTCGAATGAGCTACAAACTAAAAAAATGGTTTTAACAAAAAAAATAATGCAAATTCAAAATAATTACTAATTTTTTTGTTAATTAGTAGGAATTTAGTTTAATTACCTCTCTTCTACCATAACATTGTTGATTTGTTGACTTAATTGGCAAACTCAAGCAAATGTGGTGTGTAGCATAAGTTTTCTCCTCTTAGTAATGTAATGTGAGCATGGTAAAAGTTTTGAATGTGAAATACTATGAGAAAATGTAGAACGAAATGATATTGTTGAGATATTTTTATTTTTTTCATAATGTCAAAATATTGAGTGTGTACTTGTAAGTGTTAAAAACATGTATGTGTTCTAGGCTTGGTGTTTACCAAGCCTAAAAAACACAATGCAATGTCAAAATGTTGTGCGCATACATTTAAGTGTTAAAAATGTGTATGTGTTCTAGGTTTGGTGTTTAGATCTATTTATTTTTATACAATGTCAAAATATTTTGTGTGTACTTTTAAGTGTTAAAAACATGTACATGTTCTAGGCCTGGTGTTTACCAAGCCTAAAAAATATAATGCATACATGTTATTGAAATAATGAGTACATATTTATGATTAATTCATAAAAATGTCCAAAAATTAGCCCCCCAACTTTCTAAACTTACTCTATAGTTAATTATAAATTTATAATATTATATACATAAAATGTTATCTTAGAGTGTCCCCAAGGGTTAACTTGAGTGGATGGGAGCAATGACTTAGGTCACCCAAGTTGCAGGTTTAAACCTTGATTTACCCATGGTGTGTACAATGGGGCCTTTGCACATCACCTACACTCTAAAGTGGCCATGGGGACACCTTGAGGTAGGGGTTAAACTTCTCCATGTATTCCACATAGATCATAGTAGGATGATTCAATTATGGATCATTAAATGGATATTACAGACCCAGGCCCAACTCTATTAAGCTTTAGATTTATATTAAATGTATTTAGCCAATGAGATGTGGGTGAGTTGGTTAAGTCACTTGGTTGTTTCAAGCCCCACTGAGGTTCAAATCTCTAGAAATGCATATGAGACCAGTTATAGCCATTGATTATATTTTTAGGGTCGTAAATGGTTGTTAGATATTATCAAAGTATACATGTGGTATTACATAGGGATTTAGGCCCTGATTATGTCCCAAGCTAGTTCAAGATCTGATCAAAAGCCATCACCGAGCAAAAAAAAAGTATCTCGAAATAAACTTAAAACATAATAATTTATTTTTTATCAAGTAATCGACTAATTTTAAAGTAACCCTTACAAACTAATTATGAAATAATTAATTATAATTATATATAACTTAATTAGATTATTATTATTTGTATATTCAAATTTATTATTTTTTATACAAAATTATTCATGTATGTTTAAATCATCTCAATATGACACATATGTATGTTAAAGCATTTATTATTAAAGTGAATAATGAAAAATGCAATTTTTTTAAGGGGGGCTTCTCATTCTTTATAATATTTTGTAATTGGGTTAAGTATGAATTGTGTAAACTTATCATACTTGAAATTAATTTATTGATTAAATATTTAAGGCTTTCACAATCTATATTATGAGAAAATAGTTTTTTCCAAAAAAATGAGAATTTTTTATGATCAATATTTCAGATCACATTTATTATTCATCCTTAGAAAAAATATATGATTTTTTAATGATAAATCACATGACATGATTCAAAACATCAAACATCAAAAAGTTATTTAATCATTCATACACACACACACACACATATACATTTGAATAGTGAACAACTTATAATGATTATTTTGAAACTAATAAATTATTTAATTATTTTTTAACTTATTTGATATGTATATTGTGAACATGAAAATAGATTGCATGTGGAAAATGAACCAATAGATAAAAGAAGTCTGATAAATGATATAATACTTAATTATATGATATCTAATAGTTTTCATAATACATCACTACTACATGCTCACAAAATATCTACTAATTATCTAACTTTTATATAAAATAATGAATCATATAATGACATATAAGATTTACAATTAATAAATATAGAATATACTATATATTTTTAATACATTATAAATATTGAATCAATTATTTTTATATTTTAAATTTTTTATTTTAAATCAATTCAAAAATATAAATTGTTTTCCTTCTAATCATATTATAAAAATATTAAACTTTTAATCAAATAATGTGCGTACACCAAATAATGCACCTAGAATATATATTTTGGGAAATACAAACTAAACATGTATAACTATTGGCATATTTCTTGAATATCTAGAATTACAAAGTTTTTTAAAGAGTTACATACCAATCATTGAGAGCCTCATTTTCAGAACAAAATGTTTTCCAACTACCAGAATGGGGGACCAACCAAAAGTGCTATGTTCAAGTTGGAAAGCGAAAAAATGTATAGACCTCCTCGTTGTCTATAATAATTGAGAGCCTCATTATAATAGGTTGAAACATTGAAGCCAAAATGGCTCGTTTGACTGAGTGAGGTCTAAGAGAGAGAAGGCCAAAAAATTGGTCTGCAAGACCAATAGTTTCCATCAGATATTATGATATATTGTTGGAGTTTGTTATAAGGATGTTCTAGGATAATATTAATTAATTATAAATCCTTGAATATGTTCCTTTAGGTGTCATAATTTCACGTTTGCATGACCATGTTTTGAGGCTAGTTGGCAGTTCTATGTGAGTTATCTGCAAAAAAGAGTTGGAGTCCTTTTGTCCTAAGTTGTAAAGTCTAAAGCATATGGAGATGAACCTGAGGTGATTTAACTTATGTATATGTGTCCTTTTTTCATGGTTATTTGTAAAAATTATGTTTATGATTTAGTTTTTCAAGATAGACCTTATGAGTATACACAAGCCTAATTATGAATAATGCTAATGGTGGGCTTCAAGTGGTGGTTAAAGTTGAAAAGTGTTATGAGTCCTAGATGAGCTTATAAGGGTTCTATTTGATTGGAATATGATGTTTTACTTCTATTTAAGGTGCTTAAATGTGATCCAATAAAGGCAAAGGGTAACATGTCCTAAGTAGACCTAATGGGATTAGGTCTCCATGAGACCTAAAAATGAGATAACGCCTAATTGAGGTAGGTCAGACCTAAAAGGACTCAAATAACATTTGATTCATGTTTATAATATGTCATAATATCTATTCCATGTGTTGTTCCCAAATTTTGTCACTCATTTTTGGGACAACACATGAACTATTTTTGGTCTTACAAGCCAAAAATTCTCTCTTCCCTTCTCAAAAATTGTTTTGAGCCTTCAAATTCTCTATGTTTACAACTTTTTCAGCTAAGAGACTCTGTAGATATGTTTCTATGAACTCTGGAGGAAGAAATCTATGGACTCTATAGGCTTGAAACTATAGACTCTATAGGAAGAAATCTACAGACTCTGCAAATACAATTCTACGGACTCGAAACTATGGACTCTGCAAGCTTGAAACTACAGATTCTATAGGTTAGTTTCTAGTTTCTATAGACTGGGTTCTACGGACTCTACAGATACATTTCTATGGACTCTGCAGGTTCATTTCTATGAACTCTGTAGGAAAGAAATGAGCTCTCGACACTTAGGCATTTTTCAATCAGTCAGTTTAATTTCAAAAGCCTGAAGGACAAGTGCCTTTGCAAATGGCACTTCGAAGCCAAAAGGACCCTTGTAACTTTTCCAAAAGGCAACCTTGGAGGTCAAACAACGCTTTTGGAGGGCAGGCAAGGATCAAATGGACCATTTCAAAAGTTGCCAAATGAAGCAAAGGAATTCCTTCGAAAGCATTTTCCATGGCAAAAATGCTAAGGTATTCCTTCGGACTTTTGTTCTGAAGGAATAAGCTCGATCGAAAGCCCAACCGAAAGTGAAAGGAACGTGAAGGAATATTTCCTTCAGACAAAATTTCTAAAGGAATTACTTCAGACATTTTGTCTAAAGGAATTGGAGCCCAAAAGAATTGGAGGCCGAAGGCCACCCAGTGAAGCCCGAAAGCCACCCAGTGAAGCCCGAAGACCACCCAAAAGACCCCGAAGGGTAGGTACCCTTGCGGGGGGCTCTCAATGACTAGAAAATGGGCATTTCTCCAAGACCTTGAAGGGTAGGTCCCCTTCAAGAAAGATCAAAAAAGAAAGCTGAAGGAATTTCCAAGGAGGATGACAGGCCCGAAGATGTCAAAGTTGAGCATCGTGAACTAGCCGTTGGGATCTAGATGTCTGGTGACGTCCCCACAGCTGTCAAATTCAGGGCAACCAACTAGCCGTTGGCTTTCAAATGATGACAATCTCAAAGATGTCAAATTTGTGGTAATGAAATAGCCATTGATCTTTGAAGGCTTGAGCGCGGACCTGAATGCATTCAAAAGCCAAAATGCCAAGGGGAAGAACTGCTGAGAGAAGGAGCTGAAAGAGCCAACAAAGCTGAGAATATAGCCCCAAGAGCTCAAATTCCAGGAAAAGATAAAACCAGGAAGAGACAAAGAGGGAAATATCTATGCAGTAGTTATTCTAATAGCTAGAATAGTTTGTAAAGTAGATTTTTGAGCTTACAAACATTAAAGGCACGGCCTGTTTATCTCCTTTGGAGTAAAGGCGAGGTGGACAACTGTGTAGACATGAGGTGACAGACTAGATGACTCAAGCCGAGGAGAAGACATTTGAGATGAATTGACACGCCATAGTTAAGGCAGCCACCCTGTTCTAACATGGTCCCTTGACAAATCTAGAAAGGCATTCAAGGCATTGACTGCCACATGAGCCGCTCCATGGAAAAAAGTGCCAAGCCTTTCTTAGCCACTATATATTGAATTCTCTTACTTTATTCAAGGGAGACTTTTGGATTATAGAAGTGAAACTCTGCCAAAATTGAGAGGCAATGATTGAGACTTTGAGCTCAGATTATTCTTCATATTTATTTGTTTGAATCAGAAGCAAGTTACTTTCAGACTTTGTGCTATTATAGCTTGTGTAATTTTAGGAGATTATTCTTATATCTATTTTCTGAATGTATTTTTGTTTATTCAATTTAACAAGTAGAACTAGTGGAAGTAATCAAGAAGGTGCCCTAAAGCCAACTGTGGAGAGACTTTGTGCCCCTCACAACTGCCTTTAGTGTGTTTGTCTGTTTTCTATTTCTGTGTAAAGGACCTTGGGATGACTTTGTGCCCTCACTGTCCTTCATATTTTCACTCTTGGGAAGTCAAGGTGGAGACTTTGTGCTACATCTTAGCCTGCTTGTTACTACGCCCTTTGTTACCAGTTACTTATCACTACCTGAAATAACTCATGTTCTTTTTTACAAGATCACTTTTGAAAGAAGAGAAGTGCCTTCAGTATTTTCACCAAGATTTTCTCCTTTATTTTTGAACATCATATCTAAAAAAAGAGAGATGGATGGTATCATCCTACCCTTGAGTGTTACTTTCTGAAGACCAATCTCCCTATGCTATGGTTGAAGAGACCTATTTTTCTCATCAATTAGCTGGTGACAAAATATTCACCCAACACCATGGTCAATCCAATAAGGTAAGGATGCTTAAATGACCAAGAAGGATAAATAAGAGACTTGTATAAATACAAGGAAGTTTTAGGCCTATTGAGTGAGTAGTGTGGAAGCGAAAAATATAATACTTTGGTAAGTATAAAAAGGTCTTGTAGACCATAAAATAAGTATAGAGATAATGTAATAAATATTTTATAGAGGTTATGTGTATAAAAACCATGGTTGTATGATCCAATCAAGTGAAGATGAGGGCTAATTGAGTGAAGAAAGCTAAAGACCAGTTTGAGAGGGATAAAAGTGTGTGAAGAGTTAAAAAGGTAGTCATCATTTATTGGTTGATTAATAAGGTGATCTATAGGTAATCAAATAAATAAGGTGGTTGAGTTGGTGCTAAGTCATCTAGGGGTTTGGTGCCTCTTTGCAAGTTAGTGCTTGCTAAATCCTAGTTGGTTTGGTACTTAGCTACTTGGGATTGTTACTCCATGTGAAGTGGGTGATTCACTAAATTTGATGTTTGTATTATAGGAATATAGTCCATTTGTAGATATCAGTAGGTTTTTTTCTCCTTGAGTGTTTCCCATATATATAATGTGTTCTTTTACTTCATGATTATGTGGATAGGTGTTTATGCTTGAAAAATCCATATGCTTGTTTGAATATTTTATGATTGATTAAGTGTAAGTGTTAAAAATGTTTTGAATACTAATTCACTCACCCCCCTTAGTCATTTTTCTTCCAACTATATAATATTAATTAAAAATTGCCTCTATATATGTAAACACTAGTTGAGTAAAAACAACATATTCATGAGTAGATAGACTACAATCTATTTGTGAAAATGATGAGATCATCTCCTCCTACTACTAAAAAATTACATGTATATTTTTTAATTTTATATGTAAATTAATTTTTACCTTTTAAATACAAATATATCTAAAATTTTAACATGTCAAATATATAATATACCTCCACAGGTGAATTCGAGGTCTCCACACCAAATACATATGCCAAAAAATCATCAAACCTAAACATAACATATGTCCCCACCCTACACCCCCATGAAAACACAACCATACTCATCTAAAGGTATAATACATATAACACCACAAGATATACAATGGTGTGGTCAGACATCAGTGCTAGCTGGAGCATCCTCGTGTCCAACTCTCCAACATTAGTGTCAAAAAGCTTACTCATATGCATAATGAGGGTATCAATAAGTGCATTAAGTGCAAGTAAAGTGTTAATCTCAACAACCTCCTTCACTACAGAAGGGTTTATCTTAGTTTGATATGGATTTTGGAGAGGGGAACTTGTAGGCTAATTAGTTACATGATGTGCACCTATTCTATCCTAAGCAAGGCCTTTTCCTCAGCCCTAAAACTCTGAGTAGTCAAAATAATTAGGAATATCATTGAGGATAAACTCAAAATGGAGTTTCCTCAAAAAAATACAAAGGAACATCATGGTTGTTACAAGGTAGGTAATCAAATACAATCCACCACTAGTCCCAAAATTTGTCTCTTATCAACTTATTCTGGCATCGATGGATTGGGAACCATTTACATGATAATTGAGGCAATGCATTGGTTGATGGATCAATGAATAATGTAAAAATTTGGTTTTTTTTATTTGATTATCCCCTACACCATGCCATGACAAATTTTTATCATGATAAAACCTATACCTCTCTCAATAAGATGTCCATCTATCAATTTGACTCATTATCAAGTCAACTTGGCCTAGTAAGGCCTCTAACGTATTTTCTAATGAAGTATGGTGGGTGTTGGTCAAATAGGGTCTCTCATTCTCTCAATTATTTCTTTAATTTGTATTTCATTTTCCACTATATGTCTAGCTAAATCCTCTTGACTCCTTGGGGGGTCTTTTGTAATTGGAGGAGGGATAGGAGGGTTAGGAGGGCTAGAAGGGATAAGAGGGATAAGAGGGTTATGTCTTACACTCGAATGAGCTGCAAACTGAAAAAATAGTTTTAATAAAAAACTAATGCAAATTCAAAATAATTACTATTTTTTTTGTTAATTAGTAGGAATTTAGTTTAATTGCCTCTCTTCTGCCATAACATTGTTGATTTTTTGACTTAATTGGCAAACTCAAGCATAAGTTGTCTCCTCTTGGAAATGTAATGTGAGCATGGTCAAATTTTGAATGCAAAATATTGTGAGAAAATGTAGAATGAAATGATATTTTTTAGATATTTTTATTTTTCATACAATGTTAAAATATTGAGTGTGTACTTTTAAGTGTTGAGAGCTATTTATTTTTATATAATGTCAAAATATTGTGTGTGTAATTTTAAGTGTTAAAAGCATGTACATGTTCTAGGTTTGGTGTTTGCCAAGCCTAAAAAACATAATACATACATGTTATTATAATAATGCATACACATTTGCGATGAATTCATAAAAATGTCCACAAATTAGCCCCCTAACTTTCTACACTTACTCTATAGTTAATTATAAATTTATAATATTATATACATAAAATGTTATCTCAGAGTGTCCCCAAGGGTTAACTTGAGTGGATGGGAGCAATGACTTAGGTCACCCAGGTCTCAGGTTTAATCCTTGATTTACTCATAGTGTGTACAGTCGGGCCCTTGCACATTACCTACACTCTAAAGTGGCCATGGGAACACCTTGAGGTAGGGGTCAAACTTCTCCATGTATTTCACATAGATCATAATTAATACATAATTAATTATTTTTTATCAAGTAATCGACTAATTTTAAAATAACTCTTTTAAAATAATTAATTATAATTATATATAACTTAATTAGATTATTATTATTTTATATTCAAAATTATTATTTTTTATACAAAATTATTCATGTATGTTTAAGTCATCTCAATAGGACACATATGTACGTTAAAGCATCTATTAGTAAAGTGAATAATGAAGAATAAATTTTTTTTTTAGGGGGGCTTCTCATTCATTATAATATTTTATAATTGGGTTAAGTATGAATTGTGGAAACTTATCATATTTTCTATTAATTTATTGATCAAATATTTCAGATCACATTTTATTATTCATCCTTAGAAAAAAATATATGATTTTTTAATGATAAATAACATGACATGATTTAAAAAATCAACCATCAAAAATTTATTTAATCATTCATACACACACACACATAGATTTGAATAGTGAACAACTTATAATGATTATTTTGAAACTAATAAATTATTTAATTATTTTTTAACTTATTCTATATGTATATTATGAACATGAAAATAGATCGCATGTGGAAAATGAACCAATAGATAAAAGAAGTCTGATAAATGATATAGTACATAATTATATGGTATCTAATAGTTATCATTATACATCACTACTTCATGCTCACAAAATATTTACTAATTATCTAACTTTATTATAAAATAATGAATCATATAATAAGCTATAAAATTTACAGAATATACTATATATTTTTAATACATTATAAATATTGAATCAATTATTTTTATATTTCAAATTTTTTATTTTAAATCAATTCAAAAATATACATTTTTTTCCTACTAATCACATTTAAAAAAAATTCAACTTTTAAATAAATAATATGCATATACCAAATAATGCCCCTATAATATATATTTTGGGCAATATCAATTAAAAATGTATAACTATTGGCATCTTTCCCTAATATCTAGATTTACAAAGTTCTTTAAAGAGTTACATACCAATCATTCAGAGCCTCATTTTGCACGTGCACATAGACATATATGAGGGAGAACTCATCGAATCCTGCACATGCACATAGACATGCATGAAGACATATACGAGAAAACAAAATACTTGAATCTAAACTTGGAATATAACCCCTAATTTTTAAAATTAACATTTCTATCATGTTTTAAACTTCAAATCAAAGGCACATATGAAAATAAGCTAAATAATAATAAACCATAAGATATTTTTATAACTAGTGAATAACCTTCTCATCCTCGAAGCACCTTGTCTAGATCCTATGTGGTATGTGTGACTCAAGAAAATATGATTTTTTTGAAGTGTCTAGCAACAATTGTTGCAAGTGGTGAAAATGACATAAAATTGAAAAGATAAGTTTGTAAACATAAATTAGGACCATGCCCTTACCCAAGTACTACAAACATGCAACCGAATAATGTAAATCAACTAAAATATATTATATGTATACACATCCTCTTTCTAATACTAGTACTACATGCATATATCGTCTTCTCTATAATGATGCTCTCCTTCAAGCATGAGAGAAATTTAATTTCATGATCTAACTCACTCAAACATACGAATAGTTAATAAGGTTAACATATCAAACATAGAGACATTATCAAAATACAAAATTACATCAAACACCCATGATAACAAATAATTTCAACATTACATTTTATTAAGTAAATAATTAGCTATCTAATAATTTTTTAGTCCATCACCATTCAACAAGATAATTATATAAACCCACATAATCAAATCTATGCAATTTATCTATTTGGCATACATGCCAATTATTACAACAAGAAAGGATAAATAGACTAATTAGAAAAACTAGATGTGACATCATACCATCTTCCTTAGGAAAGGCATCAACCTGATGACTACTCAAATGAAACTAAACAAGTAAATGTAAAAAAGTCTTGAAGACTTCATCATAGTCTTCACATGTTGTAGTCTCCTCAAAGTATTAGTCCCATCATACCTTACACTAGGAGAATTCCATGTTTTGTGAAGTCAGTTTATAAGCCCCAATAACCCATAAGGGTTCTACCAGAACCATTCCCAGATCCTAGACCTGCAAGTTTTCCAACTTGGATTGTTTATTTGACAATACATTAGAAGCATACTTTATTAAAATTATGTCCACCCCTACTAGTTAACTCTCTATCAAAGTTAACCCTCATAAGTGACATGAGTAAGGAGTATTTTTTCCATCCTCCAACACTCTGATTTCATAATTCACTAGGTTTTGTTGCCTATGCCTTACCTTCGAGTCTAGGGTGTCTCCCACCTTTGACCTGATAACCCTCATAGATATGATCCTGATTACCAATTTCTAGGGCATTCTTGGCCTTATAAAAAGATTCATTTGAATCTAGCTATATCAATATACTTTGAAGACTAAATTTATCACTATTACTATGGCCAATATGAGTCTTATTTGAATGATGGATTTTTAAACTATACTTCCTTTGCTTTTAATGTCCTTTAAGTTGAAAACATACTCAAGTGTTTAATCATGAACTCAATTTTTTCCTATGAACATAATCCTACATTCACCTAATTTATTTAAATTTATGAAACCATTAAACATGTGGACTATGGATTATATTAAAAATATTGATCTTACATGGCTTATAGGCCACTATATATCCAACTAACTCAATCACTACCAAGCCATCCCATGATGCATTCATGGTATTGAAGTAATTGACATTTGGGTCAAGTGCACTTGACCCTTGTCCTAAGGTTAATATGGAGTCTTAAAACTCAATTTTCACTTTTTTACCAAAAACTTCTAGGTCTTCATCTATAATGGAAGGATTCATTTTCTTGAAGAAGGTGCCTTATGTTCCCTATGTGTGTGATGAATCATCCAAAAAGTAATTTATCAAAAAAGTTTAATATCGAACAATGTCTTATTAAACTATAAAGGCTTCCCATACCTCACACACTTATATCATGTTAACATACTTTCTAAAAATCCCTTTAAGTAGTTTATGTCCAATTTACAATTATATAGTTGGTAGATGAAACAATGATGTCTGCCAATAAAACCAAACCCAATTACAATTTTTTTAAAATGCTAAGGAAATAATTATTTTTAACCTTTGAATAAGTGAATCCAAAAATTTTAATCTTTTAATACATGAATTAACTCAACCAATTCTTTATATGACCCAACTTATAATTTTGCACACCAAGAGTTGATTCATAATTGTTCAACTATTTAGAATAGCTTGCTATATTAGAAACATTAAAATCCATGAAGGTTCAATCCTCCACAAATGTGTAATACACCATAAATCATCCAAAATGTGTTTATGTAGATGTTAAATCTAGATTTTACATTATAAAATAGTCTTGTGTAGTTGATAAATATCACTAAAGGTTCTACCCCTTAAGTTCAAGACTGTCCCACTGTCGAAAGGCTTATTATCTCCATCTCAATATGCCTAAATACTTATGTTATGGTCTGAAAATGATATTTTTATTGCCAAGATCACCTGTAGCTCATAGTATTCTTAAAGCCTGATATATATCCTTCACTGTCAGTTACAGAGCTTCAACATTTTTCTATTATCTAGGATACTAGCATTCAGACTTGGACACTAGTGTCATGGATACAATGCTAATGTGTATACCGTAAAACACTTAAATTTTTAAATATTTTTATATGTATGGGTTAGCCTATTAGTCTTAAATGACCCTCCAAGAGAATATTTTCAAAATGTGTGATATAAATACAAAAAAAATCCTAATCATTGATCATGTAGCAAAAATACCAAGAAATCACCTATCAAGATCACTAAATCATTCACATAGTAAAGTTATACTGCCACTTTCTTCCTTCTTACAATATCAATCATAGGAAAAATATTTATTATAGGTGTAAAGCATTTAAATAATAACCCATAAAAAATAGTTGTCAAGTTGCAAGCTACATCACTACATCCACTCACATATAGCATATTACATCATTGTTCACACACAAACCCACATAAGGGGAGAACTACATCATTATAAGGCCCTCTTTAGAGTATATGGCTATGTAGGTAATGATAACTAATAGATGGGTCTTTCAGATTAACTCAACTTAACTTGAGCCCACTAACCATCATTTTAAAAGGTGGCATGCCCTAATTGGGAGACCAAGGGTTTTGATTAAAAAAACTAACATCCAGAACATTTGCACACAATCTGAACATACAATATTCAAAAAAATAAATAACCCTAATAGGTGTAGGTGTAATTTATATAAAATTAAATGTTATTCATTATGGACATAAGTTTTAATATTAGGATAAAATCATCAACACTGGTGTTTGTATTTCAATAGGAGTATCTAGGCTTATAGAGAGCTAATTTCTAGAATATGATTAATCATAGCTAAGCATCATCCTAATTATTTCCATTCCTGCACTTATTATATCTTCTTGAACATTAGTAAACAAGCTAAATATTGTTTCTTATTTGTGTTTAAGCATGAAAATTACTGTTTGGCATTATAATTTCTATAATTAGTAAATTTTCATAATTCAACCATGTACCAAAATATATTATGAATATGAGTTATTTAATTGGCATGTTTTTAATATTATCTTTCTCCTTAGTTTATTATGCTATGATTTTAATTTAATTATTATTTCCAAAATGGGTTAAACATTTGGTAAACAAGGCCTCTAAGTCCTCTTATGCAAACCCTAGCTTGCCCTAGGGTTTTCAATATTCTAGGATTTAAGATTGTTGTGGTTATTCATATCTTGATTTTATTAATATATATGCAACCTAAGCATAATGATAAAATAGATGTTGCATCCTTTGAACATATTGATCTTCATCTTATACCACCTAATATGTTTCAAACTAATTCCCTTTCAAATTCTACAATAAATGAGAATGTCAATAATGACAATGAACAAAATACTAAAAAAATTATCATAAAGGATGAATCTGATTATGAAAAAATGAAGGACATGAGAATAATGAACTTGAGCAAGTTGAATAAGATAAAATTAAATCTATTTCATTTTTTTGAGAGTGTATTTCTAAAAATATTGAAGATATTCAAAAGATCATAAATACTATATTGGAAGCTAAGGAATTCAAAGATGTTAGTGAAAAACCATTGTTCTCTATTGATAAAAAGATTAGGGTTAATAGATATTTCTATAACACATTCCTCCTAATATCTCTCCGCTTGTGAATGCCATTAATTTATACATCTAGTGGGGGCATGAGATATGTTTTCAACCCATTGTTCCCCAAATCTCAAATAACAATTGCTACATCATTCATGGGAACAATTGATACTTCAACACAGTTTCCAGTTTCAATGCCTATATCAACACAAGTTTTGGCATCCCCTTTGGTGACTTCTCAAACATCAAATCTTAATCCCAATGGGTCTATTGTGAAAACCCTTCTACAAGTTATTAAAGCTTTGGAAGTTAAGGTTACCAATATTGAGTAAAATTCATTGAAATAAACTCATGTTACTGATTCAAAAGATGTATTACATAATCCTATTTCACCTGAGATATTTTTTCACCCTTTTCCAACTATTTTTTAGCACCCAATTTCATAATTTATGATGGAAAGGGTGATCCTAAAGAACACCTCTGATATCTCTATGCAACATGCCTTGATTATGCTTCCAATGATAATGTTTTGACAATATTATTTCCATGAATCCTAAAGGACTATGATTTGATATGGTTTTATGCTATACCATTAAAATTAGTAAGAGCATTCAAGCCTCTAACCTATGATAATAAAGAAACAAAAGTTTACCAAAAAAATCACTCGAATAGGGACTCATACAAATAACTTTTTTTTTTTTTTAAACACAAAATAAGTAACTTTTTTTTTTCAAATAAGATTACAAAAATAGAAAATAAATATATATACAATACAAATATAATCTTAGAAAGATTATAATTGAACATGAGGCACAAAAGAAACATATTCAAATAAAATTAGGAATGCATAGAGACAACAAATTCAACAAAAAAATATTTATGCGTTAAAGTTGTGAAATATTGAATAAGTGTAAACACAAAATAAACATACAAAAATAAATTAATTGATTATTTGAAAGCTTATGTTGGATTCAAAGATATAAGAAAGAAGACAGATAAATATTCCCTAGCACTTATACAATGTGTTAATCTTGTAGGTGGTAGGCCAATATAACACTATAATAATGGCTTCCAAAATAAGCTGACATTATTTTAAATCTATCTTTAATCTACTAAATCTAATCTACAATAATAATAAATTAAAATGTCCAACCTATCAAATTTAGATGACAAACTAGGATCAACCATAGTTAATAATAATGATTCAAACATTTGAATATTTATTTAATATATTTAATCAAAAAATGAAAATCTCGAGTCTAATGGACCTCATAGGTTACAATTAAATTTTACTTCAAGTGAAAAAGGCTCATACCTAGATTTAATATATAAATAATCCAATGCACGACCACTGATATAACATTAGACACATTATATAGTTTTTTCACTATATTCATGCAACTATGAAGCCTTTCAGCCATATTAATTTATATCAACATGATTCCCAAAATCCATCTTAATATACTAAAGTCTCAGACCACTTTAATTTACATATAATCTATGATTGTAATCACATTATAATTTAATGTGACCCTAACGTATCCAAGTGGCTACCAACAACACTTCCTTGTAGACACAACTTAAACTATAAGATGAAATAAATTATATAATGTGTCCATATACTTGAGAGGGTTTATAGGGGTCATAAGGGGAATTAGCACCATGTTCAAGGTGATATATGTGGCCTTATCATGGATTCAACTCCAGATTGAACTTGAGCACATTGCATAATGCATATGTGGACTTATACCAAATCTCACATAATTCACCAAAGTGAAAGGCATTGAATTCAAGGTTAGGGAATACTGTCACCCTTACACACACTTGATCCCCAAAGTCATCAACTATGGATTAAATTTCCACATGGAATCACCAAAGTGTCCCAAGTCACATCTACATGGATCATGCATATTTAATGCTTATAACATACTAGCATGACCATCACATGTCAAGTGATTATCATAAATAATTAGCTAAATTTAACATTCATTGTGGATCTCACAAGATATATATTGTGGTATATAGACCCATAATTATACACCTTCACAGATTGGGATTATTCTAAGTCTTTTGAAAATGAGGCCATCATGCCAAGATGGGCTCTACATGTCCTCATCATGGGTCACCTACAACTCATTTATTTAAATGTGAACACCATACATGTTCACATTTTTCCCATGTCATGTCCACTCTAGCTAATGCACACGATAACCAATGTAAGTTCCCATGGTCACTCTCAACCATACATTCATGACATAATATAGTTGACGTGAGGATTCACACTATACATATGGCCTAAATTAAATATTTTCATCAATACCAAGATCAATCCTTAGGGCTATTTGCACTTCCTGAGGACCCCCTGTGGCACCCTAGTCACCTAATAAGGTAGACATATTTCATGCGGCCTTATAAAATTTATTAACATTATGTAGGGACTTGGCCATATGGCCATTTCATCTTAACCAAGTTATTTAAATATTATATCATGTGTCTTAAGTAACTAGGTGGCATCGCAACCATCCACATATCTAGATCACGTCATCTTAGGGTCATATAAAATGCTAAACCCATGAAGTAACTTGAGTGTGATCACTTAGAGCACAAGATCTATGTCGAGTGGAAGAATCACAAAAGGCTTTGCTCAGAGGTCTAAATTCAAAGAGTTTCATTTATTAATTAAAATTCAGGCCATTATGGCCTATGTTGTAAGACTATTCCCATAACTTTTTATTTTAAAATATAGAATTGTTATGCGCACATTAAATATAGATTAAAACTTATGTAGATGAGATCAAGCTCGATCCCCAAAGATGGTGACACATGTTGCCATCATGACCTCATGGGGTCAAGGACTCCATGGAGTCTAAACGTGAAGATAAATCACCTCATTATATTATGGCTATGTGATTATGCCGAGTGGCATGATCTTGGCCACTTGATTCACATAGACTAATTTACTTAGTAGTGTGAACAAACACAAAAACAAGATATTGTGATAAAAGGGTATGGAGCTCAAAATGAAATTTATTTATCAGATAAAGGTTTTTCACCTTCAAGATCACTATGAATGGCTACAAAAATCATCAAAGATGATGATATGATAGTTAAATGTAAGTAATGGATTATTACATGCCACACCGATATTTCCTTTCAATGTGACTTGTGATTGTAGATCTAGTAGAGGTCACAAGAACCTAAATCCCAAGCGATTACAACAAATACATTCCTTCATATTTTGTCTATATTATTCATGGCCATGATATAAGGGACAAGATGGTCTTGTAAGGCTTTCCCATAGTCTTTAGTGTTTCGATTACAAACCAATAAGGGAACGAGGCTAGGATATTGTGATCTCAATTAATTTATTTAGTTTTGTGATCATGAATCATAGTTGTGATGATATTAACACAGATCATTTTGAGGTTTGGTTAACTCCCTCACATGGATATTTGCTTGCTTAAATTGATGATCAAGGTTCAACCAATGAACTATTTTTATGATTCATGCTTAAGATTAATTATGGTTACAACCAAAGATCATTGGCCAAGGCTTTAATCATGAAATCCAAGGCCATTATATATCTCAGACCCTAAGGTTTAATGAGCTTAGAGTATCCAATTAAGTTTTAATTAAGGTGATGATTAGTCTAAGGTGGAGGCCAAGGATTCATTTCTATTAGAAAGACTTGCATTTAACTAGGCCTATTTATTTATTAGTCATTAGTTAATTTCTAACTAGTGGCCTCATCCATATTTAGCATTCGATGGCCATAAAGGGAAAGACCCTTTTAAATTTAATGTGACTACACATGTTATTCATTCTACAGAATGCATATATGACTATCAACATTTTATCCTGAAGGAGTAAATGATTTTAAAGGATTAATCATGTTTTTACTTATTAATACACACATCTCTCATTTTTAAAAATATGAAAAAATACAATCTTATTGACATTTATCATTATGATGATTGGCATGCTAATTAAACCATTTCCTTAGCACTCAAGTTAACCCAAGTAATCTAATGAAATAGGCATAACATGTTAGCTTTATGATATTGCCACTATCAATTTACCATAATTAATGGTTCATTAGTAGCATTTTACTTTCAAAGGGAATAAATAATAATCTTACGCTTAGAACATATGCACCTAAGTAAGGCATTTTGTATCTTAGTTACTTGACTGCTCTTTGCATGATCACAAGAGATTCTAGGTGGTGAGATGATTTGGTGTCATGTTTCACCGAGATACATGGCATTTTCACGGAGTTCATAAGGTGATATTGAGGAATCTTCTCATTGCTCGACTCACCAAATCCTATTAAATCCACCAAAGGCACACTTAAATTTTTTGAGCCACATTATGTTGTGATTTACTCGACCACTATGGAATTCATAGTAGAAACTTGGTCCACTATCGATTCATCCGATCAACTCAACAACAATGAGTAATCATTACGAGAAAGTCTATTTCATCTAGGGAATGGTTTATTATGGTATTATAGTCTCTTGCATCTTTATAAATAGAGTTTATTCATAATCACCTCTTTTCATTTTCATAGATTTGTGATCCAAAATATTTGAACCTTTCAAACATCTAAACACTATAATCTTTTTGAACCTGATGTAAACTAAGTAAGCCCCTTCTTCAAGATGCCACCTTCTATATGCTATTATTTTCATTCTAAGAGAGTCTTGGTGGCCCTTAATTATTGAATCACTTCATGTAATTTTTTAAAGTCACATTCAATTGAGGAATGATGATCGACATGTTGTTCTGACTTGAAGATTTCTTACGACTACTTCTTTCTCAGTTTCATTTACTTCTTAGCAGGTTTCTAGGTCAAATTCCCTTCTTACCGTAGTCTCCTACTCTTCTTCCAAGTTGTTTGTTATGCAATCTCATTGTGGCTACTTCTCATCTTGTTCACATTTACTATATGGTTGATTGGACAACTTTGTTTCCTTTCCATAGTTCACTTTTATTTTATTATTCATTGACCACTTTCCTTGAGGTGATCTCTCTTTATATGATAATATTTTATTTGGGATGTATATTCACCAAGGTTTCCATTTGAATTATGGTTGTCTCTTTTGGATTTCTCCATATCAATTTATGCTTCATGAATGATAAGTGAAATTGGATGAATGTTTTAAGGGCACTAATTTATCACCACCCCTCTCAGTAGTTGTACTTCCAACATATGGGTATATAATTTATAACCAAATTTTGATCATCTCTATTATTTTTGGGAAGAAGGATGATATGATTGGGAGATACAAAGCATATAATGTCAAACATGTGAAATTTTACATAGACCTCATTTAAAATTTGGGTTTTATCAAAAAAATAAGGAGATTAGGACTATGTTTTCTAAAAGAGAAAATAAATTTGAGAAGATGGGAGAAGACCCAGATAGAATTGAAACCATAATTTCTAAGGATATTAAGAATAATCCTTCCATATAAAAAATCATGGGTATATTGGACTCAACCTGTATGTAGAGTGTATAGTGGGCCATGATCTCAAACTATCAAATGATTTTGTTAGATCTTGGAAAAATAGAGTAGTAAGGATGTGAGGGATTTTGATCAATGTGTCAAATGAAAAAATATTCTCAAGGAAATAATGTGTTTGAATATAAAATACATAAATTTGAGTTGACAAAAACTTTCTACAACTCTAAGTAAAGGACCATGAAAGTGAAGAAAAGTTTTTTGCAAGAAAGCCTTCCTTACCCATGGCCCAAGATATACTTTTAATTGATGAGGTATTTAACCTTAGAATGAAATCAACAATTGGTGCATTCACACCACTTCCTTCTAATAAACAAATTTAAGAATCTATGTGAGATTAGCCTATCTTTCTTGCTATTAAGTTATTTAAAGTCTATGGTGGAAGCATTTTAAAATGACTTTTATGATGTCATTATTCACCAGTTGCTTATTCTACTACTTATAAGGGAGGCTAAGCTATTAATGGATAAATGTGTTGAGTTTGAAATAAAGGGAACACCAAGAGGCTGATTTAGCCAATAAAGATTTTAAATCCCTCTTAAAACATAGAAAGGAGATCTCATTTTTATCTACTCCCAAATATAGGGAGGAAAAAGTAGGTGGAAATGAAGCAAGAGATAAAGGGTCCTTATTGTTTTTAAAAGGAGGTTGTCATGAAAGGTTTGTTGAAAGATAGATTAAAAACACTCAAGGTGACTCTAGATATGCAATTGGTGAGCTATGAAAGATTAGTGAGGAGATAAATATTGTTAGAGAGATCATTCTAGCCATAGATGGAGTTATAAGTAGGGGATGTTTAGAAAGCCTCGGTAAGAATGCTTAACCTAGAGTTGGAGGAAATAATTAGAGAGTAAAAAGAAGTGAAAAAAAAAAAAAAAAAGAGCTCAAGAAGATATGAAATGAAAAGTACCAAAATCTAAAGAAGGAAACAAGGGATGAGACAAAAGTATTTCATGATGTTCCAAATAAGACTAAACATATGGAGGGCCTGAGTATGGAGCTAGAGGTAAGATGAGAAAGCTAGAAGAGAGAAAGGATATTGAAGAAACTAATAAATTCAATACCTCTAAGACTAAAAGCATTAATGCTTGATGTAATTATGTTAATATTGGCCTAGGATAGTTTTATCATGTATCATTGGTTTTGTTGGATCTTGTTGAAAATTTTATTAATTTTGGGGTGGATCTATGCTAGTTTTTATGTGCTTCTTAGGGAATTTTGTTTCATGTTTAATTTTGGTTTTCTATTTTTTATTGATTTTTAAAGGTCATGGGACACTTTAAAACCCATTTTTTACCCTATCTAAATAAATTATAAAAATAATGTTTTATTTTATGATGAAAGGCATGTTTATGTAGTTATTCTAGGTTAGGATGATGAAGAGGGAATGTATTACTAATTATTTTAGTGTGTAGAGGAATATAATAAATTAACTTCATTAGACACATATGGGGAAAACATTGACTATCCAACTGGGTCTGTATTAGTTACTAGAACTTGGCTTTAATGATATCCTATTTGAAAGTCAAATTTATGGTTTTTTAAAGGCTATGAAATACATAAGAAGATACTTCACTATTCAAATTTTATTCTTCAAAAAATGTTCAATTTCTCAAATATTAAGCGAGGTCATTAAATTATAATCTATGGAAGATTCATGATTTAGACCATGAAGTAATTCTTGCTACTATCAATATTATAGCAGATCCTAGTGGTTTGTTAGATTGAAACTCTAAGGTATGTTAAGTTCTCAAATGTGAATGTATTTAATATTATAAATTTTTATTAATTTTAAATATATTACATATAAATAATAATTAATTACTCACTAACTTATTTTTTATGTTATTGGTGCCAAATAAGCTTACACCTTCACACAATTGGCACCATTAGTAAGGAATTTCATATTCTTGAATCTTAGAGAAGATTAATAAAATCTCAAGAGAAGGTTGGTACTCTTATTACATATTTTCCTTAGGAAAAAATTGGTAATATGACTCCTAAATAAATGGATTTAGAGGTCGTGGTTGTGGGAACATGTATGATTTTCCTATCTAGATGTTTTGAAAGTGATGGATTTGTAAGGGGAGGTCTCAAAAGAAAAAATGCTAATTCATGAGGCCAAAATAGGTATTCCATCTCCCAACTAGGTGTGACTAAAGGTAAATAAATTGTTATTATATGTTATTCATCACCCTTGACATGATTTTAGTGCAAGTTTTTATGTGATGAAGCACCAAAGGTGGAGATCTCCAACTACGACTTCATCATCAACAATATTTGATGTCAATGTTTTTATGTTCTGAAGTAGATGTAAAAACACATATATATGGGGATTTGGAGATATTGGTCTTGGGAATACATGTGATTTTCCTATTCAGATGTGTTGGAAGTGATGGATTTGTAAGGGGAAATCCTAGAGGTAGAAATGTTAGTTGGAGAATAATAACGTATCTCTTGATTGCATAAAATTTATATTTCAATAATAATTAGTATACCATATACCACATATTAATATTTTATGTTGTATCACCATTATTCAAGGTGAAAGTAAAGGGACTAAGGGTTGTCTTAGTTTGTGAAAAAAATTAATATTTTTCATTTTACGTGTGTCTGAAGTTGACCTAGAAAATTATAATATTCTCATATTGGGAAGGAAATTCTTGAGGCCAAAATGGGTACTCTATCTCCTAATTGGGCATGATAAAAGGCCAATAAATTGGTCTTATATTTTATTTTCCACCCTAAACATGGTGGAGGTGCCATTTTTTAGACATGAACCACTAGAGGTGGAGATATATAACTGTCTTTAATGTTGACAATATTTATTGTCAGTGTTTCCACATTGTACAACTGGTTTAAAAAAAGCATCCAAGTGGATTTAGAGTTCATGGTAATGGGAATATGTATTATTTTCCTATCCAAATTTTTTTAAGTGATATATTTTCAAGAGGAGGTCCTAGAGATAGAAATGTCAATTAGAGGATAATAACTTGACTCTTTACTACATTAAAGTTAAATTTTAGCATTGATTAGTATACTATCTACCACATATTCATTTATTATGTTAGATATCCATGCTATGGAGTGAAATTATATGGATTTGGCACACACAAAATATTTCATTTGGTTTTTTAAAATCACTTATTGTTTTTAATTTATGCATGTCTAAAGTTGGCCTAAAAACACATAATTTTCTCATATTTGGAAGGACATTCTTAAGGCTAGAATAGGTACTTATAGCCATAGATTCATAACTTATGTTCAATCACCATGATATAGGGTGAAATTATATGGATTGGACATATATGTGAGGATTATTTTGGTTAGTGTAAATGAATTACATATTTCATTTTATGTGTGGCTAAATTTGGCCTAAAAACTTTAAATTTCTCGTAGTTAAAAGAATGTTCTTGAAGCTAAAATGGGTACTTTGTCTCCTAACTAGGATTGATTGAAGCCAAATAACTTGGTCCCAAACATTATTTTCCACCCCCATGATTTTGTGTAAGTTCCATTTTTTATCCACAAAGCACCAAAGGTGGAGATATCCAAAAGTGGCTTCAACATTGACAACATTTATTGTTAATGTTTTAGCATTCCAGAGCAGGGTAAAAAAGCTCATTCGGGTGGCTTTAGAGCTTGTGGTTTTGGGAAAACTTTTTATTTTTCTATCTAATTTTTTTAAAGTTATTTATTTGAAGTATTATGTATTTAATGTATAAATTTCAATTGGAGGACAAGAAATTGTCTTTTAACTGCATAAAAGTTACATTTCAACACATATTAGTATATTGTATGCCATAGATTCATTGCTTGCATTAAATCACCATGATTTAAGATGAAATTAGAGGGATTATACATGAACATTATGGTTCTTTCAATTTTTAAAAATTACTTACAATATTAATTTTGTGCATGTATGAATTTGGCCTAAAATAATGCAAAGTTTTCATATTTGAAAGGACATTTTTAAGGCCAAAATGAGTACTCCATCTCCTAATTGGGCATGATCAAAGGATAACAAATTGGTCCTAGATTTTATTAGCCACAAAAACATGGTTTAATTTTATATTTTTAGCCACAGAACATTGGAGGTGGATATATCCAACTACAACTTCAATGTTGACAACTTTTGTTATTAGTGTTTCCACATTCCTGAACAGCTATAAAAAAAGGGGATCCAATTGGATTTAGATGTCATGGTTTTGGTAAAATGTGTGATTTTATACCTAGACATGTTTTAAGTGATATATTTTCAAGAAGAGGTCTCGGAGGCAAAAATATCAGTTAGA
Organism: Torreya grandis; assembly: GCA_037957365.1. Lineage (NCBI taxonomy): Eukaryota > Viridiplantae > Streptophyta > Pinopsida > Cupressales > Taxaceae > Torreya > Torreya grandis. The sequence continues at coordinate 643,772 of JARHVA010000852.1, read as the reverse complement.
GGACAATAACATGTCTCTTGACTACATTAAAGTTACATTTCAACACTGATTATTATACCACCTGCCATGGATTCATATCTTATGTGAGATCATTTTTGTCTATGGTAACATTAGATGGATTCAAAATTAATATGAATTTTCATTGGGTTCATGCAATAATTTTATGGTTTTAGTTCTACACATGTCTGAAATTGGCCTAAAAATGCAATTATCTTGTATTGTGAAGGACATTATTGAGGCTAGAATGGGTATTATGTATTTTAATCAGGGTGATCAGAGGCCAATAACTTGATCCGAAATTTAATTCTCCACCCTTCACATGGTGGAGGTTATATTTTTCAACCATGAAGCACGAGAGGTGGATATCTCTAATAGTGACTTAAACAAAGAGATGACAATCTGGCCATTTCTATAGATGTAGATCTTAATCAAGTCAAATCAATGAAATTTTGGATATATTCAATATTAATTTTATTAATATGAGTCTCATTTTTCAAAATATTGAGTCTCTCTTTATTTTCCTTATGAACTATAATATGTCTCTCTTCATTTTCTTTATATCCAATAATATACATAGGCTATTATTGGGAAAGAGCTTATAGGGAAGTGCTTATGAATATTGACCTAAAGAAAAGTAAAGCCCTGAGTCAGCATTATTTGAGAGTTGGGTGTAATAATGTTGATATTAATTTGAGCATAAACAATGTGAGGTTTAATAACTACCACTACACTAGGGAGAATTGTGACATTATGATCATCCTCTTGTGCATTATCACTTGTTGGTACATCTCCATTTGGTAGAGTGAAAATGCAAGTGTCATTAAAAATGGATGGAGTCGACACAGAAGGGAATGATGATATGAATAATGGGTGTGGTTAGTGAGTTGGTTGAGGCAGTGAGTGAGTTGGGTGAGGAAATTATAAGATATGGAATGGTACTTGTAGCTTATGAGATCACATGGGTAGAAATAGTAATTGGGGTAAAAACCATTGGAAAAACAACCTCAACTGATGAGAAAAAAATTAATTAGGCTTCACCAAAGGTTAGCAACAATATCAACCATAATGGATGTAATAACTAGTGGTACAATAGTAGGACTATTAACAATTGGCACATGAAAACCAACATGCGTTGCAATAGTATTAGGCATTGAAATGCTAGGAACTAGGATAATAATGGGAACTACAACATTAGGTGACATGATTATAGTAGTATAAATAATTGAGGGGGTAGAAGCATCATTTACTGTTGATACATTGTCTTGTTCAAAATAGTCGAGCTCCAAGAATGGTGCAAAAACCATACCATCAATTTTAACATGTCAATTTTAGTTGAATTATTTTTTGATGATAATGATGTATTCAACATTAACCAAGAAGTAAATATTCAAGATATCATATTTATATATGCCCATAAAACCATAAAATTTATTTTGAAATAATAATTGGGGCCTAATTGTATGTATAAATATGATCACTACAAAATGTGAAAAAATAGACACACACGTACATGCACACGCATACACATAAGCCATAAAGGCATACAAAATGTGAACATAATAGAATGGTGTGTTAATGACATATAGACATATAATGGGAAAAATGCATACATTACCATATATGAATAAAATAAACTACATTATGTAAGACATATGCTACTCATCTAAAAACCTCACTCTCTTTGCTTTGATCAAAGAAGGCTCTCTCTTGGATGCCTTACTCATAGATATAAATCCATAAAATTCCTCTAATTCCTATAATATCTGATTACGAGTCATTTCACACTCATATATTTCCTATAGTTGAACCTATTCATATAAAAATATTATTTGAAACTTTACATACTAGAAATGCAACCAAGTTTAGAAGTTAATTTTGAAATGATATAAAAACTATTTAAACATGTAATTATCATAATCCCATGGTCACATTCAATTTAATTCTAATGCTAATAAAGGTCAATGTAAGGTTGAGCCTAATGGACATGAATGTGAAAGAGAGAAAAAATATAATTTGGTGCCCTACTAATCATATTAATGGGACTATCAGATGTCATTGAATAACCCTATGTAGATAATGCATTCATGTCAATTATATTTGCATAACTATAGATTAAAATTATTAAAATAAATAAAAATTTAAAATTCAACATTAAAATTTAACATACCTTATTTATTTGATGCACAAATGAAATCATAATAATAATGCCTATGTCGATTCATACCTATATAGATGGAGGAGTCTCCACTGTGGTCATCGACTGAACAAATAAAATATGATTGTTAATTGAGAATATATATATATATATATATATACATATGTATGTATGTATATATATATATATATATATGTATGTATATGTATGTAAATGAAGTATATGTTTATAAGTGTTGTCATTTATGTCAAAGTTGATGTCATTGATGTCAAGGTGCATCTGGTGAATATGCATGGTGAGTGATTTGTGAGGTATGAGCTTATGTGGATGATATCACAAGGAAGCCATGTGACAAGAAATAATTTGAAGGAAACATATTGTATCTCTATTGAGAGATAATTTTAAGACAAACTAAATATTATTATGAGGTTTATGTCAAGGTTCAAGCCAAGGTAAGCATGTTTTGAGTACTAGTCATTGAGTATAAGGTGTCTTGAGAAGCCTAGTCATATCATGAGTATGTACAAGATGAGCATGAAGAGGTATGTACATAAGTATGACATTATTTGAGAAATGTGTAATTCATGTTATAAATGTGTAGAATCATCAAAGAGTGTTTCAAGATTAGCTTTCAATCTCTAAATGCTTGAAAAGCCTAGTCATGACACTAGTCATTACATGAAGAGATCTTCTGAGAAGGCATAAGTCTAGTGGCCTAGTGAGATGGATGAATAGAGGATAAGAGTATTTATTAGGTTATTTGATCATGAATATGAGTCATTGAATCACTCTTGATAATCTTAGAATGAGCTTACAGGGGTAGGACCTATAAAACTAGTATGCAATTCGACCACCTCTACACCCTACTTGACCTAATGAGGAGTTTTCAAGGCCTATGAAGGATGTAAAAGAGTGTTTGATCATGTTAGAGGTTTATTGAGTTTTTATATGACGTTTTTAGATCTTGGGCAATGGTTATAAGGTCATTTTTGAGGCCTAATGTGACTTGAAAGACAAGGTCTAGAGAACAAAGAGAGAGAGTATGGCCAGATGGGGTATCAGGATCAATTTTCAAGGCAAGTTTGAGTATGTGAGAATTTATATATGTGTGTCATGTATTTTCAACTATGTTTCCCAAGTTTTAGGTCAAAATTTGAAGGTTGAGACAAGAAAAAGTGTTTTGAGGTCTCTCATATGCATAGAATGAAGGGTTATCAACTCGAGAAGATCTTTCAAGTATTAATTAGAATGTGTAACCTATTCATGTGAACCTAATATAGTTATGGTATATGAGGAAGGGTTATATCTCAAATTTACAAGTATTGGTTTCTAGAATAGGGGCTGAGCTTTATGAATGATCGTTACGACTGGAAGATGGTTTAAACCTTCAAAGAACCCTAATAGTGACCCAATATGAAACAAATTATTCTAAAGTGATCAGATTGGATTGGTATGGATATTTAAGTGATTTTATATTTTATTAAACTTTCCCAGGTATCTCAAGGTGTGATTGGTTTTTTAGGTGAGTAAGTGGAACCTACAAAAAAGGCCTTATTTCTTAGAGATTTGCTATAATAGTCAGATTTGACCAAGTCAAAGTTATTTAATGGATGTAGGATAGATATTGATAATTTTATTTAATTATGTTTTTTAAGTAATTTTTAGCCTTCAATTGTGTTAAACTGATCATACAATTTGGCCAGTTGCTAACATGCCTAATGATACAAACAATGAAAAACCTAGGTAGAAGTGAGAAGGTGATTCGGAATGTGTTATCATGGATCAAGGATAAATCCAAATGCATTTGTATGTTTTTAAATACCTATAATACATGTTAATGTTGGATATAATTTTTTTATGTTAGTGGATATGATGAGAATGTTGGTCATAAGTTGGCATGTCTGGTTTAGATGAGACAGTGAGATAAAAGGTTGTGATATTGGTCTGTAAGACCAATACTTCCAATTAACCATGTTATTATTGTATATAATGATTTTATGATGATATCATAAGATCATAAAAATTAATTTTAAGTCCATTAAAGTAATCATACAAGTTTTGAAGGTCATTTTCACCATGACTATGCTTTAAGGCAAATTGATAGTTCTGGGTTAGCAAGTTGCAATAATGAGTTTGAGGCTCTATGATCTAAGTTAAAAAATATAATTTACATGGTATTTATATTTGATACTTTTATTTACTATCCATTATTTTTATAAGCTTGTAATTTAGTATAATAGGTTAAAACATTGAATCCAAAATGACTTGTCTGACTGAGTAAGGTCTAAGAGAGAAGGTCAACACATTGGTCTGCAAGACCAATAGTTACCATTAGAGCTTATGATATTTTTGTTTTATGTTTTTATAAGGATGTTTTAGTATCATATTAATTAATTTTAAATACTTTATTTTTCTCCTTTATGTGTCATAATTTCAAATTTACATGATTGTGTTTTGAGGCTAGTTGACAGTTATAAGTGAGCTATCTATAGATAAGAGTTTGAGTTATTTTGTCCTGAGTTGTAAAGTATAAAAAATAAGGTAATGACCCTGAGGTCATGTATATTATTTATATGCATATTTTTTCCATGGTTTTATTTAAAAATAATGTTTATGATTTATTTGTTCAAGATAGACTTTCTGAGTAGACACAGGCCTAATTGTGAATAGTGTTAATGGTGTGCTTCAAGTGGTGGTTGAAGCTAAAAAGTTTTATGAAGAATATATGAGAATATTATGGGTCTATTTTATTGTAATATGATGTGTTACTACCATTTAAGGTGATTTTATTTGTTCCAAGAAAGGCAAAGGGTAACGTGTCCTAAGTAGACCTAATGGGATTAGGTCTCCATGAGACCTAAAAATGAGATAAGGCCTAATTGATGTAGGTCAGACCTAAAGGGACTCAAATTAAGTTTTATTAATGATTAATAAAGGTCATAATATATGTACCATGGCTGAAATAATAATTTAAATATGTTTGGCCAACCAAGAAGGATATGAATATGAGACTTGTATAAATACAAGGCAATTTTAGGCCTATTGATTGAGTAGTGTGCAAGCAAAAAAGATAATACTTTGGTAAGAATAAGAAGGTATTTTAGACCATAAAATAAATATATAGATACTATAATGAATATTTTATATAGGTTTTATGTATAAAAACCAATAGAATATGATCTAATCAAGTCAAGAAATGGGCTAGTTAAGCAAAGAAGGCTAAAGACTAGTTTGAGAGGGATAGAAGTGTGTGAAGAGATAAAGAGGTGGTCATAATTAGTTATTTGAGAAACAATGTGATATGAATGTGTTAAAATAAATTAGGTGGATAAGTTAGTTCTGAGTCATCTAGGGGGTTGGTGCCTCCTTGTAAGTTGGTGCTTGCTAAAGCTTAATTAGGTTGGTGTTTAGCTAGTTGGGGTTGGTGCTCCATGTGAAGTGGGTGATTAAATAAATTTAATGTTTGTATTTTAGGAATATAGTCCATATATATATATATATATATATATATATATATATATGGTTTTTTTACCCCTTGAGGTTTTACCACATATATGATGTGTTCTTTTGCTTCATGCTTATATGGATAGGTGTTTATGCTTGCAAAATCCATATGCTTGTTTGAATATTTTATGCTTACTTAAGTGTGACTCAAGTACATATAATCTAAGTGACTCAAGTACATCTAATAATGATGATGGTCCTATATTTTATTTTCCACCCTAAACATGGTGGAGGTGCCATTTTTTAGCCATGAACCACTAGAGGTGGAGATCTATAACTATGTCTTTAATGTTGACAATATTTCTTGTCAGTGTTTCCACATTCTACAACTGGTTTAAAAAAAACATCCAAGTGGATTTAGAGTTCACGGTAATGGGAACATGTATTAATTTCCTTCCAAATTTTTTTAAGTGATATATTTTTAAGAGGAGGTACTAGAGGTATAAATTTCAGTTAGAGGATAATAACTTCATTCTTTACTACATTAAAGTTAAATTTTAGCATTTATTAGTATACTATCTACCACATATTCATTTATTATGTTAGATATCCATGCTATGGAGTGAAATTATATGGATTAGTCACACACGAAATGTTTCATTCAATTTTTGAAAAGCACTTCTGGTTTTCAATTTATGCATGTCTAAAGTTGGCCTAAAAACCCACAATTTTCTCATATTTGGAAGGACGTTCTTGAGGCTAGAATAGGTACTTCCTTTCTTGAACAGGCATGATCAGATTCAAATAAATTTTTCATAGATGTTATTATCCACCCTCAACATGTTTCTAGTTCCAATTTTCATCCATGAATCACTAAAGGTGGAAATCTCCAACTGTCGTTTCAATATTGATAACATTTGTTGTCAGTGTTTCCTCATTCCTAAGCAAGTGCAAAAACATGTATCCATGTGGATTTTAGTTAGTGTTATTGGTAAAACATGTGATTTTATTATATATACATGTTTTAAGTGATGCATTTTCAAGGGTAGGTCCCAAAGTTATAAATATCAACTAGAGGACAAGAACTTGTCTTTTGACTGGATAAAAGTTGTATTTTAGGAATAACTAGTATATTGATAGCCATAGATTCATAACTTATGTTTAATCACCGTGATATAGGGTGAAATTATATGGATTGGACATACATTTTAGGGTTATTTTGGTTTGTGTAAATGACTTACATTTTTCATTTTATGTGTGGCTAAATTTGGCCTAAAAACTATAAATTACTCATAGTTAAAAGAATGTTCTTGAGGCTAAAATGGGTACTTTATCTCCTAACCAGCCCTGATTGATGCCAAATAACTTAGACATAAACATTATTTTCCACCCCCATTATGTGGTGGTAGATCCATTTTTTATCCACAAAGCACCAAAGGTTGAGATATCCAAAAGTGGCTTCAACATTGACAACATTTATTGTTAATGTTTTAGCATTCCAAAGCAGGTGTAAAAACGCTCATTTGTGGTTTTGGGAAAACTTTAAATTTTCCTATATAATTTTTTTTAAAGTTATTTATTTGAATAATTATGTCTTGAATGTATAAATGTTAATTGGAGGACAAGAAATTGTCTTTTAACTGCATAAAAGTTACATTTCAACACATATTAGTATATTGTATGCCATAGATTCATCTCTTACATTAAATCACCATGATTTAGGATGAAATTATAGGGATTATACATGAACATTATGGGTCTTTCAATTAATAAAAATGACTTAAAATTTTAATTTTGTGCATGTATGAATTTGGCCTAAAATAATGCAAAGTTTTCATATTTGAAAGGACATTTTTAAGGCCAAAATGAGTACTCCATCTCCTAATTGGGCATGATAAAAGGATAATAAATTGGTCATATATTTTATTAGCCACCCAAACATGGTTTAATTTTATATTTTTAGCCACAAACTATTGGAGGTGGATATATCCAACTACAACTTCAATGTTGACAACTTTTGTTATTAGTGTTTCCACATTCCTGAACAGCTATAAAAAAGTGGATCCAAGTGGGTTTAGATGTCATGGTTTTGATAAAATGTGTGATTTTATACCTAAACATTTTTTAAGTGATATATTTTCAAGAAGAGGTCTCGAAGGCAAAGATATTAGTTGGAGGACAAGAACTTGTCTCTTGACTACATTAAAGTTACATTTCAACACTGATTATTATACCACCTGCCATGGATTCATATCTTATGTGAGATCATTTTTGTCTATGGTAACATTAGATGGATTCAAAATTAATATGAATGCTCTTTGGGTTCATGCAATAAAATTATGGTTTTAGTTCTACACATGTCTGAAATTGGCCTAAAAATGCAATTATCTTGTATTGTGAAGGACATTATTGAGGCTAGAATGGGTATTATTTATTTTAATCAAGTGATCAGAGGCCAATAACTTGATTCTAGATTTCATTCTCCACCCTTCACATGGTGGAGGTTATATTTTTCAACCATGAAGCATGAGAGGTGGATATCTCTAATAGTGACTTAAACAAAGAGATGACAATCTGGCCATTTCTATAGATGTAGATCTTAATCAAGTCAAATCAATGAAATTTTGGATATATTCAATATTAATTTTATTAATATGAGTCTCATTTTTCAAAATATTAAGTCTTTCTTTATTTTCCTTATGAACTAAAATATGTCTCTCTTCATTGTCCTCATATCCAATAATATGCATAGGCTATTATTGGGAAAGAGCTTATAGGGAAGTGCTTATGAATATTGACCTAAAGAAAATTAAAGCCCCGAGTCAAAATTATTTGAGAGTTGGGTGTAATAAGGTTAATATTAATTTGAGCATAAACAATGTGAGGATCAATAACTACCACTACACTAGGGAGAATTATGACATTATGATCATCCTCTTGTGCATTATCACTTGTTGGTACATCTCCATTTGGTAGAGTGAAAATGCAAGTGTCAATAAAAATGGATGGAGTGGACACAGAAGGGAATGATGATATGAATAATGGGTGTGGTTAGTGAGTTGGTTGAGGCAGTGAGTGAGTTGTGTGAGTAAATTATAAGATATGGAATGGTACTTGTAGCTTATGAGATCACATGGGTAGAAATAGTAATTGGGGTAAAAACCATTGGAAAAATAACCTCAACTAATGAGAAAACAATTACTTAGGCTTCATTAGGGGTTAACAACAATATCAACCATAATGGATGTAATAACTAGTGGTACAATAGTAGGACTATTAACAATTGGCACATGAAAACCAACATGCGTTGAAATAGTATTAGGCATTGAAATGCTAGGAACTAGGAAAATAATGGGAACTACAACATTAGGTGACATGATTATAGTAGTATAAATAATTGAGGGGGTAGTAGCATCATTTACTATTGATACATTGTCTTGTTCAAAATAGTCGAGCTCCAAGAATGGTGCAAAAACCATACCATCAATTTTAACTTATTAATTTTAGTTGAATTATTTTTTGATGATTATTATTTATTCAACATTAACCAAGAAGGAAATATTGAAGATGATAATATTTATATATGCCCATAAAACCATCAAATTTAGTTTTGAAATAGTAATTGGGGCCCAATTATATGCATAAATATGATCACTACAAAATGTGAAAAAATAGACACACACATGCGCACACACACACAAATAAGCCATAAAGGCATACAAAATGTGAACATAATAGAATGGTGTGTTAACGGCATATAGGCATATAATGGGAAAAATGCATACAATACCATATATGAATAAAATAAGGTACATTATGTAAGACATATGCTACTCATCTAAAAACCTCACTCTCTTTGATTTGATCAAAGAAGGCTCTCCCTTGGATGAATTACTCATAAATAGAAATCCATAAAATTCCTTAAATTCCTCTAATATCTGATTACGAGTCATTTTAAACTCATAGATTTCCTATAGTTAAACCTATTCATATAAAAATATTATTTGAAACTTTACATACTAGAAATGCAACCAAGTTTAGAATTTAATTTTGAAATGATATAAAAACTATTTAAACATGTACTTATCATAATCTCATGATCATGTTCAATTTACTTCTTGTGATCATCAAGGTCAATGTAAGGTTGAGCCTAATGGACATGAGTGTGAAAGAGAGAAATAATATAATTTGGTGCCCTACTAATCATCTTAATGGGACTATCATATGTCATTGAATAACCCTATGTAGATAATGCATTCATGTCAATTATATTTTCATAACTATAGATTAAAATTATTAAAATAAATAAATATTTAAAATTCAACATTAAAATTTAACATACCTTAGTGATTTTATGCACAAATGAAATCACAATAATAATGCCTATGTCGATTCATACTTGTATAGATGGAGGAGTCTCCACTGTGGTCATCGACTGAACAAATAAAATATGATTGTTAATTGAGAATATATATATATATATATATATTTGTAAATGAAGTATATGTTTATAAGTGTTGTCATTTATGTCAAATTTGATGTCATTTGATGTCATTGATGTCAAGGTGCATCTGGTGAATATGCATGGTGAGTGATTTGTGAGGTATGAGCTTATGTGGATGATATCACAAGGAAGCCATGTGACAAGAGATAATTCGAAGGAAACATATTGTATCTCTATTGAGAGATAATTTTAATGAAAAATAAATATTCTTATGAGGTTTATTTCAAGGTTCAAGCCAAGGTAAGCATGTTTTGAGTACTAGTCATTGAGTACAAGGTGTCTTGAGAAGCCTAGTCATATCATGAGCATGTACAAGATGAGCATGAAGAGGTATGTACATAAGTATGACATTATTTGAGAAATGTTTAATTCATGTTATCAATGTGTAGAAGCATCAAAGAGTGTTTCAAGATTATTTTTCAAGCTCCAAATGCTTGAGAAGCCTAGTCATGACACTGGTCATTACATGAAGAGATCTTCTGAGAAGGCATAAGCCTAGTGGCCTAGTGAGATGGATGAATAGAGGATAAGAGTATTTATTAGGTTATTTGATCATGAATATGAGGCATTGGATCACTATAGATAATCTTAGAGTGATCTTATAGGAGTAGGACCTATAGAACTAGTATGCAACCCGACCATCTCTACACCCTACTTGACCTAATGAGGTATTTTCAAGGCATGTGAAGGATGTAAAAGAGTGTTTGATCATGATAGAGGTTTATTTATTTTTTATATGAGGTTTTGAGATATTTTAAAATGGTTATAAGGTTAGTTTCAAGGCCTAATGTGACTTGAAAGACAAGGTCTTGAGAACAAAGAGAGAGAGTATGGTTAGATGGGGTATCGGGATCAGTTTTCAAGGAAAGTGTGAGTATGTGAGCATTTATATATGTGTGTCTTATTTTTTAAAATATTTTTCCCAACTTTTAGGTCAAAATTTTAAGTTTGAGACAAGAAAAAGTGTTTTGAGGTCATAATTTCAAATTTACATGATTGTGTTTTGAGGCTAGTTGGCAGTTCTAAGTGAACTATCTATAGATAAGAGTTTGAGATATTTGGTCCTGAGTTGTAAAGTATAAATAATATGGTAAAGACCCTGAGGTCATGTATATTATTTATATGCATATTTTTTTTCATGGGTTTTTAAAAAAATCATGTTTATGGTTTAGTTGTTCCAGATAGACTTTCTGAGTAGACACAGGCCTAATTGTGAATAGTGTTAATGGTGTGCTTCAAGTGGTGGTCGAAGCTAAAAAGTTTTATGAAGCATATATGAGATTATTAAGGGTATATTTTATTTTAATATTATGTGTTACTAACATTTAATGTTATTTATTTTTTTCCAAGAAAGGCAAAGGGTAACGTGTCCTAAGTAGACCTATTGGGATTAGGTCTCCATGAGACCTAAAAATGAGATAAGGCCTAATTGATGTAGGTCAGACCTAAAGGGACAAAAATTAAGTTTTATTCATGATTAAAAGATGTCATAAGATATGTACCATGGATGAAATAATTATTTAAATGTGTTTGGCCAACCAAGAAGGATATGAATAAGAGACTTGTATAAATACAAGGCAATTTTAGGCATATTGATTGAGTAGTGTGCAAGCAAAAAAGATAATACTTTGGTAAGAATAAGAAGGTATTTTAAACCATAAATTACATATATAGATACTATAATGAATATTTTATATATTTTTTATGTATAAAAACCAATATCATATGATCTAATCAACTCAAGAAGAGGGCTAGTTAAACAAAGAAGGCTAAAGACCAGTTTGAGAGGGATAAAAGTGTGTGAAGAGATAAAGAGGTGGTCATCATTAGTTAGTTGAGAAATAAGGTGATATTAATGTGTTCAAATAAATTATGTGTATAAGTTAGTGCTGAGTCATCTAGGGGGTTGGTGCCTCCTTGCAAGTTGGTGCTTGCTAAAGCTTAATTAGGTTGGTGTTTAGCTAGTTAGGGTTGGTGCTCCATGTGAAGTGGGTGATTAAATAAATTTAATGTTTGTATTTTAGGACTATAATACATTTATATATATCAGTGTTTTTTTTACCCCTTGAGATTTTACCACATATATGATGTGTTATTTTGCTTCATGCTTATGTGGATAGGTGTTTATGCTTGCAAAATCCATATGCTTGTTTGAATATTTTATGCTTACTTAAGTGTGAGTGCTAAAAATGTTTTGAATACTAACTAACCCCCCTCAATCATTTTTATTCCAATACATGGTATCATATCTTGATCCTTTGAAGTAAGTCTAAAAACCTAAAGGAGATCCTATAAGCAAGGATGGTTAGTCAACAAGCTCAAGGTGGTTTCTCTACCAATAAGGCTCCATTATTTAATGGTTCTAACTATGAATTTTGGAACATCAGGATGAATATGTATTTTATTTATCAAGGTCATGATATTTTGTAGTTAGTTTTGGATGGATAGAGTACTCCTATTCCACCAACTGATGCAGCAGGTAAGAAGGCTAGTGAAAACAACTCAATGGCAATGAATGCCATTCTTTGTGGCCTATCAAAGGAAGAGATTGTGAAGGCAATACACTATGTATCATCCAAAGAGATATGGGTCAAATTAAATACTATCTTTAAATGAGACACCAAGGTGAATATGGCCAAGTTACAAACCCACCAAAGGATAATTTGAAAATCTAAAGATGAATGAAGATGAAACTATTGTATCCTACCTATTAAAGGTTGATGAAGTTTTCAATGCTATTGGAGGATTAAGAGAAGAAGTGAAAGATTCTAAAATTTTAATAAAGGTATCAATATCACTAACTCTTAATTTTGATTCTAAGGTATCTATATTAGAAGAGATGTAAGATTTGGATAAGCTAGAGATGGATGGGCTTCATGACATCTTGGCTGCCTATGAGATGAGAAAAAATTAAGGAAGACATCCTAAGATGGAAGAAACTTTAAAATTTAAGTATTAAAAATATAAGAAGGTAAATAATGATTAATTTTCATATGTTGATGATGATCAATTGATATCCATGTTTGCAATAAAATTAAGTTTTGACTTAGGTAAGTACAAGGATAAGTTTCCCTTTAAATGTTTCAACTACGGTAAGATTGGTCACTTTGCATCTAAGTGTCATAAAAAGGGTAAGAGTGAGCATGATGAATAACATGATGAATATCATGGAGATGAAAAGAAGATACACAAGCCTGACAAAAACAAGAGAGATTTCAAGAAGTGTGAAGGTAGGAAAGGATCATTCAGAAACAATAAAAGTTCCTATACCAAAAAAGACAACTCATATAATGTAAGTGACTCAAGTACATATAATAAGATGATGGAAGTAATGAACCTAAACATGAAGATAATGAAACCTTATTTATGGCCATAAAATTATACAATGAGGGTTGCTCAAATGGGAAAGGCCTTATGGTTGAAGTAGAATCAAATGAAAAAGAAGCTGAAGTGAATCTTAAAGTATAATTGGTGAGTGATCTAGAGGATTTGAAGTTATAAAGAAGGAATAATCACAAACTAAGATCATTAGTTAATGACTATGATGAGAAGGTTGGGTTATTTTTGGAGAGATAGAGTAACACTTCCAAGGAGTATGATGAGATCATCAATCAAATTGAAGCATAAATGGAGAGAGTCAATGAAAACATAAAGGCGAAAGAGGAAGAATGCATTATGTATGAAACTCAAGTGGAATCCTTAAAATATGATTTGGATAAAAAATATATCAAGGTGAAGACATTTTTTGAAGTTTTAAAAGAGCACTAAGGCTCTAGATGATATTTTGAGTAGTCAGAAGTCTACAAGTGATAAGATAGGTCTTGGTTTCAAAGAAGAAAAAAAGAGGTAGCTCAAGTAAAGGAAAATGCTATTGAATAAAATAAGGTAAAAATTAAAATACCTATCAAACAACTTAATGATATGAGGTATGCTATTTCATTCAATGGTTAATGTTTTATATGTAGTCAATTTGGTTGTAGAGCAAGATAATGTATAATACCCTCCAAGAATGGGTACTCATGGAACTATGGAAGGAGTTATAGTTCACATCAGTTCAATGGTGTATATAAGGTGTTTTAATATATTTTTCATGATATATAACACATTTAAATATTATTTCCTAACAAATTTATAAGGTCATCAAGTCAAAATAGGAGGTTTGAAGCCCCTAGAGTACAAGAAAGAAGGAAAATGAATGTATGGAAACCAAAGATAGTAAAGATGAGTCATGATCAGTCTACAAGATAAAGTGGACTATTTTATGTGACAAATAATATTTTATATGTGAAATAAATTTAGGAATGTCTATTTTTAGGTCATATCGATGATCAAATGATTGATGAAGAGGTCAAGCCTATATTGCCAATCAAGCCTAAAAGGATATTGAAAGACATTTAGTCTTGTGAGAGTATGCAAATATGGGAATCTACTAAAATTGTGATTTTTAATTTATCTATGGAAATAGGTGACTCCATAAGGATTTATGGAGACACTATTTAGTTATCAAAATCATGGTAGATGATTGGTTTGAGGGGGAGCAATTCAGGATGTTGACTGAGCTTGATCTATGTTGAAAAGTGGTCTTGTAATATGAGTTCATTTGAAAGAGGTATGCATGGAGTAAGGGGAAGAATACTACCTTAATGATTCAAATTATGTGGCTTGAAATTTTATTGAAAATAAGGTGTGTATCTAGATGACATTTGTGGAAGACCTTTGTCATTAATGTCAAAGGGGGAGAAAGTTCAATAAGGGAGATGAGAGTGATAAGTTTGAAGAATGTTTTGCCATCAATGAAAAATGAGGATTTTTTTGAGAATTTTTGTCATTTATGTCATTAATGTCAATATGCATATGGTGAAGATGTATGGTGAGTGATCTATGAGGTATGATCTTGTGTGCCTAATGTGACAAGGAAGCCATGTGACAAGATAGAATTTGAAGGAAACCTATTGTCTCTATATTGAGATATAATTTTAAGGAAACCTAATGATTATTTTAAGTTTTATTTGTTGGGAAATATGGAAGCACAATTGATTACCAAATACAAGCAACTTAACATGCGGAATTAAACCAGAATCACAAGTAACTAGAATTCAGAAACAACACAGAATATGAGAGACAATACCCAATTGTATTAATACTCATCCAGAAAAGAATACAATAAAGAAGATGCCACTTCTTCTCCACACCTCTCAGAGAATTCCCACACCTCAAGTGTACAATACTTCTTTCCTCAAAGCTCTCTCTCTTACAGTCCCAACACACAACTCAAACACAGAGTTGGTGTTCACCTCCAACCAGTCAGTATCCACTGCTGCCAGTGCTCTAGTACTCCACACACTCCACAAGTGCTCCATGCACTCCAACTGAGTACACACCGTACTCCAAGTAGATCCTCCCTAATCCTGCTCCCTGTTGTGTTGATTTCCTCCCTGATCTTGCACACTTGCAAATCAATCTGGTTCTACACACTTGCAAACCTAGATCATGCACCCACATACACCTGCAGATCAATGATCTTACTTACCATGTAGATCTCCTAACGTAGCCATGCACACTTGCTAACAAAGATCATACATACATGAATAACCCTTCTGATTCTCTAAACTAGCACCCACACTTGGCACTGTTGTGGAAATAAGAGGAACACCCTTGCTCACTTCACACACAAAAGGAGCTAACTTTTCTCAACTCAAAATAGAACACCTTACAATACAGCCTATGAGTCTCTTAAATAGATCTCATGCAAACAATAATTAGACACATAATTACAATAATTAGATCCACAGCTCAAGACTAAAATTATCCTTCTTCATGCAAACACCCAGTTCGTTAACAAACTATCCGTAAAACTCGTAGTTCAAACCGCACAGGTGACTGACATCGGTCCCTGTCTGCCTGGATGTGACCGACGTTGGCCAAATTTTGACCGTCATCAGTTGCTTCCTGTCTGTACCCTACCAACATCAATTGGTTTGATCGATGCCGGTGACTGTGACAACAGCATCCTCCTCCATGTCTGTATCCATGTGAAGCTTTTAACTCCACAACCTAACAATCTCCCACTTGGAGATAAATAGCTACACTGTACCTATACCTCGTCTAATCTATTTCTTGGCTTGTATCCCTCTTCAAGCTCAACCTTGAATGCCAACCACCACACAACCTGTGGTGCACCTCTTATCATCTGAGTACACTGCCACATCCGAACCTACAAACCCATGTAGTGAAGTCCTGACCCTGCATAGCATGAATCCCTGCTACTGGTCCCTCTCAAATACCTGAGAACCCACTTCCTTGAATTAGCTCCTAACTCTCTGACAGAACCCACTGCTTGGGCAAACTCAGGTCTATACTAGACCTCATGTGATTTCAGACACTGAACTATCCAGCCCTTGGTGTGCTCCAGTTCTACATCCTGCATATGGAACCTTGCCAACACCTGATTCACATCAACTCCCATTGGAGACAAAATCAAACTATGATCTTCCATGTCTCTCATGCCAAAGAATTTCTTTGCTCCAAATTCCTCATGACATGCCACTAAACTAACCTTACCCTTAGCTCAGCAAAACCCTGTATGTACAAACCTGCTAGCTAGCATACCATCCACATACAGTAATAAGATAATGTTGTAATCATCATCGACCTGGTAAGATAAACACAATGGTTACACTGACATTGACTAAAGCCCTGCTTTGTCATCCACCTGTCAAAACCTGTACCACTATCCTGTAGCTTCTTCAAGACCATATGACCTGGCCTTTCATCTCACGTGTCCGTTCTCTCTATTCTTTAACTAAGGCATCCATTCATCTCTCAATGCTTTCTTCTAGCTGGCAACCCTACCAAATCTCCTATTTAGTTTTGCATCATATTCCTGCCATGCTCCCACTATTTCCTGGATCCTTCCTGCTCTGCAGTGAGCAATGAGTATAAAGAAGAGGAACAACAAATTTGAGGCTTACTTACCACTTTCAGTCCTCCATATGGGCATTTAAGACTTCTTGACTGCTCTCTGTCCACCCAAAATCTATTACAGTGACCAACCTCGGTCACCACACAGTCTACATCTGATCGACATCAGTTCCCATGTGCCTGTCCTGACTATCGACCCCACCGACGTCGGTGTCTACCTACTGCCAATCTCAGTCCTCCAAATTGCCCTGCTCAGAATTATCCAGCCCCATCCACTAGTCTTTGTCCATCATCTCCTCCAAGAACACCAAGGCTTTCCAGTTCTTAAGTCTATCAAACACATCTGTCTTCTGCTTAAGAACATGCATCTCCTTCTTGCTCATGTGACCAAGCCTACAAAGCCACGTCTCCACAACAAAAGAAGAATCAGTAATACAAGCAAGTAGATAAAGAGTACCTACTTTCTTACCACCCGCTAATTCAAGTGCATCCGCTGTGAGAGTTTCTGTGCATCTCTCATCACCCAAATTTCCTAAAGAAATTAGTCGTATCTCCAAGAATAGGACCTGCATGACCTCCTTCAACACCCATGTGTTGGCCGCCTGTAATTTCAGCTTCACTTCCCCTTTGCCAATTCTTTGGCAAGGCTCACCAACCCCTCTACTTGGGGCTGCATGGAAAGAGGCAACATAATCTATTAACCAAGATTCAACTTTATCCAGAGCATCCTATGCAACAACACCTGCAACATTTGCTTCTTCATGCTGATCTGGTACCAACCAACAATCTTTATTTACCTGCTCTTTCTTTCCATAACACCGTAAGTGACCATTCGTGCTATTCAGTTCCTCCATTCTTAGCTTACTTTCTTCTGCCATTGCTATACTCCCACTCAATCAAAAACCCCTGAGAGTGACCTATAACCAAACACAAAACCTGCTCCCTGCAACCTTAGCTCTGATACCACTTGTTGGGAAATATAGAAGCACAATTGATTACCAAATACAAGCAACTTAACATGCAGAATTAAACCAAAATCACAAGTAACTAGAATTCAAAAACAACACAAAATATGAGAGACAATACCCAATTGTATTAATACTCATCCAGAAAAGAATACAATAAAGAAGATGCCACTTCTTCTCCACACCTCTCAGAGGCTTCCCACACCTCAAGTGTACAGTACTTCTTTCCTCAAAGCTCTCTCTCTTACGATCCCAACACACAACTCAAATACAAAGTTGGTGTTCACCTCCAACCAGTCAGTATCCACTACTGCCAGTGCTCTAGTGCTCCACGCACTCCACAAGTACTCCATGCACTCTAACTGAGTACACACTATACTCCAAGTAGATCTTGCCTGATCCTGCTCCCTATTGTGTTGCTGTCCTCCTTGATCTTACACACCTAAAAATTAATTTGGTTTTGTACACCTACAAACCTAGATCCCACACCCACATACACCTATAGATTAATGATCTTACTTACCATGTAGATCTCCTAACGTAGCCATGCACACTTTCTGACCAAGATCATACATACATGAAGAACCCTTCTGATTCTCCAAACCAGCACCCACACTTGGCACTGTTGTGGAATTAGGAGGAACACCCTTGCTCACTTCACACATAGAAGGAGCTAACTTTGCTCAACTCAAACTAGAACACCTTACAATATAGCCTATGAGTCTCTTAAATAGATCTCATGCAAACAATAATTAGACACCTAATTACAATAATTAGATCCACAGCTCAAGACTAAAATTAGCCTTCTTCATGCAAACACCCAGTTCATTAACAAACTGTCTGTAAAACTCATAGTTTGAACTACACAGGTGACCGACGTCGGTCCCTATCTACTTGGATGTGATCGACGTCGACTGACTTCTGACCGTCGTCGGTTGCTTCCTGTCTGTACCCTGTCGACGTTGGTTGGCCTGACCGACACCGGTGACTGTGACAACAGCATCCTCCTCCATGTCTGCATCCATGTGAAACTTTTAGCTCCATAACCTAACATTATTTAAAGGTTTAGGCCAAGTTAATCATTTTTTGAGTACCAATCATTGAGTGCAAGGTGTCTTGAGAAGCCTAGTCATATCAAGCTTAATCATATTATGAGCATGTGCATGATGAGCATGAAGAGGTATGTAAATAAGTATGACATTATTTCAAAATAATTTAATGCATTTTATAAATGTTTATAATCATCAAATAGTGTTTCATGGTCAATTTTCAAGATCCAAATGCTTGAGAAGACTAGTCATGACACTAGTCATTGCATGAAGAGACCTTGTGAGAAGGTATGATCCTAGTGGATTGGTGATATGGATGCATAGATGAATAAGAGTATGTATGAGGTTGTTTTATAATTCATATGAGGAATTTTATCACTCATGATAATCTCAGAGTGAGCCTACAAGGGTAGGACCTATAGACCTAGTATGCAACTAGACCACCTCTAAACCCTGCCTAACATAATGAGGTGTCATGAGGTGTTTTCAAGGCCTATAAAGGATGTAAATTAGTGTTTGATCATGAGATAGGTTTATTTAGTTTTATATTAGTTTTTTTATAGCTTTGATAGTGTTTATAAGGTCATTTTCAAGTTCTAATGTGACTTGTATGAGAAGGTCTAGAGAATAAAAAGAGAGAGTATGGCCAGATGGGGTATCAGGATCAATTTCTAAAGAAAGTGTGAGTATGTGAGAATTTAAATAAGTGTGTCATGTTTTTCCAAGTATTTTTACCAAGTTTTGTCAAATTTTTAAGGTTGAGGCAAGAAAAAGTGTATTGAGGTCTCTCATGTGCACAGAATGAAGGGTTCTCAACTCGAGAAAAACTTTCAAGTATTCATTAGAATTTGTAACCTTTTAATGATAACATAAGATATTAATGGTATATTGGGAAGGTTACTAGCTCAAATTTCTAATAATTGGTTTCTGTAATGAGGGTTTAAGCTTTATGAATGATTGTTAAGACTGGAAGATGGTTTAAACCCTCAAAGAACCCTAATAATGAACCGATATGAAATAATTTGTTCTAAAGTGAATATAATGTATTGGTATGTATATTTAAGTGATTTGGGATTGTATTGAACTCTCACAGGCATCTCTAGGTGTGATTCGTTTATCAGGCGAGTAAGTGGACTTATAGGAAAGGCCTTATTTCTCAAAGATTTGTTATAGCTTTCAGAGTTGACCAAGTCAAAGTTATTAAATAGATGAAGGACAAAGCTTGATACTTTTATTTTATTTCCATTGTGTTTTATAATTATGTTTTATCCTTCATGTGTGCTAAACTAGTCATACAATTTGACCAGTCACTAACAGGCCTAATGATGAAAACAATGAGAAACCCAGGCATGAGTGAGAAGGTGATTAAGAATGTGTGATAATGGATTAGGGATGAATCCAAATGCATGGATACATTTTTAAATACATATAATACATGTTTATGTTATATATAAATTTTTGAGGTAAGTGGATATAATGAAAATGTTGCTCATAAGTTGACCTATCTGGTTCAGATGAGATAGTGAGATACAAGGTTGTTACATTGGTCTGCAAGACCAATATTTATAATTGACAATGTTATATTTATATTTGAGAATTTTATTATGATCTCATAAGATCATCCAAATTCATTTTAAGTCTCTCAAATTGATCATATAGGTGTTGAAGGTCATTTCCACCATGACTGTGTTTTAAGGCAAACTAATAGTTCTGGGTTAGCAAGTTGCAATAATGAGTTTTAGGATCTATGCTTTAAGTTAAAGCATATAATGTACATGGTTTTTATACTTGAGACTTTTATTTCCTATCTATGATTTTAAAAATCTTTAAATTTAGTATAATAGGTTGAAATATTGAAGCCAAAATGGCTTGTCTAACTAAGTGAGGTGAGAGAGAGAGAAGATCAAAAAATTGGTCTACAAGACCAATAGTTGCCATTAGATATTATGATATTTTATTGGAGTTTGTTAAAATGATGTTATAGGATAATATTAACTCATTATAAATCCTTGAATGTGTTCCTTCAAGTGTCATAATTTCAAGTTTGCCTGACTATGTTTTGAGGCTAGTTGGCATTTCTATGTGAGTTATCCACATAGAAGAGTTTGATTTCTTTTGTCTTGAGATGTAAAGTATAAATCATATGGTGATGAACCAAAGGTCATTTATTATTTAGTTGTTCAAGATATACTTTATGAGTATACACAAGCCTAATTATGAACAATGTTAATGGTGGGCTTCAAGTGGTGGTTGAAGCTAAAAAAGTGTTATGAATCCTAGATGAGCTTATAATGGGTCTATTGTTTTTTAATATTGTGTGTTAATTATATTTAAGGTGCTTGAATGTGTTCCAAAAAAGGCAAAGTGTTACATGTCCTAAGTAGACCTAATGGGATTAGGTCTCCATGAGACCTAAAAATGAGATAAGGCCTAATTGAGGTAGGTCAGACCTAAAACGACTCAAATAAAATTTTATTCATGTTTATAATATGTCCTAATGTATATTCTATGGTTGACCCAATAAGGTAAGGATTCTTAGATGACCAAGAAGGATAAACAAAAGACTTGTATAAATACAAGGAAGTTTTAGGCCTATTGAGTGAGGAGTGTGGAAGCAAAAAATATAATACTTTGGTAAGCAGAAAAAGGTCTTGTAGAACATATAAGAAGTATAGAGATAATGTAATGAATATTTTATATAGGTTATGTGTATAAAAACCATGGTCACATGATCTAATCAAGTCAAGATGAGGGCTAATTGAGTGAAGAAGGCTAAAGATCAGTTTGGGAGGGATAAAAGTGTGTGAAGAGTTAAAAAGGAGGTCATCATCAGTTGGTTTATCAATAAGGTGATATAAAGGTGATAAAATAAATAATTGGTTGAGTTGGTACTGAGTCATCTAGGGGGTTGGTGCCTCTTTGCAAGTTGGTGCTTGATAAATCCTAGCTAGGTTGGTGCTTAGCTAGTTGGGGTTGGTACTCCATGTGAAGTGGGTGCTTCACTAAATTTGGTGTTTGTCTTATAGGACTATAATTCATTTGTATATATTAGTGGGTTTTATTCTCCTTGAGGGTTTCCCACATATATAATGTGTTCTTGTACTTCTTGCTTATGTGGATAGGTGTTTATGCTTGCAAAATCCATATGCTTGTTTGAATATTTTATGTTTGCTTAAGTGTGAGTGTTAAAAACATTTTCAAGACTGATTCACCCCCCCCCTTCAATCATTTTTATTCCAACTATATAATATTAGTTAAAAATTACCTCTATATTTGAAATCATTAGTTGAGTAAAAACAACATATTCACAAGTACATGGACCACAATCTATTTGTGAAAATGATGATATCGTCTCTTCTTACTACTAAAAAATTACATGTATATTTTTTTAAATTAATTATTACTTTTTAAATATAAATATATCTAAAATGTTAACATGTTAAATATATAATATACCTACACAGGTGAATTTGAGGTCTCCACACCAAATGCATTTGCCAAAAAATCATCAAACACAACCATAACATATGTCCCCACCTTGCAACCCCCCTGAAAACACCACCATCCTCATCTGAAGGTCTAATACATATAACACCACAAGATATACAATGGTGTAGTCAGAGATCAGTGCTAGATGGAGCATCCTCACGTCTAACTCTCTAACATTAGAGTCATAAAGCTTACTCATATGCTTAATGAGGGTATCAGTGAGTGCATTAAGTGCATGCAAAGTGTCAATCTAAAGAACCTCCTTCACTACAAAAGAGTTTCTCTTAGGCTGACGTGGATTTTGGAGAGGGGAACTTGTAGGCTAATTAGTCACATGATGTGCACCTATTCTATCCTAAGTAGGGCCTTTTCCTTAGCCCTAAAACTCTTAGTAGTTAAAATAATTAGGAATCTCATTGAAGATAATCTCACAATGGATTTTCCTCAAAAAAATACAAAGGAACCTCATGGTTGTTACAAGGTAGGTAATCAATGACCATCCACCATTGGTGCCAAAATTTGTCTCTTATCAATTTATGTTGGCATCAATGGATTGGGAACCATTTACATGATAATTGAGGCGATGCATTGGCTGATTGATCAATGAATAATGTACAAATTTGGTCTTCTATTATTTGCTTATCCCCTACACCATGCCTTGATAAATTTTTAGCATAATAAAACCTATATCTCTCTCAATAAGATGTCCATCTATCAATTTGACTAATTATCGATTCAACTTGGCCTAATAAGACCTCTAATGTATTTTCTAATGAAGTATGGTGGGTGTTGGTCAAATAGGGTCCCTCATTCTCTTAATTATCTCTTCAATCTATATTTTATTTTCTACTATATGTGTGGCTAAATCTTCCTGACTCCTTGGGGGGTCTTTGGCAATTGGAGGAGGGCTAAGAGGGTTAGGAGGGCTAGAAGGGATAAGAAGGATAAGAGGGTTTTGTCTTACACTCGAATGAGTTGCAAACTGAAAAAATGGTTTTAACAAAAAAATAATGCAAAGTCAAACTTACTAATTTTTTTGTTAATTAGGATGAATTTAGTTTAATTACCTAACTTTTGCCATAACATTGTTGATTTGTTGACTTAATTGGCAAACTCAAGAAAATGTGGTGTGTAGCATAAGTTGTCTCCTCGTAGCAATGTAATGTGAGCATGGTCAGAGTTTTGAATGTGAAATACTATGAGAAAATGCAAAATGAAATGATATTATTTAGATATTTTTATTTTTTATATAATGTCAAAATATTGAGTGCGTACTTGTAAGTATTAAAAACATGTATGTGTTCTAGGCTTGGTGTTTACCAAGCCTAAAAAATATAATGCAATGTCAAAATTTTGTGTGCATACTTTTAAGTGTTAAAAATGTGTACATGTTCTAGGTTTGGTGTTTAGATATATTTATTTTTATACAATGTCAAAATATTGTGTGTATACTTTTAAGTGTTAAAAACATGTACATGCTCTAGGCTTGGTGTTTACCAAGCCTAAAAAACATAATGCATACATGTTATTGAAATAAAGCGTACATATTTATGATGAATTCATAAAAATGTCCACAAATTAGCCCCCCAACTTTCTACACTTACTCTATAGTTAATTATAAATTTATAATATTATATACATAAAATGTTATCTCAGAGTGTCCCTAAGGGTTAAGTTGAGTAGATGGGATAAATGACTTAGGTCACCCAGGTCTCAGGTTTAATCCTTGATTTACCCATTGTGTGTACAGTGGGGCCTTTGCACATCACCTACACTCTAAAGTGGCCATGGGGACACCTTGAGGTAGAGGTCAAACTTCTCCATCTATTCCATATAGATCACAGTAGGGCGATTCAATTATAGATCATTCAATGGATATTACAGACCCAGGCTCACCTCTATTAATCTTTAGATTTAGATTAAATGTATTCAGCCAATGAGATGTGGGTGAGTTGGTTAAGTCACTTGGTTTTTTCAAGCCCCACCGAGGTTCAAATCTCTAGAAATGCATATGAAACTGGTTGTAGCAATTGATTATTTTTTAGTGTTGTTAATGGCTATTGAATATTCTCAAAGTATGCATGTGGTATTACATAGGGATTTAGGCCCTTGATTATGTCTCAATCTAGTTCAAGATCTTATCAAAAGCCATTATCAAGCAAAAAAAAGTATCTCAGAATAAACTTAAAACATAATTAATTATTTTCTATCAAGTAATCGACTAATTTTAAAGTAACCCTTATGAACTAATTATTAAATAATTAATTATAATTATATATAAATTAATTAGATTATTATTATTTGTATATTTAAATTTATTATTTTTCATACAAAATTATTCATGTATGTTTAAGTCATCTCAATATGACACATATGTATGTTACAACATTTATTAGTAAAGTGAATAATGAAGAATACAATTTTTTAAAGGGGGGCTTCTCATTCTTTATAATATTTTGTAATTGGGTTAAGTATGAATTGTGGAAACTTATCATACTTGCATTTAATTTATTGATTAAGTATTTATGGCTTTCACAATCTATATTATGAGAAAATAGTTTTTCTAAAAAAATGAGTATTTTTTTATGATCAATATTTCAGATCACATTTTATTATTCGTCCTTAGAAAAAATATATGGTTTTTTAATGATAAATCACATGACATGATTCAAAACATCAACCATCAAAAAGTTATTTAATCATTCGTACACACACACATATATATATTTGAATAGTGAATAACTTATAATGATTATTTTGAAACTTATAAATTATTTAATTATTTTTTAACTTATTTGATATGTATATTGTGTACATGAAAATAGATCGCATGTGGAAAATGAGCCAATAGTTAAAATAAGTATGATAAATGATATAATACATAATTATATGATATCTAATAGTCGTCATAATACATCACTACTACATGCTCATAAAATATCTACTAATTATCTAACTTTTATTATAAAACAATGAATCATATAATAACATATAAGATTTACAATTACTTTTAATACATTGTAAATATTGAATCAATTATTTTTATATTTCAATTTTTTTATTTTCTAATAAAAAAGCGGGTAAAAATCTTTATTCACCAAGAAAAAATAGAGTGCAACCAGCAAAATACAGAACAACCAGCAAAGCCAGCACACAACCAATCAAATAGGCGTCACTCACCGCCCATCATTCACAATTCCCATCAACATCATTTCTGAGAAACCGACCCAAATTCTGGCGCGCCTCAATGGGCAGAGCCGCCCACTCATTCACTTGCAAAACGTCCCCTCCGTCTGAACCGTATTTGGCCAAATAATCAGCAGGTGCGTTCCACTCTCTGGGAATATGCACCCAAACCAATGCCTCCATAAGATCACTCACTTGCAATATCTGCTGGACAATCAAGGACAGTTGCCAGCTCACGTCGTTCATTTTCTATTCCTGAAGCATGTTAATCAAAATTTGCGACTCGGCCTCACAATGAACCTTGCGCCATCCAAGCTCATAGGCTCTTTTCAGAGCATACAAAACTGCCAATCCCTCCATTCTATTCACCATATGTTCCCCCTGGTAGGACGAAAAAAGGAAGACCAAGGCTCCATAAGAGTCTCTGCCAACCCCTTCAATCCCCGCCGGGCCAGGATTGCCGCGAGATGAACCATCCGTGTTAATTTTTAAAAAGCCTTCAGGAAGTGGCATCCATCTCCCTTGCCTTTGGATCTTTGGCTTCCCCCCACTTCTGTGCCTCACCCAGGCATAGTCCACAGAACCATACTGTATACCCAGTCTCACAGCCAGCCCAGCATCAGCTTGTGTCAGTGGCAGAGCAATTTCACTCTTAGTCGAGATAGTCT
Organism: Torreya grandis; assembly: GCA_037957365.1. Classification (NCBI taxonomy): domain Eukaryota; kingdom Viridiplantae; phylum Streptophyta; class Pinopsida; order Cupressales; family Taxaceae; genus Torreya; species Torreya grandis. The sequence goes on along the minus strand of JARHVA010000852.1, from coordinate 617,391 downwards.
CCTGGAGCATGCCTATAATCCTGCACCAGACCTGTTGGAGTGCCAAATTTTCCTCTCTAAATATTCTCTGATTTCTCTCAAGCCAGACCTGCCATAAAAGGAAGACTGGCCCGGTGTACCACGCCTCCTGCAAAAATTGAGCACTGGATGGCAGTCTATCCAGTCTTGACCAAAACTCAGCTAAAGAGGAGGCATGTAAGCAGCCACATCCCCAAGCATCCCACCAAGCATGCCATAGCTAACTGGTAAAGGAACACCTAAAAAATAAGTGCGACGACTCTTCCTCCGCCTCCAAACACAGGATGCAACGTGAAGGTCCAGCAATTCCCCTCCGCTTTATATTCTCCCAAGTCAAGCACCGGTTTCAAGCAAGCGTCCAAGAGAAACAGTTACATTTTGACCAAGAAAAATGGCTCCATACTCTCTTCCACCAAGTAACTTCCCCACCATCATCCCTCTACTAAACATCCAGCTCCTGATATCTGGAAGAAACTGTGTATTTCCCCTTGGGATGGGGCGCCCAAGCCAGCGTGTCACTCCCCCTGAGGGTGCAGCAGTTGCACCCCTCCAAATCCTCTTTAGCTCCATGCAATCAGCTTCCATGCCATTAATAGGCCACTCCCCAGGAGCCACCCATCTTGCCTCCATCAACTGGCCATTGTGAAAAAGTAATTTGTAATCACTCACACTGTTCCATCTAGCTTCCCCAAAATTTTGCGCTAGATCACTCAAGTGTGGATATTGAGTAATCAGCGATGGAAATCCATCCCAAGAATCCATCCAAAACTGTGCCTCCCTACCATCTCTACATATCCAAAAAAGACCCTTTTTAATCAAGGCCGCTCCCTTCTTTAGAGTTGTCCAAATCACCGAACCGACTCCAAACAGGCTGTACCTGGGAATATCCTTCACTGGGACCCTGACAAAGTACTTATGATAGAGGATTCTAGCCCACACATGATCCTGCTCAACACACCATCTCCAATAAAGTTTTGTAGCCAAGGCCATACCTGTCAAAATAGACTATCGAAGACCCAACCCCCCAAAATGTTTCGGGCTGCACACAACGTCCCATCTAACCAGGCTCCATTTTGACAGAGTCAAATTACCAGCCCAAAGAAACTGGTGAGCCATACCATCCAACTCCTTGACAAAGCAAACCGGTGCCACCTGAAGCATGCATTTGTAAATAGGCAATGCTTGCACCACAGACTGAATCAATTGAACCTGGCCAGCGAAGGACAGCCACCTGTTAGTCCAATGGTTCACCTTGGCTCTGAATTTATCAATGATCCCCTTCCAAGTTTCTCTCGCTTACCTCCCAGTAGAGATTGGAATCCCAAGATAGAGCACCAGAAGGCTGCCAATCTTGAACCGAAGAGTGTCTGCCACCCTTCACTGAATTGCCTATGGCGTATTAAAAAAGAATATGGAGGACTTATCCTCGTTGACAATCTGTCTCATGGCAGCCAGGTAATCATCTAACCCCTTATGAAAACTGGTAGCCTCCCTCAAAGTGACCATGCCCATCAACACCACATCATCAACAAACTATAAATGGGAGAGGACCGGTAATTCCCCCCCCACCTCCATCCCTGGATAGCACCCTCCGAGGTATTCTTTCTAATCAGCCGGCCAAGACCTTCTGCTAGAATCAGGAATAAGTAAGGAGACATAGGGTCTCCCTGCCTTAGTCCTCTCATCGCCCCAAAGAGGTGGGAGTGCTCCCCATTCACCAAGACCAAAAAAGAGGTCAAGCTAACATAGCTCATTACCCACATAATTCATTCCTTTGCAAACCCATAGGCAGCTAGCATCTTCCTCAGAAAGGACCATCGAACCCTGTCATAAGCCTTGGACATGTCCAGTTTCATAAACATAGCTTTCTCGCGTGACTTTGACATAGAGTGAATGGCTTCCATTGCAACCACAATTCCATCCAGAATTTGGTGCCCCTCCACAAAGCCACTTTGCTCTTCTGAGATCAGAACACTCAGCCACTTTTTCAATCTTTCAGCAATCAATTTTGATATGATTTTATAAACCACATTGCAAAGTGCAATAGGCCGAAACTGATTTAGGCGGTCAGCCCCTTCCCTCTTGGGAATAAGAGCCAAGAATGTAGAGTTCATTGCTCTAAGCATTTGTCTATTATTCTGGGATTCTTGGACAACAGCTAGTAAATCCCTTTTGACAATTTCCCAATACTCCTGGAAGAATTCAATAGGAAAACCATTCGGGCCCGACGCTTTACCCTTTTTCATGCCGAAGACAACCTGCTGGAGTTCCTCCATGTTGATAGGATGCATCAGCTGCTCATTCATATCCTGAGAGACAATACTGGGGATGCAGGAAAGTATCTGCTCCTCAACATCCTCTTCGCTTCTTCCTTCCTTAGTAAATAAAGCCGTGAAATACTGGGCCGCTTCATTGCACATCTCTCTGGTAGAGGAGATCCTTTCTCCATTGTCCAAAACCAACGTTGGGATCATATTGCCGTGTTGTCTAGCTTTCACTGTATTAAAGAAAAAAGCTGTGTTCCGATCCCCTTCCTGCAACCAATCCACTCTGGCTTTCTGTTTCCAAAAAATCTCCTCTCGAAGCTCCCATTCCTCCACCTTTCGAACAGCCTTGGTTTCTTCCTGCATCAATAGCTCAGTAAGCCCCTCCTCTCTAATCATTCTAGTGATGTTGTCCATCTCTTCCAGCACCTCTTTCTTCTCCTAAAAAATATTGCCGAAGTGCTGCTAGTTCCATCTCTTAAGCTAATATTTCACAAATTGAAGGAGCTTAACCATAACGTACATTGCCGTGCCAACCACCGGCCTTCCAATTCTCCACCAATTAGCTACCCTATCAAACAGCCCCGGGTCCCTGAGCCACATAAGTTGAAACTTGGATGAAGGTCACCTATGGTTCTCTTTGGAAGAAATGCTCATCTTGATTGGCCAGTGATCTGAGCCTTTCCAATCCAGAATCTCAAACTTCAAGGACCATTGACCGCTCATCCAATAACACGAGGTCAAGAACCTATCTATGCGCTCAGCAATGCAACTTTCCCCCAATCTCCTGTTATTCCACGTGAAACTACCATTCCCTAGCTTAATATCCACCAGGTTGAGTTTCGTGGTCTTATCCCGAAGTAAGAGGGACGAAGGCTCCAACCTTGCTGTACCTCCCCTTTTTTTTGAGAGATCCATGATGGCATTAAAGTCCCCTGCCAAAATCCATGGCACATAGGGAAAGTCCTTGCGAACCATCTGTATATTATTCCAAACAATAAGCTTACCCGGGTAATCAGTGGGGGCATAGATGTTTGTGAAAAGAACATATTCCCTCGATTCCACACAAAGTGAAACCATAGAAAGAGACTATCTGAAGGCAATCCATGATACTGGTAGGATCTTGTGGGGATTCCACATACATGCCACACCCCCAGCCAATCCCTGTGCTCTTATGCATTGACACAAACATTGTCTCCACATCTTGGGTGCAATTCCCAGCATAACTTCTATCGAGACCTTAGTTTCCTACGGAAAGAGAACATCTGGATTATGACACTTGACCAAATCTCGAATAGCTTTTTGTCTGGGGCCGCTGTTCAAGCCCCTCAGATTCCACGAGAGCATAATCATTTTGCTGGAGACATGAAGTGGGAATCAATGGTCTTCACCGACCCTGACTCAACTAAATTCTCCCCAATTACCTTAATTCTTTCTATATCCTTCCCTCGACTGGGTTTGGCACTTTTTTCGGCTGTCCCCTTCTTCCCTTCCCTCTGCTGAATTCCCAGGTGCAGATGGGCCTTGCCTTTCTTCTCCGCCTCTCCCACCCCGGCCTGCGTTGGGGGATCCACCTCTTCTACTACTTGTCCCAAATTAGCATATGTTGCTAAGGTCATCTGCTCCCCCAATTACCCATCCAGAATCATAGGTAGAGTAGCTTCTGCTATCATCAGGGCATGGTCCATGGGTGTAGCGCCAGTCGCCTCAGCCTCTCCCCCCACCGGCTCTTCACTAATTAATCCTAGAAAGATCTCCTGATGTCCTAGTGTATCAAGAATCTCAAATTTATTAATTGAATCTTCTGCCTATCGCTCCATCTAAGATCTCTTATGTCCTCTATTCTTGCGTTTAGCCTTCACTTGTACAAAACCCTCTGAATCCTTGCTTCCTTCCGTTCCAGTCTTTTTCCCTTTATCTACCCCTGTGGTTTGATTAAGAGGAGGGCGTGAAGGTTGTTGATCACTCATTTTTGCCTTAGGACACCCACGTACCAGGTGTCCATACTCATGACACAATCTGCATCTAAAAGGGAGCGTCTCATAATCAAGCTGCTGAACCCATGAATATTCCCCTGCACTCATCTCAAATGCATCCAGTATAGGCTTACTTAAATCGATTTCTACACAAATCTTGGTGAATGTCATGAATTTCTTTCCTAGAGTCTGAGAAGAAGACCCAACAGGTTTTCCTAACATAAAAGCAATCAGCTGTAACACATCCTCCCTGCAACATTCAATAGGCATTCTGGGAAGCCTTACCCACACCGGTACTCTATTCGGTAGCTCCTCGATCGGGTTGAATCCAGCATGCCACAGTTTAACAAACAATCCTACCTGATTATAAAAGTAGGGACCTCCTTCGAACACCCTATTTCTATCATTTACACAGACAAAAGTGATCATGAAGAAATTGTTTGCAAGCAACGAGATTTCCATCTCCCCCTCTGCCTCCCAAATTCGTTGCACCCAGCTCTCTAAGAAGGGTAAGGAGACTCTCAATCCCAAAAATTTGTAGTAAAGTGAATGCTTGGAGTAGTACTCCACATCCTCAGCTATCATTTCATAAGGAATAACAAGTTTTGGTCTCTCAGAGCAGCGCTCCAAGCATCCATTCACCTTTGTCAATTTTGAGCTTTCAGCAAAATTTTTATCAGACATACCTGCTATATGCACAGAGTCAGCAACTCCTTTCAACCTGGGTTCCAACCTGGAGCCATTTCCCTGAGCATTCTTCCCTAAGGCCTCCTTGAAGCTCCTATCCATTTTAGCTAACATCAACCCTTCCTCTCTACCCGTCACTTCCTTTGCCCCTTGCTCCTTACACTGTGCTCCCTCTGTCCACCTGTTAACCATAACATCCCCTAAGTTTTCCTAAGCGTAGTCCTAAAGAAAAAGTAGAAACAGGCCAAGGCTTGGTAGCCCTAGCCTGGCCGCGCACTCTTGGTTTCACCCACGCGCTCCATCCTCCTCTCATCCTCCTTCAATTTTTTTATTTTAAATCAATTCAAAAATATAAATTATTTTCCTACTAATCATATTAAAAAAATAATTAAACTTGTAAATAAATAATATGTGTACACCAAATAATGCCCCTAGAATATATATTTTGGGAAATACAAATTAAAAATGTATAACTATTGACATCTTTCCCTAATGTCTAGATTTACAAAGTTGTTTAAAGAGTTACATACCAATCATTGAGAGCCTCATTTTCAGAACAAAATGTTTTCCGACTACCAGATTGGGGGACCAACCAAAAGTGCTATGTTCAAGTTGGAAAGCAAACAAATGTACAGACTTCCACATTTTATATAATCATTGAGAGCCTCATTATAATAGGTTGAAACATTGAATCCAAAATGGCTTGTCTGACTGAGTGAGGTCTGAGAGAGAGAAGGTCAAAAAATTGGTCTGCAAGACCAATAGTTTCCATTAGATATTATGATATATTGTTGGAGTTTGTTATAAGGATGTTCTAGGATAATATTAATTCATTATAAATCCTTGAATGTGTTCCTTCAGGTGTCATAATTTCAAGTTTGCATGACTATGTTTTGAGGCTAATTGGCAGTTCTGCATGAGTTATCCACAAAGAAGAGTTTGAGTCCTTTTGTCCTAAGTTGTAAAGTCTAAAGCATATGGTGATGACCCTGAGGTCATGTAGATTATGTATATGTGTATTTTTTTCATGGTTATTTGGAAAAATTGTGTTTATGATTCAGTTTTTCAAGATAGACTTTATGAGTATACACAAACCTAATTATGAACAATGCTAATGGTGGGCTTCAAGTGGTGGTTGAAGCTAAAAAGTGTTATGAGTCCTATATGAGATTATAAGGGGTATATTTGATTGGAATATGATGTGTTACTTCTATTTAAGGTGCTTAAATGTGTTCCAAGAAAGGCAAAAGGTAACATGTCCTAAGTAGACCTAATGGGATTAGGTCTCCATGAGACCTAAAAATGAGATAAGGCCTAATTGAGGTAGGTCAGACCTAAAAGGACTCAAATAACATTTTATTAATGTTTATAATATGTACTAATATCTATTCCATGGTCAACCCAGTAAGGTAAGGATGCTTATGTGACCAAGAAGGATAAACAAGAGACTTATATAAATACAAGGAAGTTTTAGGCCTATTGAGTGAGTAGTGTGGAAGCAAAAAATATAATACTTTGGTAAGCATAAAAAGGCCTTGTAGACCATGAAATAAGTATAGATATAATTTAATAAATATTTTATAGAGGTTATGTGTATAAAAACCATGGTCATATGATCTAATCAAGTCAAGATGAGGGCTAATTGAGTGAAGAATGTTAAAGACCAGTTTGAGAGGGATAGAAGTGTGTGAAGAGTTAAAAAGGTGGTCATCATCAATTGGTTGATTAACAAGGTGATATAAAGGTGATCAAATAAATAAGGTGGTTGAGTTGGTGTTGAGTCATCTAGGGGGTTGGTGCCTCTTTTCAAGTTGGTGCTTGCTAAATCCTAACTGGGTTGGTGCTTAGCTCATTGGGATTGGTACTCCATGTGAAGTGGGTGCTTCACTAAATTTGATGTTTGTCTTATAGGACTATAGTACATTTGTAGATATCAATGGATTTTTTTCTCCTTGCGGGTTTCCCATTTATATAATGTGTTCTTGTACTTCATGCTTATGTGGATAGGTGTTTATGCTTGCAAAATCCATATGAGGTTTGAATATTTTATGATTGCTTAAGTGTGAGTGTTAAAAATGTTTTGAATACTGATTCACCCCCCTCAATCATTTTGCTTCCAACTGTATAATATTAATTAAAAATTACTTCTATATATGTAAACTCTAATTGAGTAAAAACAACATATTCACGAGTAGATGGACCACAATCTATTTATGAAAATGACAAGATCATCTCCTCCTACTACTAAAAAATTACATGTATATTTTTTAATTTTACATGTAAATTAATTATTACCTTTTAAATACAAATATATCTAAAATTTTAGCATGTCAAATATATAATATACCTACACATGTGAATTTGAGGTCTCCACACCAAATACATATGCCAAAAAATCATCAATCATAACCATAACATATGTCCCCACCCTACACCCCCCTGAAACACCACCATCCTCGTCTGAAGGTCTAATACATATAACACCACAAGATATACAATGGTGTGGTCAGACATTAGTGCTTGTTGGAGAATCCTCATGTCCAACTCTCTAACATTATTGTTAGAAAGCTTACTTATATGTATAATGAGGGTATTAGTAGGTGCATTAAGTGCATGCAAAGTGTCAATCTCAACAACGTCCTTCACTACATAAGGGTTTATCTTAGGTTAACATGGAGTTTGGAAAAGAGAACTTGTAGGCTAATTAGTTACATGATGTGCACCTATTCTATCCTAAGCAAGGCCTTTTCCTCATCCCTAAAACTCTTTGTAATCAAAATAATTAGGAATCTCATTGAGGATAAACTCGCAATGGAGTTTCCTCAAAAAATAACAAAGGAACATCATGGTTGTTACAAGGCAAGTAATCAAAGACCATCCACCATTGGTCCCAAAATTTGTCTCTTATCAACTTATTTTGGCATCGATGGATTGGGAACCATTTACATGATAATTGAGGGGATGCATTGGTTGATGGATCAATGAATAATGTACAAATTTGGTCTTTTATTATTTTATTATCCCCTACACCATGCCCTGACAAATTTTTAGCATAATAAAACCTATACCTCTCTCAATGAGATGTTCGTCTATCAATTTGACTCGTTATCAAGTCAACTTGGCCTAGTAAGGCCTCTAAGGTATTTTCTAAGGAAGTATGGTGGGTGTTGGTCAAACAGGGTCTCTCATTCTCTCAATTATCTCTTTAATCTATATTTCATTTTCCACTATATGTGCAGCTAAATCCTCCTGACTCCTTGGGGGATCTTTGGTAATTGGAGGAGGGATAGGAGGGTTTGGAGGGTTAGAAGGGATAAGATGGATAAGAGGGTTGTGTCTTATACTCGAATGAGATACAAACTGAAAAAATGGTTTTAATAAAAAAATAATACAAATTCAAAATAATTACTATTTTTTTTGTTTATTAATAGGAATTTAGTTTAATTGCCTCTCTTCTGCCATAACATTGTTGATTTGTTGACTTAATTGGCAAACTCAATCAAATGTGGTGTGTAGCGTAAGTTGTCTCCTCTTGACAATGTAATGTGAGCATGGTCAAAGTTTTGAATGCAAAATATTGTGAGAAAATGCAGAATGAAATGATATTATTTAGATATTTTTATTTTTTATACAATGTCAAAATATTGAGTGCGTACTTTTAAGTGTTTAGAGCTATTTATTTTTATATAATGTCAAAATATTGTGTGTGTACTTTTAAGTGTTAAAAACATGTACATATTCTAGGCTTGGTGTTTACCAAGCCTAAAAAATATAATGCATACATGTTATTAATATACGCGTACACATTTGTTATGAATTCATAAAAATGTCCACAAATTATCCCCCTAAATTTCTACACTTACTCTATAGTTAATTATAAATTTATAATATTATATACATAAAATGTTATCTCAAAGTGTCCCCAAGGGTTAACTTGAGTGGATGGGAGCAAGGACTTAGGTCACCCAGGTCTCAGGTTTAATCCTTGATTTACTCATGGTGTGTACAATGGGGCCTTTGCACATTACCTACACTCTAAAGTGGCCATGGGGACACCTTGAGGTAGGGGTCAAACTTATCCATGTATTTCACACAGATCACAACGGGGTGATTTAATTATGGATCATTCGATGGATATTACGGACCTAGGGCCACCTGTATTAAGTTTTAGATGTAGATTAAATGTATTCAGCCAATGAGATGTGGGTGAGTTGGTTAAGTCACTTGGTTGTTTCAAGCCCCACCGAGGTTTAAATCTCTGGAAATGCATATGAGATCGGTTGTAGCCATTGATTATATTTTTAGGGTCGTTAATGGCTGTTGGATATTCTTGAAGTATACATGTGGTGTTACATAGGGATTTAGGCCTCCGATTATGTCCCAGGCTAGTTCAAGATCTGATCAACAGCCATCACCAACCAAAATAAAAGTATCTCGAAATAAACTTAAAACATAATTAATTATTTTTTATCAAATAATCAACTAATTTTAAAGTAACCCTTACAAACTAATTATTAAATAATTAATTATAATTATATATAACTTAATTAGATTATTATTATTTGTATAATCAAAATTATTATTTTTTATACAAAATTATTCATGTATGTTTAAGTCATCTCAATATGACACATATGTACATTAAAGCATTTTATTAGTAAAGTGAATAATGAAGAATACAATTTTTTTAAGGGGGGCTTCTCATTCTTTATAATATTTTGTAATTGGGTTAAGTATGAATTGTGGAAATTTATCATACTTGCAATTAATTTATTGATTAAATATTTAAGGCTTTCACAATCTATATTATGAGAAAATAATTCTTCCAAAAAAATGAGTATTTTTTTATGATCAATATTTCAGATCACATTTTATTATTCATCCTTAGAAAAAAATATATGATTTTTTAATGATAAATCACATGGCATGATTCAAAACATCAACCGTCAAAAAGTTATTTAATCATTCGTACATACACACATATATTTGAATAGTGAACAACTTATAATGACTATTTTGAAACTAATAAATTATTTAATTATTTTTTAACTTATTCAATATGTATATTGTGAACATGAAAACAGATCGCATGTGGAAAATGAACCAATAGATAAAAGAAGTCTAATAAATAATATAGTACATAATTATATGGTATCTAATAGTTGTCATAATACATCACTACTACATGCTCACAAAATATTTACTAATTATCTAACTTTATTATAAAATAATGAATCATATAATAACATATAAGATTTACAAAATATACTATATATTTTTAATACATTATAAATATTGAATCAATTATTTTTATATTTCAAATTTTTTATTCTAAACCATTTCAAAAATATAAATTGTTTTCCTACTAATCACATTAAAAAATATTAAACTTTTAAATAAATAATATACGTACACCAAATAATGCCCCTAGAATATATATTTTGGGCAATATATCTTTCCCTAATATCTAGATTTACAAAGTTGTTTAAAGAGTTACATACCAATCATTCATAGCCTCATTTTGCACGTGCACATAGACATATAAGAGAACTCATCGAATCCTGCACGTGCAAAATGAAGACATATACGAGAAAACAAAATACTTGAATCTAAACACGGAATATAACGGAAACATTGACGTTAGTTCCAAAAATCAATAATTTGTCGTGATTTCATGATACCTCCATAGATTTTATTAAAAAATTCTAATAAACTTTTAAAAATATTTAAAATAAAATAATTATTTTCACAAGTTCACAATTTTATTCTTCCTTTTTAATTTTAAAATGTCACCCGTGCTTGAAATAATATACAAGTATGAGAAGATTTAAAATACATTTAATAATAATTTAACATTGGGTTTTTATAAATTTTCAAGGTTATGCGTTTCTTTAATAATGATGGCAATTTCGTAGAATGACAACACTTTTTTTCAATAGATTTAATGATTATTAATTTAGTGTGTTTCTTTTAGCTAATTAATGTTTATTAATTTACTTTACAAAGATTAATGATTGAGATATAATTTCAATCAAATCAATGATAGTTGTTATTATGGGATGGTTGTCAATATTTTATGTTTCATGTATTGATATAACGATAGACGATTAAGATTAATTATCTTGAATCAATGGTGATTATTGATGTTCTTATGATGTAGCCGTATGCCCCTTTTAGTACCATTACGATGATGCATGGCCCAAATTGCTCTTATAAAATCAATAGTAATTGTTACCTCGTACTAAAAACATTAGTCATTATGTTTAGTTAGAGATGAGTGCTACCATTCACACACATGGCCCACAGAATGTAGTAAATATGTAAGCGTAGGATTAATATCCTGTGTTCAAATTTTTACATAAATTTATATTAAATAAACCCCTAATTTTTAAAATTAAAATTTCTATCATGTTTTGAATTTCAAATCAAAGGCACATATGAAAATAAGCTAAACAATAATAAACCATAAGATATTTTTATAACTAGTGAATAAGCTTCTCGTCCTCGAAGCACCTTGTCTAGATCCTATGTGGTATGTGTGACCCAAGAAAATATGATATTTTTTGAAGTGTTTAGCAATAATTGTTGCAAGTGGTGAAAATGACATAAAATTGAAAAGATAAGTTTGTAAACACAAACTAGGACCATCCCCCTACCCAAGTACTACAAACATGCAACCGAATAATGCAAAGCAACCAAAATATATTAAATGAATACACATCCTCTCTCTAATACCGGTACTACATGCATATATCCTCTTCTCTGTAATGATGCTCTCCTGCAAGCATGAGAGAAATTTAATTGCATGATCTAACTCACTTAAGCATACAAATAGTTAAGAAGGTTAACATATCAAACATAGAGACAATATCAAAATACAAAATTACGTTAAAAACCCATGATAACAAATAATTTCAACACTACATTTTATTAAGTAAATAATTAGCTATCTAATAATTTTGTAGTCCATCACCACTCAACAAGATAATTATATAAGCCCACATAATCAAATCTATGCAATTTATCCATTTGGCATGCATGCCATTTATTACAACAAGAAAGTATAAACAGTCTAATTAGAAAAACTGGATGTGACATAATACCCTCTTCCTTAGGAAAGGCATCAACCCGATGACTACTAAAATGAAAATAAAACAAGTAAATGTAAAAAAGTCTTGAAGACTTCATCATAGTCTTCACATGTTGTAGTCTCCTCGAAGTATTGGTCCCATTAGACTTTACACTAGGAGACTTCCATGTTTTGTGAAGTCAGTTTATAAGCCCCAATAACCCATAAGGGTTCTACCAGAACCATTCCCAGATCCTAGACCTGCTAGTTTTCCAACTTGGATTGTTGATTTGATAATACATTAGAAGCATACTTTATGAAAATTAGGTCAACCCCTACTAGTTAACTCTCTATCAAAGTTAAATGTGGTAACAAAGCCTATATTTGTAACAAAGGGTAAAATAATATGTTTTTTCAACCAAAAAACCATACTTATTTCCTTATAAGCAAGAAAATGTTTGGATTATCATATCAAGACAATTCTATATCTTATATAGTTTTTAAGAAAAATAGACATACATACATGTTTATGAGGATGGGGCCCCATCAACATAAATAGTGTACACTTTGCTTCCCTCAAATTTGAAAATATAGCTTAACCCAACTATAGGAAAACTTATGGGAATATTCCTTACACCCATAAAATTATTTAAACCCTTTGAAATTTGTTACAACAAAGCTCCCAAAGTGTTTTCCCAACCCTTCCCAAAGTGCCTTAGCTACCCTTGCATCAAGTTTCATACCTGAATACATTAGCTAATCTTTGTGTGAAAAAATCCACAAGAGCTGAACTATCACATCCCTGTGAAGTGTAGTGTTGGATTATCCAATTAATGTAACATTAGTCCTGATGATATCTTGGATCTTGTCGTATCAAAACTTTGACAAGTTATGAATAAATCCTTCATGCAACAACTATCCTAATGACATATAGGCTTATGCCCTATCAAAATATTGTCAAGTTACATAAAAAATTAACATAATATTAATATTAAACATATACGTGCCCTAACATGTTGTTTGTGTTCCTCTATTTTCATAACTTTTTTGCTTACCTATAGTTTATACTAATCACTATTTTATCAATGTATCCTTTAAATGAAAATCCTTTAAGCATTTCCACAAACTTGCTAGATTTGTGTGTTCGAATTTGTCATGCTAACACTTCCAACACCATGCTAAAAAAATTGTGACTACCTTCCTAAATCCAAGTTAGAGTACACTCAATTAAGATATGATATTCCCTTCATCACTCCTAAGTGACATGAGTAAGGAGTATTTTCGCCATCCTCCAACACTCTGATTTCATAATTCACCAGTTTTTGTTGCCTGCGCCTTACCTTAGAGTCTAGGGTTGTCTCCCACCTTTGACTTGATAACCCTCATAGATATGATCCTGATTACCAATTTCTAGGGCATTCTTGACCTTATAAAAAAGATTCATTTGAATCTAGCTATATCAATATCCTTTGAAGACTAAATTTATTACTATTACTATGGCAAATATGAGTCCTATTTGAATGATGGATTTTTAAATTATACTTCCTTTGCCTTTAATGTCCTTTAAGATGAAAACATACTCAAGTGTTTAATCGTGAACTCAATTTTTTCCTATGAACATAAGCAGGCATTCATCTAATTTATTTAAATTTATGCAACCATTAAACATGTGGACTATGGCTTATATTAAAAATATTGATCTTACATGGCTTATAGGCCACTATATATCCAACTAACTCAATCACTACCAAGCCATCCCATGATGCATTCATGGTATTGATGTAATTGACATTTGAGTCAAGTGCACTTAACCCTTGTCCTAAGGTTAATATGGAGTCTTAAAACTCACTTTTCACTTTTTTACCGAAAACTTCTAGGTCTTCATCTATAGTGGAAGGATTCATTTTCTTGAAGAAGATGCCTTATACTCCCTATGTGTGTGATGAATCATCCAACAAGTAATTTATCAAAAAAAATTAATATCTAACAACGTCTTATTAAACTAGAAAGGCTTCCCATACATCACACACTTATATCATGTTATCATACTTTGCAAAAATCCCTTTAATTAGTTTATGTCCAATTTACAATTATCTAGTTGGTAGATGAAACAATGATGTCTGCCAGTAAAACCAAACCCAATTACAATTTTTTTAAAATCCTAAGAAGATAATTATTTTGAACCTTTGAATAAGTGAATCCCAAATTTTTAATCTTTTAAGGCATGAATTAACTCAACCAATTCCTTATATGATCCAATTTATAATTTTGCATACCAAGGGTTGATTCATAATTGTTCAACTATCTAGAATAGCTTGCTATAATAAAAACATTAAACTCCATGAAGGTTAAATCCTCCACAAATGTGTAATACACCATACATCATCCAAAATGTGTTTATGTAGATGTTAAATCTAGATTTTACATGATAAAATAGTCTTGCATACTTGATAACTATCACTAAAGGTTCTACCCCTTCAGTTCATGACTTTCCCACTTTCGAAAGGCTTATTGTCTCCATCCCAATATGCCTAAATGCTTATGTTATGGTTTGACAATGATATTTTTATTGCCAAGATCACCTGTAGCTCATAGTATGATTAAAGCCAGATATATATCCTTCAATATCAGTTACAGAGATTCAACATTTTTCTATTCTCTAGGATACTAGCATTTAGACTTGGACACTAGTGTCATGGATACAACGCTAGTGTATATACCGTAAAACAATTAAATTTTTAAATATTTTTATATGTATGGGTCAGCCTATTTGTCTTAAATGATCCTCCATGAGAATATTTTCAAAAGGTGTGATATAAATACAAAACAAATCCCAATCATTGATCATGTAGCGAAAATACCAAGAAAGCACCTATCAAGATCATTAAATCATTCACATAGTAAAGTTATACTGCCACTTTCTTCCTTATTACAATATCAATCATAAGAACAATATTTAGTATAGGTCTAAAACATTCAAATAATAACCCATGAAAAATATTTGTCAAGTTGCAAGCTATAACACTACATCCACTCGCATATAGCATATTACATCATTGTTCACACACAAACCCACATAAGGGGAGAACTACATCATTCTAAGGCCCTCTTTAGAGTATATGGCTATGTAGGTAATGCTATCTAATATATGGGTCTTTGGGATCAACTCAATTTAACTTGAGCCCACTAACCCTCATTTTAAAAGGTGGCTTGCCCTAGTTTGGAGACCAAGGGTTTTGATTTAAAAAAACTATCCAGAACCTATGCGCACAATCTGGAAAACAATATTCAAGGAAATAAATAACCCTAATAGGTGTAGGTGTAATTTATATAAAATTAAATGTTATTCATTGTGGACATAAGTGTTAATATTAGGACAAAAGCGTTGACATTGGTGTTTGTATTTCAATAGGAGTGTCTAGGCTTACAGAGAGCTAATTTCTAGAATTTGATGAATCATAGCTAAGCATCATCCTAATTATTTCCATTCCTGCACTTATTATATCTTCTTGCACATTAGTAAACAAGCTAAATATTGTATCTTCTTTGTGTTTAAGCATGAAAATTATTGTTTGGCATTGTAATTTCTATAATTAGTAAATTTTCATAATTCAACACTATACCAAAATATATTATGAATATGAGTTATATAATTGGCATGTTTTTAATATTATCTTTCTCCTTAGTTTATTATGCTATGATTTTACTTTAATTATTATTTCTAAAATGGGTTAAACATTTGGTAAACCCAGCCTCTAAGTCTTCTTATGCAAACCCTAGCTTGCCCTAGGGTTTTCAATATTCTAGGATTTAAGATTGTTGTGGTTATTCATATCTTGATTTTACAAATATATATGCAACCTAAGTGTAATGATAAACTAGATGTTGCATCCTTTGAACATATTGATCTTCATCTTATACCACCTAATATGTCTTGAACTAATACCCTTTAAAATTCTACAATAAATCAGAATGTCAATAATGATAATGAACGAAATACTAAAAAAAATCTCATAAAGGATAAATTTGATTATGAAAAAAATGAAGGACATGAGAATAATGAACTTAAGCAAGTTGAATATGAGAAAATTAAATCTATTTCATTTTTTTGAGAATGTATTCATAAAAACATTGAAGATATTCAAAAGATCCTAAATACTATACTGAAAGATAAAAAATTCAAAGATGTTAGTGAAAAACCATTGTTCTCTGTTGATAAAAATATTAGGGATACTAGATATGCCTATCACACATTCCTCCTAATATCTCTCTGCTTGTGCACACCATTAATTTATACATCTAGTGGGGGCATGAGATACGTTTTCAACCCATTGTTACCCAAAGCTCAAACAACTATTGCTACATCATTTGTGGGAACAATTGATTCTTCAACACAATTGCCATTTTCAATGCCTATGTCAACACAAGTGTTGGCATCCCCTTTGGTGACTTCTCAAACATCAAATCTTAATCCTAATGGGTCTATTGTGAAAACCCTTCTACAAGTTATTAAAGCTTTGGAAGCTAAGGTTACCAACATTGAGTAAAATTCATTGAAATAAACTCATGCAATTGATTCAAAGGATGTATTACATAATCCTATTTCACCTGAGATATTTTTTCACCCTTTTCCAACTAGTTTTGTATCACCAAAGTTCATAATTTATGATGAAAAGGGTAATCCTGAAGAACACCTATGATATTTCTATGCAACATACCTTGATTATGCTTCCAATGATAAATTTTTGACAAAATTATTTCCAAAAATCCTAAAGGACTATGATTTGATATGGTTCTATGATATACCATTATAGTTAGTAAGAGCATTCAAGCCTATAACCTATGATAAGAAAGAAACAAAAGTTTACCAAAAAAAATTCACTTGCATATGGGACTCATACATATAACTTCCTTTTTAAAAATAAAATAAAATAATAAGTAACATATTTTTCTTCAAATAAGATTACAAAAATAAAAAATAAATATATAAACAATAAAAATATAATCTTATAAAGATTATAATTGAAAATGAGGCACAAAAGCAACATATTCAAATAAATTAGGAATGCATAGAGACAACAAATTCAACAAATAAGTATTTATGCATTAAAGTTGTGAAAGATTGAATAAGTGTAAACACAAAATAAACATGCAAAAATAAATTAATTGATTATTTAAAAGCTTATGTTGGATGTGAAGATATAATAAAGAAGACATAGATAAATATTCCCTAGCACTTATACAATGTGTTAATCTTGTAGGTGGTAGGCCAATATAACACTATAATAATGGCTTCCAAAATAAGCTTACATTATTTTATATCTATCTTTAATCTACTAAATCTAATCTACAATAACAATAAATAAAAATGTCCAAC